>JAFFSR010000041.1:275000-375000 GCA_017163975.1 Anastatus disparis | reverse complement strand
TATATATATATATATAAATATATAAATATATATACAAAGTAAAATTAAGAAGAAAAAAATTCTAATTGGCGGTATTTTCAAAATTTGATTACGTATATGGGTAGATCACCCATCAAACTCATTACATTCGAGTCTTTAAAAATTTCGTCCATTTTTCGCTAGGACCAATAGTTTTCGAGATATTTCAAAATCAAAATTTTCAAATTTCAAAACTCGATATCTCGAAAACTATTGCTACTAGAGGAGCGCAATTTTTATAAATGTGTATCTTGCAAGTCCCTTTATTTATTAATGCAAAAAAATTAATATTTATAAAAAAATTTCAAAATGGCTGAAATTTTAAAATCTTATCACGTGTATGGGTAGATCACCCATCAAACTCATTTTATTCGAGTCTTTAAAAATGTCATCCGTTTTTCGCTAGGGCCAATAGTTTTAGAGATATTTCAAAATCAAAGTTTTCAAATTTCAAAACTCGATATCTCGAAAACTATTGCTTCTAGAGGGGTGCAATTTTCATAAATACTTATCCTTTTGCTTTCTTTATTTATTATTACATTTTATTTTATAAATTGATTCCAAGAAATATTATGCAACATTTGGTAAGACCTTTAATTTTGCTAGAAATTACGTATTAAACGTAATTCCAAGAAATATTGTGCAACATTTCGTAAGACCTTTGATCTTTCTAGAAAATACGTATTAAAACGTAATTCCAAGAAATATTGCACAGTGATTCATAATCGATCTTTCTTTCATTTGAAAAGTAAACAACTACATCTGGTGATTCATGATTCTAGGAAAAAAACTGTGTAATGATTCATGATTGACCTTTTTAGAATTTTTACGACGCAATTCGTCATTATAAAAGGAAAGATAAATAGCCCCATTACTCAGTATTCGTCTAAACTTGAAACAATTCACAATTCTCAGAATTATAAGAAAATCATATCAGCATACGAGTGCAAAGAGCTTGTAGGTACTATGCTGCAAGCATATGCTCTTCTGGCAAAAGGAGATAATAATCTCGAAGAAATTCTTACGTGGATTGATTATAACCGTAAAAATTTAAGATTCTTAAAATTACTTTCACATAGAAATGGTGCAAGTGTTCACGAAAAACAAAAGTTTATAGCAACTATTGCCTTACTCAAAGGTGTTAAAAATAAATTAAAGTATTTGTTGAAACGTGGTGAAGGTGTAGTGCAAAGACGTGAGAGGCGAAGTGATAGAGTGAAATGGAAGGAACTAGAAGCTGCATTTAACGAACGTATTAGATCGGGAGTGATAATCAATTTAAAAAATATAGACATTTTTTAATGTATGAATGATCCACTCTATTTATTTACAGCACGTGTAAGAAATATGTTGAGGAAACGAAATGCTGTAAAAGTGTACGTCGTGTTAGCAGTATATATTTAAACCAAATATATTTTAACCAAACCGACTGAATTAATAAGTGAAACTAAGTATTTCAACACAAAGGCTGAACCAATTTTCCAAACAACAAATTTGAAAGAATGGTTTATGGAAAATGTACGTAAGCCTATACAAGTCGATATGGAAGAATTCCAAGAAAAAGATTCAGGCTGGACATTACGTTCAATAATTAATATTTGTATCCATATAAACAAGTATAACTCAATGAGAGGTAGTTCGTTCATTGAACTGCCTCGTGCTATTAAAAACAAACATGCTTGTGTTAATGTTGAGAATTTTGATGATGAATGCTTCAAATGGGCCGTTCTCTCAGCATTACATCCAACAAATACACATTCAAACAGAGTAGCCACATATGAACAGTACAAAAATGAATTAGATTTCGAAGGTATATCATTTCCAGTCAAATCAAAACATATTTCAAGATTCGAAAAGAAGAATGATATTTCAATAAATTTTTTTATTTTGAAAAAACGCTCAGGAAAATTTCATATTGCTCCATTACGCATAACCAAGAACAAAATGAATACGCATATTAATTTGCTTTTCGTGCAAAACTTTTATATTGACGATGATGATGATGAAGATGTGGAAAATAGTTATGAGAATGTTAACAACAATTTTTACTATGTTTGGATTAAAAATCTATCAAGACTCGTATCTATGCAAGTATCAAAGCATGATGGTCAAAAGTATTTATGTGATAGATGTCTACATTACTTTCATACCAAGGCTAAACTGGATGCTCATGAACAAGACTGCTCTCAGATAAACAAGTGTAGAGTTGATTTACCAGGTTTGAAAGAAAATATTTTACAATTTGAAAATTTTCATTATAAATTGAAGGCACCATTTATTATTTATGCCGATTTTGAATCACTCCTCGAAAGTATGGAATATAAAAGAATTTACCAGCAACATAAAGCTTTCAGTATTGGATACTACTTTAAATGTAGCTACGATGATACACTCTCGTATTACCGTAGCTACAGAGGTTCTCAACCTGCAGCATGGTTTGCAAAAGAATTAGAAACACTTGCAGAGAACATTGAGACTGTTTACTGGTGTCCTATACCTATGGATTAATTAACATACGAGCAAGAACTTGAATTCCAAAATGCAACTATTTGTCATATATGTGAAAAGTCCTTGGAAACTGACAGAGTTCGCGATCATTGTCATTTAACTGGTATTTATCAGGATTCACGTTGTGTTCCAGTTGTTTTTCACAATCTTACTGGTTATGATTCACATTTCCTCATAAGAGATATTGCTCAAAATTTTCCAGGTCGTGTAAATCTTTTACCACGGAATAAAGAGCGCTTCATATCCTTTACAAAACACATCGATAGCAGTGAAATTAACTTTAAATTTATTGACTCTTTCCGTTTCATGCCATCGTCTCTGGATAAATTGTCATCTTATTTGGAGCAGTATAACATTTTACCATCTGAGTTTATTAGTGATGCGAAATATGGACCATTGACCGAAGAGAAATTCGATTCACTCAAGAGAATTGGTGTCTTCCCATATAATTATCTGGACTCTGAGGATAAGTTGACAATTTCTGAATTACCGATCAAAGATTAATTTTACAGTCTTTTAAATAATAGTGAGATATCGGATGATTTACTTTGATGTAAACAATCTTTATGATTGGGCTATGATGCAATACCTTTCAACTGGTGGCTTCAAGTGGATTAAAGGGGATTTTAATAAAATGAACTTTTTTGTGCCCGATGACTCACCTATCGGATACATCTTGGAAGTGGACTTGGATTATCCTCACCATATCCATGATCATCATAAAGACTTACCATTATGTCCAGTACATGAGAAACCGAAAGGTTCAACATACGAAGAGCTCATGACAACACTTCGCCCAAAGGAAAGATATGTAATATATTATAGAAATTTAAAACAAGCCTTAGACAATGGATTACAGTTGAATAAAATTCACAGAGTATTACAGTTTAATCAATCACCATGGCTAAAAAAGTACATAGATTTAAATAGTGATAAGAGAAAAGAAGCTAAGAATGAATTTGAAAAAAATCTATATAAGCTCATGAATAACGCAGTATTTGGTAAAACTATGGAGAATGTTAGAAATAGAGTTGATGTCAGACTGGTAACCAAATGGGATGGACGCTATGGTGCTGAAGCTCTCATCACTTAACCAAATTTTCATAGCCAAACTATTCTGGATAAAAATCTTGTTGCTATAAAATTGGGGAAAACTGAAGTTTACATAAATAAACCTATATATATTGGACTTTGTATTCTTGACTTATTTGAGACATAAGTATATGATTTTCACTACAGTTATATGGAGAAAGAATTTGATGATCTATGTAAATTGCTTTATACAGATACGGATAGTTTAATATATGAAGTTCGTGATAGAGATATTTATGAAATTATGAAACGTGATATTCAAAACTTTGATACATCTGACTGCGGCTAATAATGTTTTTAATATACCCCAAGTGAACGAAAAGGTCGTTGAATTAATGAAAAATGAGTGTAATGGACACATAATGACTGAATTTGTTGGACTATGCAGTAAAATGTACAGTATACGAATAGAGGGTGAAGCAAAGTTAAAAAAGCTAAAGGTATAAGAAGCTCGTTGATTGAGAAAACAATAACATTCGATGATTATTTAGAGTGTCCACGAAAGAATACAACAAAATACAAAACACAATGTACCATTTGCTCTCACAAGCATAAAGTGTATAGCGAATTTGAGACGAAATTAACATTAAGCCCAAATGATGATAAAACATTCATAGAAGATGGCAAGACAGATACCTTACCTTGGGGTCATTATACAATAAAGTCAAGTCTAGAATAAATTAATTTTAATATATTAAAAATAATTGTTTGAATTATATTGTAAAATTTAAGGAATGAATAAAAAACACTTTTAATATATTAAAAATAATTGTTTAAATTATATTGTAAAATTTACGGAATAAATAAAAAACACTTTAAATATATGTTATATGTGTACATTTATTTCTCAATGCTACAAATTTGATTTATCTATCCAACTATTATGTGAATTATCAAACCCTAACCATTTTACATAAATCTGATTTCCTCGTTTTTTCAAAACTTTTTCCATTAGATAGATATCAGGATATTTAGCCTTAAGTAACTCTTGTTTGTAGAAACCGCCTGCTATAGGTTGATCCTTATAATCTTTCAGTTTATATGTTATAGGATTGGTAAGTATTACTTGACTTATGGTAAATATTTCCGTTGACCAATTAGGTGTATAACCCTTTTCAAATACTTGCTTGATCCTGCTCACTCGTACCTCATCACCAACTTGGAACTTTGGTCTTTGAGGAATATGGTATTTGTACTTAAATATTTTGAGAACTTTAGCTTCATTTGCATGTGCAATATCCTTAGGTCGCATTCTAGTTGTACGATGTACACTATTATTGTATGTTGTAAGTAATTTCGGTAAAATATCAAGCCATTTGTAATTGCTACGTAGACTAAATTGTACCCACATTTTATTCTTCAGTGTACGATGAAAACGTCCACAGATGGATGCTTTCAGATTACTATATGTAGAATACAAATTAATACCATGATGCTTAATGAGATTCTCGAATGAAGAGTAAAATTCTTTGCCCCGATCGGTATGCAGATTTTTTGGTATGCGACCTTCATGGAACACAGATTTCATTGCTGCAGTAACGTCTTCACCAGTTTTACGTTTTATTAGTACAGCCCATGCATACTTTGAGAATATATCAATGACAGTGAGCAAGAACTTATCACCACTATTCTCTCGAGCATAAGGTTGCATATCAACCAGATCGACTTGCCAGGTTATATCTAAACCGCGCATTATAAATTTACGACGTGGATAATTACGTCTAGCAGGCTTATGCAGCTCTTCTACGAGTCTTTCGTGCTCCATGGCTGTAGACTTAATGATTCTTATATTCCCGCAATTTCTGTTTTATATTTCGAATATCTGGCAGGATTTTAGCATCTTGAAGTGATTGGGCAAGATAAATAATTAACTCATGTAATTCATGGATGTTTTTATTAACTTTTTTAAATCTCTCATCGTATTTATTAATCAATTCTTGAATATTCACATCGAAATTTTTTCTAATTTTCTCGTCATATTCGTCCCTTGACTCTTTTATTTCTAATTCTAATGCATCAAGGTTTTCTCTTAAGTCTCCAGTGACTACGTATATGCTTCGAACTTCAGACGCAACCATACTTTAAAGTTTGTGAATTAACTGCATCATTCGATTGCTGAGTTGTGGCAACATTGCATAACCTCTTATTTTGTACATCATACTGTCCATCTTTAGTAATTTTATACCCAACACCTGGAGAACTCTGTTGACCACCAGCCTGCTGTAATTGTCGTCCGAACACGTCAACACTCATCTTGCGACTGACTAGAGAAACAGCAGTGTTTTTCAATATATAATGTTGGCTTCGTGGAGTTCTTCGATTATTGAATGAATCTCATTGGTGTGACTTAGATTTCCAGCTTCTGTCTCTGCCACTAATAGCCGTAAGCAATCAACTAGTTCATTGGGGTCATCCCAGTACACGTAGTCCATTTGCGTACCTTTACGAGCAATTTCGTAGCGTGGTAAGAGACCCCTTCCGCTAAACGATTTCCTCTTTCGAGCTGGAGATTTATCGAAAAATGAAGCAATATAATTTTTAAATTTGTTACTTTTTAGTTTACGAAGTGATCCATCAGCTTGATAATTCTTTCTATATGCATTCGTTATTTCAACCATTTTTTGATAATTTCTCAAATCATCTTCGGTAATAAGTTTTTCATCTGGCTGTTTTCGAAACAATAATTCTAGTGAGCCTACAGTTTTTGGATATTGCGTGTCAAGTACGACCACATGGTCTTTCTCGAAATTTATTGGTGAATCACCGACCATCATCATACTACCCATTTTACGAACTCCATAGATATTATCTAGATATGATTTTTTATTTTTTCGAAACATCCAAAGATATTTATTGGTAAGCGGATCCGTTTCGCTTCCATCATCGTCGTCATCATCGTCGTCAGTTTCACTTTCTGCAGCTATCTCGAAACTTATTTCAGCTGGACGAATTGTATCATCAATATTTTCATTTACAATACGTCTATCATCGGAAATGTATCCATCTTCAGAGGGGTGCTAATTTTCGGATAAATCATGCTCTGTTTTATCTTTCGATTCAAAATTTTTTTTATTTATTTCAGATATGTTTACAAGTTTTGCAAATAGATCAACAACAGGTTTGAATGTTTCACTGAAAGCCTTTTCGAAATCGGCTTTACCCTGCTTCAATAGCTTATGTTTTCGTTTGATCGCCTCTCTAGATTTTACAATCTGATAGAGAATATTTTTTTAACGTTGAAAATTCGCCATGTTGACTGTTCAAGGTTCTACAGAGTACTACTTGATCTGTACTCAACTTCCTGTATTTATTAGAAAACAGTCAAAACCTCTTTGATAACGACCAGCATTTAACTCATGTTCTTTGTCAATTGTGAGAAATGCATATTTACAATTCTCCCAGCACGACAAACACAAGTGCTTGAATTGTATATATGACATATCAGAATTCACGTGATCATTGTATATGTGCTTGAGATTCATATCATCTTGTCTGAATATTACCAGTAAATTTATATTATCTTGAACTAAATGTTTAGGTATATGAGCATAAGACTGACAAAGATAGAAACAATCTACATTTTTATGTCTACCCATGCAGAAAAATGCTCTTATATTGTCTTGCTTTTCACAAGCCACATCGTCAAACACCATTATGGAATTTGGAAGAACGTCTTGGGGAGCTACTACGGCTTCGTGCTCATTAAATGGAAAATATTGTATACCCTTTATCGGCTCTAGAAGTTCCTCGAGAAACTTGTACTTAGGCTGATAAAGTGATTTTGAATATACGTAGAGGTTTTCAAATTTCAATCCATTTGCGTGTGTTATAAGAGTAAGCAATGTATTAGTTTTACTTCAGCCTGAGGGACCACAAAACACAGCTCGTATATTGTCGGGTAATAATTTTCCATGACGTTTCTGTGACGTTTGTTGCTGCGTAATAGTATCAAAATTCGACACTGGTAATCTGACACTTTGTGGCTGGAAATCCATGTTCACTGTTTGCTTTTTCACAACTGACTGATCGCAATACTATAAATAAATCATTTATATAGATGCGAGCTCAGTACTCAATGAACCATCAAAGTGTAAGGATCATGATTGTGCACAAGCGAAAAAAGATGGGCGTGGTCTCGTAAACACTCTCATCAATAAGCTTCCATTTGAACTTCATTTACCAGGCTATCAATACTGCGGGCCTGGGACCAAATCAGCAAAACGTCTTGCTCGGGGTGATCCTGGAATCAATCCACTTGATGCAGCCTGCAAAGAGCACGATATCGCTTACTCACAGAATCATGAGAACATCGAGGCGAGAAACGCTGCAGATCGAATATTAACAGAAAAAGCTTGGCAACGAGTTTGAGCTAAAGATTCAGGTATTGGTGAGAAAACTGCTGCCTACGCCATTACAAACGCCATGAAAGTAAAATCAAAACTTGGAATATGTCTGAAAAATGATAAGAAGAAGATGAAAAAACCAACCATGGCTCTATCGGAGGTGGTTAAAGCTGCATCTAAGTCTTTAATATCGAACACCGATGCTCGTAAAGTCATTCGTACAGCTTTAAAGGGTGCTCGTATAGCCATTAAAAAAGCTGGCGGTAAAAAGAATATTCGAATTTCACGCGTTCTACCAGTACCATCGAAAGTCGGTGGATTTTTACCATTTTTCATACCACTCTTCGCTGGTTTGAGTGCTACGGGCGCATTAGCAGGTGGCGCTGCTGGTATAGCAAAAGCTGTGAACGATGCTAGCGCTGCAAAACGACAACTTGAAGAAAGTCAACGTCATAACAAAACAATGGAGACTATTGCTCTTGGTTAAGGTCTTTATTTGAAACCACACAAAAAAGGCTATGGTATTCATTTAAAGCCCTACAAAGGTGGACGCAAAAATAAAAAAAAAAAGCTTCGATGTAAAACTCCCTAAAAGGGCTTAAACTGATGTTGATTTAATTAAATACGCTAGAATCTTGAAAATTCCATATTTCCATGGAGTTTTCATGCGA
Source organism: Anastatus disparis (assembly GCA_017163975.1). NCBI lineage: Eukaryota > Metazoa > Arthropoda > Insecta > Hymenoptera > Eupelmidae > Anastatus > Anastatus disparis. The sequence continues at coordinate 366,368 of JAFFSR010000041.1, read as the reverse complement.
AACGCACTGCCAACTGGTGGACCATATTACCGAGAATCGGCAATAATCAATCTGGATGATAAGAGCGGACCAGGCATACATTGGGTAGCTTACCGCAAACGTGGCAACGATGTTGTGTATTTTGATAGCTTTAGGGACTTATAACCGCCTTTAGATATTATGAAATATCTCAAAGTAAAGAATATTAAGTATAATCATGAGAGATATCAAAATTATGATACTTACGAATGTGGACACCTATGTTTAAAATTTCTAAGTAGAAACTTATAAATGTGTGTACATTGGTGAATCAATATCACATCAGTCTCGCTCGCGTCGTCGAGCACGTCACACGCCTCACTCGAGTCACCGTGCAGTCGTAGTACTTAATAATAGCCCTTCTCAGGGCTCCTTAAGGAACTAACTATTCTACATTTTTCTACACTTTACATCATAAACACTATACTTACTGCACACACTACACACACAACTCTCACTACATTCACTAACTAACATTTAATAAGAACCACGCCTCCTTGTAATTTCCGCGTTTAACGCTTTCCAGCCCTTTTCAGGGCTTGCGATCGAGCAATCTGCCCCTGAATTTGTCCCCGAATTGACATACTCTCCTGAACTTAAAATGTCAGAGCTAAGCCTTCCGGACCCAGAGTCACTCTCCTTGGAAGAACTTAAGGAGCTCATCAATCAGTGCCAAAACACCATACTGGCCTGCGAATCAGCGGCTGAATCCCTCCGCGCACATAATTCTTCGACCTCTCACCATGTCAACATGAAAACTAACTCACCTCTCAAAAATAACTCCCACATTTCAACCGTTGCAAACCCTCTTACAATGGCTTTACCAGGATACCTCCTCTTCTTAACTCTAACAGAAGCTATGCCAAGGTAGTTAACCCTCCCTCTCAAGTACACTCTCCATCTCAAGTGCCTGCAGCTTCTAATACCCCCAATTCGGTCCCAAACCTTAATCCAGAAGCTCAGCTTCTCCAGCAGCTTTTTCGTGAATTCTTCAACTCCATCATCCCTTTTATCAGTCAATAAAGAGAATCCCCTCAAAATCCTCACTTAGAATGCCAACAGTATTCTTTCTCATAACAGAGGCACAGTTACTAAGCTCGAAACCCTTCTCGAATCAAACTCTATCGATATAGCTTGCATAACCGAGACACACCTTAACCCTAGAAAAAAACTGGATATTCCTTACTTCCTAGTCTACAGGAAAGACCGACTTGGCTCAAATGGAGGTGAGGTCGCCATTCTTGTCAGAAACACTATTCGACACAAACCCATCAGTGTCAACCCAACCATTACCTGTGAAGTAATCGGCATTGAAGCCAAATTCGGAAATAGATCTTTCCTCATTTACTCCCTCTATTCACCACCAGCCACCAACAATATGTCTGACATTCCCCTGCTTTTTGACTCAAACATCCCCACCATAGTCGGTGGCGATCTCAATGCCAAAAGCAAACACTGGGGTTGTCGATTTAACAACTCCAAAGGAAACTCTCTTTGGAGAGCCCATCTTCTTTGTGACTTCTCTATTGAAGCCCCAGCTTCACCAACACACTTCCCTGGTGCAAGCAATCACGAACCAGACATCCTGGATATTTTTCTCACAAAAAATATCTCTCTTGATAAAGACCCCTGGATCTGCTCACAATTAAGCTCTGACCATAATCCGGTATATCTTGAAGTACCCCTCAACCAAACCCATAATCCTCCCACTAGTACAAAAATAGACTTTCTCCACCTAAAATACATACTCGAAACGTCCTCCTTCAGTTGCAGTCAAATTCACTCTATTGAAGATATAGACGCAGCTGTCCTCTCTCTCACCGATGAAATAAATAAATCCATCAATCTAGCAAGCTCTTCCAGTCCTCTAATACCTCGTAAAACAAATCTGCCCAACGCCACAATGAAGTTAATTCGAACCAAAAATCCGATTCGAAAACAGTGGCAAACCCACCGGAACCCCACACTTCGCACCCGCTTAAACTCCATTTAAAAAGAATTAAATTTGGCCCTTAAGGAAACCAACGACCTTGCTTTCGAAGACTACATTGCTGAAGCTGAAGCAAACCCCAAAAGTAGTTGCAAAGTTATCAAATCCCTCCGAAATCGGAAAACCCACCTTCCTCCTTTTACAAGAGATAATATTGCTTACTCTCTTGATGAAGAAAAAGCTGAAATCTTCGCAGACTCTCTCGAAGAGCAATGCTCTCCTTTCCCTAGCTCCGAAAAACTCTCTTCTTTTCACAAATTTGTAACCAAAACCGTACAGGAATTTGAATTCTCTGACCCTGAATTTAAACATACTTCCCCCCAAGAAATCACGAAAATCATTCATTCCCTTAAAAACAGAAAAGCTCCAGGATCTGATGGGATCGGAAACGGAGTTCTGAAAATCCTGCCCCGTAAACACATTGTAGCTCTTACTAACATTGTAAACGCTATGATGCGATTAAGATACTTTCTCAAAGCCTGGAAAGAAGCAACAATAATCCTTATTCCAAAACCTGGGAAAGACTTAAGTGCTGCTTCTAGCTATCGCCTTATTAGCCTTCTTTCCTCCCTTAGCTAAATTGCCGAACAAGTTATCCGCTCACGTATCGACGAATTCGTCGACCAAAAGAGCATTATCCCCGAATTCCAACATGGTTTCCGTAAAAAACACGGCTCTGTCCACCAACTTCTTCGCGTCTCGGGATTCATCACCGACAATTTTAACAAGAGCAAGCACACCAGCATGCTCTTACCGGACGTAAAACAAGCCTTTGACAGAGTCTGGCATGACGGACTAATCTTTAAACTCATTCAACTAGAATTCCCTCACTACCTCATCGGCATTGTTAAATCTTTTCTCACCGACAGAACCTTACGGGTTCGCGTAGGTAAATGTCTCTCTTCTTCGAGAATAATAACCGCAGGAGTCCCTCAAGGCTCAAAGATCTCCCCTACTCTCTTTAACATCTTCTCTTACGATTATCCGAGCGGTAAAAACATTTTTGTAGCTCAATACGCCGACGACTCTGCTCTCCTTTACACTTCAAAAACCATTGGACATTGTTCCTCCATATTAAACAAATTCACTCCCCTAGTGATAAATTGGTATCACACTTGAAGAGCAGCGGTCAATGAATCTAAATCCGTTCCCATATTTTTCACACACCGCCAGCGCACCCCCTCAAAACTCATAGTCAACAACCACCAGGTTAACTGGAATCCCACTGCCAAATATCTGGGTGTCACGTTTGATCGTGAACTCACTTGGCAAAAACAAATCGCCTCTGTTCGTGCTAAAAGCCAAGAAGCTTACGCAGCCCTCAAACCCTTCTTCAACAATAAAAGAGTATCCACGAAAACGAAAGCCCGCGCATTTAATGCCATTATACGTAGTATCTGCACTAATGCAATTCCCATTTGGGGCTCGGCTACCGATAAGCGTATAGCTAAACTCCAAGGCACCTACATGCGACTTCTTCGCTCCTCTCTTCAAAAACCATGGTTTATTCGAAACAACCAAATCCTAAAGGAAACGGGAATAGATTCAATTCAACAAGCAGCGATCAAATTCGCTGCAAACCTCCGCCACTCAATTTCAAACCACAACAATCCCAATATAAAGTCCTTATCAAATTACCACCGTAAACCCAAAGATCGTTTCAGAAGGCCTTGCGCTCCTATTCGTTCTCCTTAATACTTTTTCTCCACTATCTGACTTAATCGGTCTAAAATTCGTGTTTCGCAATTTACGCGAGTGCCATATAGCTCTCATGCTGTATGAGCCACCGTTATCTTTAAAATTCCTTTTCATAGGTTTTTTACCATTTTTGGTTGGTAACCAACGGAGAGGTGGTTTGTGTTGGTAGGCATCTCCGGATGAATCCGACACTACCCATCTTGGGTGTCTTTTGAAGATTTCCCCTCCTCGACCTTTCAAACAAAAAAAAAAAAAAAAGAATCAATATCAGTAGCGTTCGAGCAGTCATGGAAGATTCATTTGCTCTGAGTTTATCGGGAACGTCATCGATACTGGAAGCTCAGTATTTTCCACCAATTGAACTTTCACAGGGTAAAAATTACGTTCTTGGATTGGTGGAGCTGTTAATTTTCAACTCAATACCCAACATTGATTTAGGAAACAACAAGTTTTATGTCAGTGAGGAAGTAATCGCTTTACCGACTGGTAGTTACGAAATTGAAGGTATCGAGAGTTATTTGCAACAAATTCTTCAACCAAAAGGTATTAATATCAGTCTCAAACCAAACAATATTACTTTTTGTAGTAGAATAAAGTGTAGTCACACGATTGATTTTTAACCACAAGACTCTATCGGCAGACTGTTGGGTTTCACTCAGCGCATTCTAGCTGCAAACGTAATTCACCATTCTGATTTACCTGTAGCCATTGTGAAGGTGAACGCTTTACGCATTGAATGTAATATTACTGCCGGCGCATATATAAACGAGCATAAAGTACACACTATACACGAATTTTTTCCAGCTGTACCTCCAGGCTATAAATCATTAAAGTACCATCGCAAGTCATTTATCTTCCAATCAGCAACAATCGTATTGATCATATACAGCTACGTATCGTAGATCAAGACGGAGATTTGGGTAATTTTCGCGGTGAAATTATAACGATTAGACTACACATTGAACCCGCATCATAAACATGGGTATCGTATATAATAATGCAAAAGTTGGTCGAGGTTATATAAACAGTACACCATGTCAGCGAGTAGTCAGTCGTCATCGAGTTCTCAAAGCATTAACACGTCAAAACATCCAGTTCCTCAAAAGTCTCGGTCTAAGAGTCATTCCTGGGAAAAAGTAATTTGTGCATTCTTTTGCTGTATTAAAAGAAATGGCAGAAATACTAAACATACAATCACCTGTTACTTTCGATGAGTCTGTGATATATTACGAGATTCATGCTCATCAACCTGTTCTGCATCAGCGTATAATAATAGCGATGAGATTCGCATATCAATACAACATCAAGATCTCAGTCTTCTACCATCTCGCAGCTCCTCACATGTTCGTGGAAGACTGTGTAAAACTTACAATGCTGCTGTTGCGAACACAAAATTAGTGAATAACGCCATCTGTCATCTCTTTGAAGAGATTCGATATGAAATAAATGCAATTGAAATTGATGGATGTAAGAATGTGGGTTTGACGAGTATTATGAAAGGTCTGGTGTCATTCAATCCTAGTCAGAGCCATCTTTTAGAGAATGCTGGTTGGCTTGATATCAAAGAGAATTATTATTATATTGTAATATGAGCAACGTCAAACTCTTTCTCAATTCTCAGTATTATCCTTATGGAAATTTGAATCTTGATGTTGCTCGTAATTAATGCGCTCTACTACACTGAGAGAAAGATTTCATAACTGTTAACTTAGTATATTAACTATTAAAGTATATATTGTAGATTCTAATTAAATATACAAATCTTAATAGTTGAAATCAAATATTAATAGTTAAGATATTATATTTTTTCTAAAGATACGTAAAGTTTTATAGTAAATATATGAAGTTATTAGCTTTATATATATTAATTATTAATATATAATACAATAAATACTAAGAAAACTCAAAACTAAAATCAAATATACAGATATTTTAACAGTTATTAAACTTTTCTCTCAGTGTATATGATATGTATATTAATTTCCAAAGTGTATACTACAATAAGGAAGCAGAACCCTTGCTCAAAAAGAATGAATTCTTAACTCACGCCCCTCCCGTCGTCATAGATTGCTCCAAACAGAATGAGTCATTGAAGCAGGCTCCAGTGTACGTGCGTCTTGAATTTGAGGTTACACAAGACTTTCCAGCTGGAACTTCAGCCTACTGTTTGATTTTACACGATCGTATTGTTGAATATAATTCCGTAAGTGGGGATGTTAAAAAACTTATCTAGAGGTGGGGGGATCAGTATAAATTAAGAGGTAAAGCTGCAGCAGTAGTCAGTCACAATGGAGTACGTGTTGGATGTACAAGGCTTAAAGCAGCCTGCCAACGATTTTGTTGTGAAAGAATTGGCAATAATTCCAATCCGCGAAAATTCTAGAAAATTGGTATTCATGTTTACACCACCACAATCTCGGTGTAGACTTTCTGCTGAATATAAATCTACGAACTTGTGGTTGGAGCGAAATTACCACGGATTATCTTGGAGTTCAGGTGAATTGCCATATGAAGAACTCGAGAATGTTCTACGAGAAATATTGAGTGGTGCGCAAATTGTATACGTCAAGGGTAGTGAGAAAAAACAGTGGCTCGAACAGTTTGGCTTTCACGTATGTGACTTTGAAACTCTTGGTTTTCCATCATGACGAAAACTGAAATATAATGTATTGGAAAAGTTATGTCCACATCATAAGTTTTCCTTCAAAGTACACTGTGCTAATCGTAACGTGCTTCTGTTAAAAAAATCCTTTTTGATAATACATCGTCACTTGAGCGATCACTCAGAATATTCTTTCAAACAGAGCATCTGTCATTCATGAGCCCTGCTGATATAGCTTACTCACCCAAATCTTTTCTCACGACTTTTAGAGCAAAAAGTATTGAGCAGGCCTGGGATAAAATTCCTGAACAGTTGAAACGTGATCCTGAAAGTCAGGCTTGTTTGCGTTGTCGTAAACATACAGAGGAGAGCTCATTTCCACCTCTGAAAAGAGATTGTATAGCGTGTATTAAGAATACTTGAAAAAATGAAAAAAGTACGTTTCAAGGAACAGCCTGAAATACACGTGATGTACGTGTGGAGGTACGCGAGTCAGGCAGCTCGCCATGGAGAATGGGAACAAATTGCACGTGATCAAGAGCGTTTCAAGATGCGTATAGAATGCAGTATATTAGCTTAACTTATTTTGCATTGAAAAATAAAACTTCTAGAAAGCTCTTTTATGATAAAGAAATCGCGCAGTTATTTATCAATTTTTTACACCAATCACCGGATGTAACTGTTTACTTTTCAAATGAAAAAAAGGTTTCACTGCGCAATATTTCTTAGGATTACATCATAAAATAAAATTTCTAGAATTTTCTATACGTTTGTAAACGTGCTAGCTTGCTATAAAGACGGTAAAGAGCATGTTCTAGATCAGTTTACTGGAAACAGCACTTAGAGAAACATCTCTGATTCTATGATATTAAATAAATAAAAAATTATTAAAAAATGAAGATTTTTTAAACGATGTTATTGATAAAGTGAATAAACGAAAATTATTGTTATTAATCAAAAATCAAAATATTGAATTCAAGCAATAATATTTTTTCTATTATATATTAAGTATACATTGTATTTATTGTTGGAAAAAAAATGCAAATAAATGAAAGATCTTTATATGTATATTATGTTTATTTATTTCAAGAACTTTACCATTAAATTAATTATATGAAATAGATGTTAAAGTATATACATAAATATATAAAAAATTTCTGCCATTTTGGAATTTTTTTCTTCTTAATTTTACTTTGTATATATATATATATATATATATATATATATATATATATATATATATATATATATATATATATATATTAGCTTAAATTATTGTACGTTGAGAATAAAACTTCTAGAAAGCTCTTTTATGATAAAGAAATTGCGCAGTTATTTTACCAAGGTCACTCATGACTAAGTTATTTATCAATTGTTAATGCAATCTGATCCTTTCTGTGACTCAACCTCTCACTCAGCTTTAACTCTAGGATCGGGGATCGGTGATCGGGAGTCGGCTGCTGCGCGCGCATCGCCACAGGTGGGTGATGACGTCATAATTTGCACCTGTGGGTGGTGACGTCAGCTGTGGGTGGTGGGTGGTTGGCGGGTTGTGACGTCATAAGTGCTAAGTCACGATTTGCACCTGTCCGCTAATCGCCCAGGTGAGTCGAGGGAGTGGTGGTGGGGGGGGGGGGGGGCCAGAACTGTCATAGCTTACCTACTTGTACATTCGTTATTTTCATTTAATCTGGGCAAATCCATTATATCGTAGACTTTTATAATTTTACTTGCTATTTGTAAATCAAATGCATCGTTTGTTTGTTTTCTTTTTTGAAGAGCATAGAATTTTCGCATCTTCATATTGATACTCTGAGGCATTTTGATTAGTGAAATTTTTAATTCCAAATAACTTGAAGTCTGATTGGTCCTACCACAGCCTCACTGTAAAAAACTTCTTCCGAAGATAGTTGACTACTTGAGGTAGATGAAATAGGTATATTTTTCACTTCATCTAAATATACTCTGTTACATAAAGGACACACTTTATCCTTTCTAGAAAAAGAAGTATTCGGATACAAGCGCTTCAAAGACACTTAATTCTTAAAACAGATTTTCGGAGAAATCGTAAATTACTTTTTAATGCCTTTCTTTCGAATCCTCGCACTTAGTCTTAGCAACCAGTGATGCCGTTATTATTAATTAGTTCTTCGACAAAGCGAAAAAAAAAATTTTTGTTAGACAATTCTATTTTTGATCTTACTTGTTTTATATACTTGAATATGTCAACTCTCTACAAACTGAATTTAATTGTCGGCGCAAAATTTAAACTGAATGAAAAATTTTAATTTTTAACGAAAAAAATTCAGATTTTTTAAAAATCGTTATAACTTCGGTTTTTATTGATGAAAAAATTTGATCGAGGGATCATTTCAAAAATTTTTGTTAAAATTATTCTTGATGAATTAGATAAAAGCATAAACAAATTGTAAAAAGACGTAATAGTTGGCGAAATGGCATGATGCCCCATAGTTTTAATGCTTTAAAATTAAAAATATAAAAAATACGTTTAAAAATCTGTTTAAAAAAAATAAGGCAAAATCGCATATTTTCACCTATTCTCAAAGTTAATATTTTTTATGTATAAAGACATATAAAAATTTAAAAAAATATATGTATAGTTTTTGAGAAAATCGCGTTTAAAAAAATCGTTTATTTCGGTTTTTCATAAATAACTTAGAAAGATCAACTGGTTTCACAAAAATCGTAACGGCATTTTAAACGAAACTAAATTTTGCACATTTTCATCAAAAAAACGCCCGAAAAGGTCAAAAATTGATGGAGCTACGGCAATATAAAAATTAAGGTTCATTTTCATATTTAAAATTTTTATTTTCACACCCAACACTAAATACGCTGTAACAAGAAAGAAACATATTTTCAAGCGTTCTATGAGGTAAATTTTATCTTCATATACGTATTGGAAAGTATTTTTATTACTTAGAAGAGAAAAAAAATTTGGTCAGTGATGGCCTGCATGAATCTGAATGGAAGCAGTCAGATGAATGTTTATACATAACTTGTACGGTTAAAAAAATGAAAATCGCAGCAAGTCAGGTATAATATGTTCCATTTATTATTCAGACCATACAAAAACTTTAGGGGTGTAATCTAGACTTAAAACTTATGAAATATTTGGATTTTTTAAATTCTCCGTTCAATACAATTTTTAATGTACTTCATACTTTCCAATCGTAAATTTTAGATAGTAAATTAATAAAATACTTTTTGTTAGAAGAATAGCATTTTAACTTCACATACTGACACGAATACGGCCTACAAGGACATAAAATCAGATATGATTAACAGCTGTGTTCTTTATATCCTTAGACTTTTTGTAAAACAAAAGAATATAAAGGCAAAATTATTTTATTATTTAAAAAACCATATGAATATAATCAGATAAATAGCATAGATTATAAAATGTTTAAATACTATGTGTAAAAGTGATTTTACCAAACCCTTAACTTCTTAGGGAGCTCTAGAGTGCTGAATTAGAAAAACTATAGCTTAGCTTCTTGAAGAGATACACGAACATTACACAGTTCAAATTAATGGTTTTAAGGTCAAGAAATATATCCTGGTATTTGTGTGAGAGCACATAAAAAGTTATTCTGAATATTTTGTAAAATTATCGAAACAAGGAGAAATTTCACGTGATAAATCATATAAAAGTGATAAATTTTTGAAGACTTGTGGAAACTCTCTCTCTCTCTCTCTCTCTCTCTCTCTCTCTCTCTCTCTCTCTCTCTCTCTCTCTCTCTCTCTTTTCTTTCATGTATATTGTGGCCTATTCTTTTCAATTCATCGGCTACAAACATTTGCTCTCTCTCTCTCTTTCTCTCTCTTTCTTTCTTTTATAAGTATTATAGTCTATCCTCTATTCATCGGTTACAAACATTGACTCTCTCATATGTATCATAGAAAAATTTATATTTTTTGTTATAAAAAGTTAGATTGTGTAATGCGATTGATTGTGTAATTTAATTTTTTATTTTTTAGAATTATATTTGTTTTATTTTTATCAATTATAATCTATAGTGTGTTATAATAACAGTATTCTAAGAGTGTATTGTAATAATATATTGATTGTTTATTTAATGAATTATCATCAGTGAGAGAGTAGCAGAAAAAGAGGAAACATATTCGACCGAGAGTAGCAGATGATTTTTCGCGCTGGTTTTTCATTAATGATGAATTATCAATAAGTCTAAGTTGTACGTGTTTTTAGCCCGGTATAAGAAAAAATCGTATATGCCACTTGGAATAAAAATGCGACACTGCGGGCCGGCATTTTAGCTCTCTCGGCTTCACCTCGAGAGCTAAATCCATGCTGGTCTAGAATGCCGCATTTCTACTCTACGTAGCATAATATACTATTCTTTATTATGTTCTGTTTTTATTATAATTTGATGTACAAAGTTTTTAAATTTAATTAACAGTTACAAAATTATTAACTCGACCTATGAATGAATACTTCATAGTGTCAAGCTAAAAAGTTTGTACAACACTTGTATTTTCTGTACAATTCATAATAATTTATACTAAAATAATTATGTTAAGCCTTTCTACATTTACCTAAATATTTTATTCATTAATTAAAATTTGCAAAAATACTAAAACTAGTACAGTACATTAACGGGAATAGTCTAGTAAATAATTAATATTGACATATGCTGTACTGAAGGAAAAATATATCATAAAGTTATTTATTTTAAGTAACAAAAGTATATCAGACAAAATAATTATGATAAAGTAATAAAACAGGATCTCATTTTTTGCGTTACGACATTTATTAAAGCAGAAAATAGTTAAAACTCACCAAGTACCGCCATTTTAATAACACGAACAGGTATGAGAGGAACGAATTGAGGTAGAAAACAAAATAATCAACTTTTAATTTTCATTTTTAAAGAAAATAATTCATACTATCCATGGATGCGTGAAAAAAAATTAAATAGACAAATATTTAATCTTTAAAATTTTCATGTGAATTTTAAGCGGATTGAGAAAAAATTGCAAAGTATTAAGGTGGTATGAGCGGGCTAAGATCGTAGATAATGTAGAATACGACTTATTTTATTTCTAACCCTGGATCTGTCAACATTGTTTTGTTAACGTTTTTAAAAACTGTATGTTCTGTATGATTCCATATGTTATCCGTGTATTCTTCTCGCATTCGATCCAACCCTAACCATGCAATGTTGACAGAACACAAATAAAAATGAAATTTTTTCTATTCAATCATAAATAAATCTTTTTTTCAGTGGTTAACCCAATTTAAAGAATAGCTTATCTTAATCTAAACAAAAAAAGCTAATGATTGATCACCATTTTATAGGTGCCTATATTTTTATTTGAAAATAATGAATAATTTTGCATTTGATTCCATAAGGTTACATGTTAAAGTTACGAATTTTTAATTTAATTTTACTCATTTATTCTGTAGTTGACCCCATTTGTTCTTTATACCATTGTAAAGCTCTGGGTTTTTACTTTTATTTGTAATAGTTTCAGATAATCCTATATTTTTAAGCGTAACCCGCTCATGCCTCCTTAAAAAAAAATTATATTTTTTAAACAGCTTTTATTCCAATGTTCACTACGTAATACAAGAAATAAACAAATTTAATAAATTTTATGAGGTTTTAAAAACAAAATTTATAAGAAAAATCAATTATACTTATTGCAGATTTTTAAAATGAATTTATGATATATTTTCAAATAATTCGCAAATATCAGTATACACTATAAATTTAATTTAAAAAGATTAACAAATCAAAAAATTGAGATATTTCATACTTTAGATAGATAGATAGATATTGATTTATTTTGTAAAAAGTGTACAAAAAGGCGTGTAATACATGAAATAATAAGTGATAATTCTATATAAAGTATTGCACATAATAAGATATCACAGTCAATTATAAAAATTAATATATACTGTATCAGTAAGTCACCATGTAAAAGTGATATCACAGACTATTCTAAATACACGCAGAAAACATAAATTACAATAAAAAACAGTCTTAAATATCTATCAGTCATAGAATTAAAATACATAATTTAAAAGAGGAATCACTGTCATGACATCAATAAAAATAAAATTGGACAATACTATAAAAATAAAATTGGACAATATTATAAAATAAAATTAGACAATACTATAAAAATAAAATTGGACAATACAATAACAGAGTAATAGTAAATAATTAAAAAATAAAATAATAATAGCATTTAAAGAATAAAAACTTAATACCGAAGATGTCATGACTTCTAATAAAAACAGAATCACTCATTTTTTCCGCATACATTCATCTATCATTCACGCTAATAAACATATTTACACCTTAAATCTATATATAGGACAAAAACAAAATAAATTAACATAATTAAAATACTTAAAATTAATTTCACTCGAGGTCGAGTAAGTACGTCCTCAAAGCCGACTCAAACCTGCCGAGCGATGGTAGATTTTTTATATCAGCAGGCAGGGAGTTCCAAAAATGCGCACCTTGAACTTGAAAGGAATTTCTTCCAGTCTCAGTACGCATGGAGGGCACCGCGAAGTCCTTAATCTCTCCCCTAGTGGCTACCCTAGGTACATATCTAGTGAAGAGACTCACTAGATACTCGGGAGTACTCATGCGCACGATTTTGTACATAAGTACAGCCATAAAATACTGTCTTCTTGAATCAGTACGCAGCCAACCAAGCGCAGCTCTATGAGGAGAGATATGATCGCCCATTCCTACGCCCAATACATATCTCACACATGAATTTTGTAGTCTTTGTAATCATCTTCTCAGTTTCTGCGAAGCATCGAGCAGAACTACTAAGCAGTACACTCTAAACTCAAAAGAGTAAAAATTGGAAACAAAAAGTAGAAAAGTATAGTTTTTTACTTTTAAAAGAGTAAAAGTATAGTTTTTTACTTGTAAAAGAGTAAATTGAGAGTTTATAATTTATAAAGATAAATTCAAGCAGTTTCCTCTTTTACTAAAAGTAAAAACGTATGTTTTTTACTTTATGAAAATAAAATGATTTTAAAAAGGTAAATATGATGTTTTCACTCTTTTCATAAAGATTAGTATCAAATTCTTTATTTTGCAAAGAGTAAAAGATTATCTTACCTTTTTTAAAGAGTAACTTGAATTGTTCACTCTTTTGCACATTTGTGATTTTGTAAAAAGTGAAATAATACCTCAATAACCGAAAAAAGGAATTTGATCAATATTCACTTTTACGATATTCCTCCAAAGATTAAATTTATCAGTTTACTATTTTCGGAATAATAAAGTCACGTGACTAAATTAAATTCTTGAATCCCTTATTTTTTGTAATATTTTGATGTTGTTTTCCAAAAAAATAAAATTTTTTAAGCTCTTAGATTTGTAAACAAATCTTAAAATAAAAAATATAAAAAAGTTACCAAATTATCTCACATGTGAGATAACTTGCTAATTTTTTTATTGTTATTAACAGGAAGTCGGATCTGCTGGTATCAATTTTTGCTTTTTTCATTTTAATAATATCTATTTAAATTCATTGTTTAAACTAATATGATAACTTGTCCGCACTAAAGCTATCCCTGTTGAAAATAATCAGCTGGATGTCCAGGTAGGTTATCCACTTGGATATTCAGGTGGATATCACTCTGATCGAGTTGGATATCACTCTGATCAAGTTGGATATCACTCTGATCTTCATTCATCTGGATGCAGCTAAAATCCATTTGGATATTTTTTGCGAAAAGCAATAATTAGGCATTGTCAGCATTTATATAAATAATAATACTAAAAATAAAAGAAAATTAAAAATTTTGTATCAATCTTTAATTTATATAAAAATAAAAGCAAATAAAAAATTTCATATAAATTTTTAATTTACATAAAATTTTTTAGTTGCTTTTATTTCTAGTATTTTTATTTTATATAAATGCTGATAATGCCTTATTATTACTTTTCGTAAAAAATATCGTGAAAAATATGATTTTAGCTGCATCTAAGTGAATATCAGAGTGATATTCAATTCGATCAGAGTGATATCCACCTGGATATCCAGCTGATTATTTTCAACAGGGATGCTAATACAACAATTTTTGTTAAAATAACAAATCATTTGGATTTGTTATTTTTTTATAAACTTGGAATGGAAATTACATATCAAATTTGATAAACCTAACCTCAAAATACTATTATTGAAAGTTTGTATATAACTTTTTATGTATAGTATTTTGGTAGATTTCATGAGTTGTCCGCACTTAAATTTAGTCTTACAAATTTTTTCATTTCAACAAAAAAGTTGATTAAACGCAGCGTTTACTCATAAACTTGTAATGGAAATATTATGAGGGGGCGCAGCTTTGTCATCCTCTTAAGGTATTATTTTACTTTTTACAAAATTGCAAATGTACCCTCTACCCTTTGACAGGGCTCTTATTCTGACAACCGATATAACATTTTATCACAAGAGTAGAAGATAGAAAAACTACATGTCGGACAAAGACAACAACATATGATTTATCGTTTAAGAATAACCCCTCAGGAGATTGAACACATCAAGTTACTCTTTAGAAAAGGTAAGATAATCTTTTACTCTTTGCAAAATAAAAAATTTGATACTAATCTTTATGAAAAGAGTGAAAAAATCATATTTACCTTTTTAAAATCATTTTGTTTTCATAAAGTGAAAAACATACGTTTTTACTTTTAGTAAAAGAGAAAACTGCTTGAATTTATCTTTATAAATTATAAACTCGTCTAATTTACCTTTTATAATGGTAAAACTCTCAATTCACTCTTTTACAAGTAAAAAACTATACTTTTACTCTTTTATAAGTAAAAAACTATACTTTTACTCTTTTAAAAGTAAAAAATTATACTTTTCTACTTTTTGTTTCCAATTTTTACTCTTTTGAGTTTAGAGTGCAGTCGATGAGCGGGAACAGCAAGGCGGCTGCGAGCCGTTTACGCAGGGCCTCAGTGGTGTACCGACGATAGAACCGCAAACTATACATTATCTTATTAAATTTTTTAGTCACCATATTAATGTGCGGCTTAGCATCAAGCACAACACCAAGGCTTGCAACGGTATCAGAGAAAGATATGTCGACACCTCCCTCAAGCTCAATCGTTCTTGGGTTCACCAGCATAAAAGTTATTAATAAATCGACTACTGCCAAAAACGATTGCCTGAGTTTTGCTTGCATTTAATGTGAGAGAAGCATCGACAGCCCACCCCGACACCGTCCTGGCCGCCCTCTGCATAATACGAATACCTTCCTCCAGATGTTTATGAGGGACCTGAGTATAGATTTGGAGGTCATCAGCATATAATATGTGCTCATCATATTTATCGAGCGTGTCACGGATGTTATTAATGTAAAGGCAAAACAACAAAGGCCCCAGCACTGAATCCTGTGGAACTCCTAGATTGGTTGTTAGCCAATCCGAATCCTCTTTTAAATGTGTGGAAACCATTTGATTTCTACCTGATGAATAGGAGCTAATCCACCCGAGTGCAGCCCTGAAAACCCTATCGATCTAAGCTTCGCAAGCAACTTGGAGGAGGAGATCGTGTCGAATGCATTACTAAAGTCAAATAGAAGTAATATCGTGGCAAGTTTCTTGTCAAAACCTGATCTTATGTCGTCTGTAAGTTTAAGTATGGCAGTCTGCGCAGAATGATGCTTTCTAAAGCCAGTCTGTAAAGAGTCAAGTATTTTGTGTGTCATAATATACTCCTGCAGTTGGTCGTGGGCAATCTTCTCGAGAACCTTTGAAAGAAAACATAATATTGCTATGGGCCTAAAATCTTTAGGCATTTTAGGTGCAGGGCACTTCTTTAAAGGCACAATGCGTGCTTTCTTCCAAAGGCAAGGGAAGACTCCCCGCGCAAAAGAGGAATGGAACAGAGTCACAAGATGCTCTCCAATAACCGGTACTGCTTTAAGTATCACACTCTGCGGGATGCCATCCTCGCCACAAGCCTGTGACGAAAAATGCGAAATCGCAAGGATTACATCATTAATATTAATTGGCTTAAAAGCAAAGCAAGCTTTCACTACACTTAGAAAGAATCCTTTTACGTTTCGCAGTATCATCGTGTGGCGAGACTGACACCCCTGCGAAATGCGCATTAAGCTCATCTGGAGTGAATCCATTCAAGTTCCCTTGAAGTCCGGACAGGAGTCCTAGGTCTTTTAACTCCTTCCAGGCATTACTTCTAGCAAGAGCATCGAACAGTCTATTATGATGATAATTTGTTTTGGCTTGTTCCATCCGTTCGTCTATTGTTTTACGCAGCTGCAAAAATTCGAAAAGATATCGCTCCTCCTTCATCGGTTTAAATCTACGATACGTGGCATCTTTCTTATGCCGCATCTGCGACAACTCTTTATCCATCCAAGGAAACTTATCTTTACCAATTTTGAGTGTTTTTAGTATTGCTGCCGTATGGTTGTCACAGAGGCAGCCAAGTGCAGATTTCGGGTCAACTGTACCAACTGTAAATGGCGTCCAATCACAGCTGGCCAAACTCTGTACCAATAAGTTTAGACAGATATCTTTATAATTTCTATACTTAATTATTTTATCATCTGTCTTGATATGATTACATGAAATACATACATCAATTAAAATGTGCCGACTGTGAAAATTAGCCAGTAAGTTGCGTGCGTCAAGTATTGTATCATTATCGTCCACAAGAATCAGGTCAATCCACGTGTGAGACGTTGGAGTGTGATGCGTGGTACCGTGCTGAACCAACTGTAACGAAAGCTCAGCCGACAATTTATTAATAAATTTATCATCACTGCTCTCACGTAGGAGATCGGCATTCAGGTCTCCCATTATAATTTTGTGAGAGTATTCAAAGGCAAAATTTTTCAAGTTATCCAAAAAATCAGTATTTTTCAAAAAGGAAATTGCAGAAGGTCGATAAATAACAGAAACCAACACGGCTTCGGAGCTGCCCAATTGCACGAAACAAAAAATATACTCAGATACCTCCGGTTTACCTTCACTATGATTAGTTTGAGTATCCGAAGTAGCCAAAATAGTGCACTTTAAATTGTCTTTAATATACAAAGCAACTCCTCCACCACGCAAGTTTCTGTCCTGTCTGAATACTTCATATTCTCTGACCCAAATGACGTCATCCAAAACAGATGGACCCAGCCAGGTCTCAGCCACTCCGAATATGTTGCAAAAAGGACCATCACTTAGAAACTAACGTACCTGCTCAATGTGAGCCCTCAACGAAGTCACATTCATAAACCACGCTCGCAGTTCACCTCTCCTCCCTTTACGACTCTCAGAGGAGGCCCAGCGCAGTCGTTGGGGACAGGCCACATTCGATATTACTTCATTATTTGTACTTAATGATTGATTTGTCAACATATTTCATTAAAGATCAGAGACTTCAATATTATCACATATATTATTATTGCACTTAATATTCAATGGAGGTTCAGAGTTTTTATTAGTTACATTTACACCGTTTTCTAATTTCTTACTATCTGTTAATAAATTATCTAACAAGTAACACTACCCAAGTGATACTCGCCGATTCGAACCAAACTTTGTACATCGATAGAACACTAAAAAATATTGAACCCGTGTTTTTTTATATTGGCAGAACACCGTTTTAAGGGGTAGAAATCACCCCTATCAGCCCCCAAGCAAGCTAACCTACCTATGTCTGGGTAAAGCGAGTTTGATCGTCAGTTTTTCTTTAACCAATTAGATTTTTTACTCCCAATAGGCTAATTTACCTTGATTCTGATTTACTTTACCCCCACACATCTTTGCAACCCTTAAAAAGCACCCCTACCGATCATTATTTTACAGATTATTTATTCTAGCCTTGAAACAGCGATTTCAAGTACTTGTTTTTCCTGGAACAAATTATGTCTGCCTTTGAGCACGGTTACCCTATATTTAGTTTTATCCAGAGACAACGACGTGGACGTAATAGGGTTATGTCCCCTTTGGGGTGCTGGATTAGAGTGAGTCCCCTTGCCTCTCACTGTTTGGGGTGCTGGATTATAGTGAGTCCCCTTGCCTCTCACTGTTTGGGGTGCTGGATTAGAGTGAGTCCCCTTGCCTCTCACATTTTTAATTTTTTCTAAATTGATTAATGTATTCTTCACAATAGTGTGGTAAATTTTCTTCAGTCACTGCAAAGAAATGCTGTATACAAAGATTTTTGCTACACCATGCGCATTTAATTACTACAATCTCATTACATGATACACATTCTGTATCTGAATTTTGAAAACAATATTGAACTGGTGTTAAACATTTCTCCGGTTTATTTGATATGTATCCACTCTTCCACCACGCGTATTTGAACATGTTAATGAATCTTGGTGACGAAAACTGATTATGGGTTAGTGATTGTAACTTCAAAATGTTGTTCCGTAAGTGCAGATTAATTTCAAAATTATGTAACAGGACTATATCTGAAAAAGATTTAATAAAGTTTTTCCATGGTCTAAATCCATAAACATCTAACGGTTGTCTTGATCCAGTTACTCCTGCCGGTATTGTATGAATTTTGACAATTTTATCTTCTTTCTTTATGTTTTCAAATACTTTCTCGGTCTGCCCAGACCAAGAATCTAATAACAATGAAGAGTTTTTATCTACTATAGATAAAAAGTCTTTTTCAAACCATCTAGCAGCAATCAAAGAAGTTAGTTTTCCAGAATTAGAGGGATATACACTAATATTGTTTGCTTTATACAAGTTTTTTTCTACGATTGGTCCAAATTTCCCATTAGTTTCTTGCAAAACTATAAGCAAAGGAGAATGCAGCTTACCATCTGCTGAAATAACTGGCTGAATCGTGTTACTATGAGTTAAGGAATTTAATGATTGTGCAAGACATTCGACTTTAAGCGCACCTTTAATCGACAAAGTACGACCGCCATGTACTTCTAAATTAAATCCTGATTGGTCGGAATTATATACATTAGCTTCACCTTTCTCCTTGATAACTGAGCAAATATTTTTTACAAATTTAGAACCTGCTTCTGATAATTCAGCCGCGTTAGTAGTATATGGGGGAATATAGGTAAAAATGGCGGCCATGGAATTCAGGGGGAATATAGGGAAAAGATTGTTGGCGCCTAAGCTCGAGCGTATACGAGGAAAAGCGAAACAACCCGAAGTGGAGGGGGACGCCGTAAGAAAAATTTTTTGGAGTAGCAAGGTAACGATTATTGTAAAAGTCGGTAAGTTAGGATTCTTTGGTGAAATAAATTTTTTGTATATGAAAAAAAAATTTTATGACTAATAAAATCGTATATTTTACAAGGATATATATTAAATATATAATGCTAGTAATTTAAAAATGGAATTCAATTTACAAATAGAAAAATTCTTTGTGATATAATTTATTAAATTAAAAGATTTTAGAAATATGAATTTTGAATCTTTTTAAATATTTAATGGAATATTTTTAGGAAAAGGATTTGGTGTTCATGGTTATATATATAAAATAACAAAATATTTTAGCAATAGAAATAAGTGTTTATTATTTTTTCACTTAGTCTAATACAAATAATTACAAATTTTTTAGAAAGTACAAAAATTTTTATAATAATGAATATATAATTTCAAGTGTAGCATGATTTTGCTTTACATGTTTGTATGCAACATTTGACATATTTTCGGCGACCATTACCTACAAGGAATTTATTTTTATAATAATTACGTTTATGTTGAATACCACGAATACGTTTATAGAAACGTGCAGCAATATTATCATTTCTTAAGTAATCTGATGAAAATAAATTACAAAATTTGTTAAGTGAGTAGCCTCGATTCATGTAATCTAAAAACATTAAGCAAAATTGCCCACAAACTTTTGAATTTAAACTTTGTAGTTGTTTAGTGTTCCATTTATAATGAATAGAATTTTGCTGAAGACATTTTTTATGTTGTAATATTAAAGGAGGTAAACCATAACTGTCGAAAAAAACAGCTCTTCCATACTTGTTAATAAAAACTGCTACCCAATGAGTTCCTGGTTGTGTGTGAATATCTGTATTAAACACACACGCTATCGGTCTCGTCAATACCTTGGGAATCCTGTCTGCTGGAAATACACCGAACGATGGTATTTTTAATGAGTGAAGCGCATCCCGTATCTGCAGAGTATTCATTGCGATGTTTCGCGTTTACAGGTGTGGTCGATTCAGAAGTATAATATCCTGATTCTTCAATGCGGTCGTATACGTTTTCTTTGGTAGGTCCAGGTGTTGGTGGTCTTTTTGGTTCACTTTTTTTCACAAGTCTTTTTGGTTTAGGAGGAGGAGGAGGATTCTGCACTGTATTGTCAGTTGAATCCGAAGGAGAAGAGTATGTAACGTCATCGCTGTCAGAGTCGAATAATGCAGAAATAAACCTATCATTTCTGTTTAACCACTTTTTATATTTAATTACACAGTTTAAAGCACAAATGAAAAATTCATGGTTCTGAGAACCGTGAAAACAACAATAAGTTTTACAGTCTTGTAAATTGTGTACGGAGGGGCAGCCGTGGTTTTCTAAATTTATAACACGCCGCGATATAATACTTTGAATTACTTGCGTTTCTTGAGATCCTCGTACAAAAATCCGTCTTGCAGTGCGTGTTAATGCGCGTAAATTTGAATAAAGTTGTCGATGAGGAACATCCCCTTCAAACCATTCGATTCCATGGTAGTTATTGGTGAGCCAGTTATTGAAAACTTGAGTTCTGATAGGTAAATCGGTAAATGAATAAGGTGGAGATGTTATCCAATGCGAAACGTAATCTTTGTCTAGAGATGCTACAGCTATTTCTTTTATAATTAATTTATTATTAATGTCGCGAAAACCTTGAACGTCAATAATGTAGTCCATAGTTCTCGAGGTCTGTACGTATGTTGACTGTTTGAAAATTGAATAACTTTTAACTGCTTAACCGTGTCTTCAGCTGAATTTATATAAAGCGCCCTACTTTATTTTGTGTTATATTTTACCCTTCCTCCTAATTAGTGATACTTTTCAGTGACGTAATAACCAAAAAGAAAATAGAAAGTTCATTTTGAAATTTAGTGAAAGTATTATTCACCCATTAAATCGGAAAACTTGTCGTGACATGTCTATTTCAAGCATTATTATTTACCCATTAAAATCAATAATAACTTGTCGCGACGCGTCTATTTCAAGTATGTTATCATATTCGGCGTAAACTATGCAATTTACGGAATTCTCTAAAACTTGATCAAAACGTAATTCTAAACGGACTGCACCTGTCTTAACTAAATTCCAATGCGTGTTACAATTTGCTGAAAGATCTGGTGTTAAGTCGAAAGCATATAGACAATAACCATTAGGGTAAGTATCTCTTGAAATAGAGTTTCCTTCATTCATAAAGTGAATACCTGTCCCGCTAAATAAAGTATGATATCCATCAATGAACGTGTCGGGATAATTAGGCTGAATGGGTTTACTAGGAATTTGTATTTCGTCGACATTTAAAGCAAGATAATTAAGATTAAAATGTTGAAAGTTAAATGGATTTTCTTTTCTACTCCCATTAAACGCACTATTTGAAACTAAACCAATTATTATGCGTTTAGGTAATTGTCCAAGAATAATATTATCTAAAGTTTCTCCCGTGACTCCTGTATGTAAAGTAAATGACTTAACCTCTACACGTGTTAATGGATATTTAGCTGTTCCTTTAGATAAGGCTTTTGAATGTGCAAGTAAAATTCCTGGATTAATTTTAGCTCTGCGTACACGTAATGATGTATCTATTATACGTACTTTCACATTTTGAGCGTCATGATCTATCAAGCAAAAAGCGTCTTTTGAGCGGATGAGACGTACTCTCATTTCTACACCATTAAGGAGAAATTTTTCCTGATTAAAAACATCGCAATGTAAGTGGCCTAATAGATCTAAAATTTTTCCGCCTTTGACAAAAAGATTACGTTTATCAGCACCAATATTTTTCGAAAGTAGATTATTATTATCTTTTCTTTTTAATAATACGGCATCCATTTCACCAGGGGTATCGTTATACCATAATGCAGTAGTCAAATGTGATTTTTTAGCTTCTTGGGAATAATTAAGCAACGTCTCTATATATGCTCGATAAGCGTAAGCATTGCTAGGTGGTGATACAGTCTTTTGGTTAAAGAATATATCGACTTGATTGAACATACTATGTAAAAAGTTGTTTACAGGTGTAACTAATGTATCTTCACCTATAAGATCTTTTCCTTTTTCGAGACGTACACTAAGACTAAGCATAGTATGAGCTAAATCAATGTAATCATCCGAATTTCCTGGTACAACAAATTCTAAATATGAATCTTCAGAAATGGTGGTCACAGGTTTGTATTCTACCCATTGTGTTGATTCTATAGCTGTTTGAGTGGGTGGGAGAGTAAATAAATCTAATTCTGATTTAGTACATTCCCACGAATGTGTGTGTAAAAATGCCATTTTGAAATTATACAGGTCCAAAAATATCACTTACTGAACGTTTTTTATTTTTCTTGTTAATTTTTCTTTTTTTAATACGTTTGTTTTTATTATTTTTTCTTGTTTTTCTTTTTCTGTTTAAAGATGATGTCAACGATGAGATACGTTTCACGCGACGTTTAGTTCGCGACTGATCCTTACGTCTTCTTACGCGTTTTTTATGACCAGAGCCTTCCATTATTAGACTTTCTATTTTCTCTTCTGCCTTTCTTTTTAAATTTTTACCTGATTCGCGTGCTCTATTGCGTAGTGATTCTCTAAAAGGAATATTATGACTACTGATATCATCGATAATGTTAATTCCAGCTTTAAGAGCTTCTTTTCCGACAGTTCGAGCACCACGTTTTAAAAAAGGAAGTGCTTTACGAAAAAGTCCTCCAAGAAATCGACCTATACCTCCATGTCCTTTTTGATATGGTGATCCAACGTAAACATGTTGAATACCCCCTTGACCAACTTGACTATCATAATGTTCAATATAATGATTCATTTTTTATTTTTATTTTTGTTATGCAACTTGTCTAAAATGTAGTGTTACAGTCGACGTACCACACTCAAATGGTATGATACGACCGAGATGATCTCTTATATCTATAGTGATTGTTCTGAAACTATTTCTTATGAGGGGTATATAATTTATAGGTGTAAAAATTTGATATTGATTAGAAGCAAATACATAATCCTTGTAGTTTACAGGTACAATACGTAATAAAGTTGTTTGTACGTCACCTACAATACAAGGTTCACATATATCTGAGTAAATAAATAATTGTCTGGGTAATGCGTTAAAAATATTTGCTGGTCGAGTAGCAAGGGATTGTGTAAATCAATGTTTAAATATCCTTTTATTTCAGCAAAGCCTAAAATATCCAAAACTGCACGGCTCATTTTTATAGAGTGCTCATTGTTACATTTTTCTGAATCACATGTCTTTTCAACGTATACGTAGGTGTTGTTATGTTCTACTGACAATTTAAATGATATATGTGTTTCGCTTAATGCATTATTTATTTTTTCTAAAAATTCCGATATACCGGAATATACACCATAAGGAATTGTAACTGTTTTATATTCTATATCGACAAGTTGGTTTACTGAGTTATCCTTTAAGAGAGGCGGTGAAATAGATGAAACTTCAATTTCTCTTTCTTTTTCTCTTAAATGTAAAAATGAGCGTGGGAAATGAATTTCTGTGACACCAACTTCCCAAGATCCTCGTAAATTAATTTCTTGAGGTAATTTTGTAGTATAACAAGATGTAGTGTTGTTAGGAAAAACACTCATACTACTATTACTAGGTAGTATCATATAAAATTGTGTTTTCATGTTTATATATTTTTTATATCTTTAGCTGACACCCAAGAATTAAATTTACTAGGATATCCGACCCAACTTACAAAATATTTTTTTCTACGACCTGAACCACTTGTTTTTATTATTTTATCAATTTTATATTTGGAATTTCTGATATCTTTTAGAATAACGTTAAGTTCTTCTTCGTAAAAAATACCGTCTATAGATTCACCATCGAGATCTTCTATTTCATACACAGGTGGTTTTCTATGTTTTAAGACTCTAGTTATTTTAAAAATTTCTTCTGACCAATTTGCTAAATAACCTTTCTCGAAGGTACCTTTGGTTCGACTAATTCGAACAAAGTCACCTTCTGAGTATTTAGCTTCTCTATCAACTGTTTTATATCTTGAATCCATATTTTTCTTTGCAATATCTGCATTGAATATTGTAACTGCTGCAGGCGCCATCTTTATTGTTGAATGATATGAGTTATTGTAACTATTTACAAGTTGAGGTAAAATATCTATGTAACGTTTAGAATTTTGATGTGTGAAATATCGCCACATTTTTTCCTTTAAGGTACGGTTAAATCTTTCGACAATAGCTGCTTTTACATCGGGATTACGTGCAACACGATGTATAATATTATTTATTTTCAGAAATTTTTGCATTTTTTGACCGACGAATTCTTTTCCCTTGTCAGTTTGAAACATTTTAGGAATTCGTTCATTTTTATTTAAAATAATTTTTTTAAAAGCGTCAGTGACTTGTGAACATGATTTATCCTTCAAGGGTACTACCCATACGTATTTGCTGAGAACATCGATGACTACTAGTAAGTATGAAAATCCATCATTATAAGATTTTAATGATTCTAAGTCAATTAAATCACCTTCCCATACAGAATCCATTTCAGCAACATTGTAATGAAGACGAGGAAATTTTCTATGAACAGGCTTGTGTAAAGTATAAGCATCTTGTGCTTGCAACCACTTGTGTATATTTTTTTTACCAACTGTATTTTTAGTCTTATTTACAAGGCGGCGTTCTCCAGCATAACCAGCGGGTTCATTAACATCATAATAAATTTTGTTAAGTAATTGCTTATTAAGATCCATGATTTTTATTTATTTATTCATTTATTTAAAACGAAAAAGTCAACCAGCCACTACCCTTTTGCTCTGCTACGGTATTTCTTTTAACACGTTTCTTTCTGTTTTGAGTAGTCCATGAATCATCATCTCCGCTGTTTATTTGTTTATTAATTACTGTAACTTCGTCGTCATATGTATCATTTTCTATTGACAAATTTTTATTTTTATTTTTAGGCATCGGAGTAGAAGTATGTCTTTTTGGTGCATGTAATAATGAATCATTAAAACTTGTATGTGGTGTTGTTAAAGACCTATTACTATGATTTACTGCATGTTCAAATTTTTGTCCTTCTTTGTAAAAAGCTAAATTACCAATACATTCCAATGGTATACCTACATCTCGTAAAAACCACGCAAAATGCTCACGACCTGTAGCCTTTACACCTTTTCTACTACGTACAGCATCGTTTATTAAATCTACTATATTAGAACCTTCGAGAACAGCTCCATCTATCGACACTAAACCGCGGTCATTCCATGTAATTCTTGAAGAAATATTAGGACTTTTTAAAAATTGAACCATCAATTCAGCTTTACGTCTGTATGTTACAGGTACAGATGATATTATGATTTCAAAATCTACTCCATTTTCTATCTCTTGTTCATTTTTATTAACATTATTTAAACTTTTTTTCAAGTCGTCTAAAAAATATAAATATCGTTGTAAAACTTGTTGATACTTTGACCATTTTGTACGCTCATCAGTTTCTTGTGAGTTTAATATATCACTCATTTCTATGTCTAATCTTGTAAGATGACTGCCTGGTGTTTGAACAGTATTTTTTTTATCAGATTCGACATTTTGCAACGAGACCTCGGGAACGTTTGTATGAAGAAGTTTTTGTATACTGTCTTGAGGCACTAGAACCATTTTACGTGCATGCTGCATTTTTTAATTAAGAACGAGTGGGAATAAGAGCGGATATTATAGTTCCTAATACAGGTGCAAGTAAAGCTGTTAAGAAACCATCACCTTTCTGCACGATTAGACGTTTCTTGCTTTTCCACGATTTAGAGTCCCGATTGCTTAATTTTCTCAGAATTTTTTTATGTTTAACTAACTTTTGTTTTTGAGAAGGTGTTAAATGTACGGTACCTTTTAAAGTATTCAAAGCACACTCACAAATACCTTTAACTATTTTACGATCAGCAAGTTTTAAAATAACTTTGCGTTGTTCTTTATTTAAATGATAAAGGGCGTGTAAAGCATGTGCTATTTTGGGATCGAGCGATTTTTTTGATCTTACCGCAGCCATTATACACGTAACACTGAAAAATTATCACCCGTGACACCTCTCTTTATATCTCGTGGAACGTACACGTAGTGATGTGTATCATCAGGAAATATGTTAGTTCGTACTCTGCAGGTTTCTGCTGTGCTTTGTTTTAAATCTAACAACAAATAACCATGTGCTACACTTGTAGCGTCGTAATAAGCTTCTTGTAAAAACTTTGAATTTTCTGGATAAACTTGACGCGCTAAATGTTGTATTTGTGCACGGTCTCTAGGATTTTTAAAAATTACAATATAGTTTGAATATAATGAAATATCCCGCTGCTTAGGTCCTTGATGAAACAAATTTTGTGTAATAAAAATTACGCTTATATTTTTATGGTGACTACCTTTTGTAAATAAATCAGCAACTACATTATTAGAAGATTCTCTCATCAGATCGTCGATGACTACTAATTTTGGTCGAGAGTCAGACGCAAAATCTTCATTTTGAGGTAAACCTTCATGAAATTCAACATCTTTACCGTATTCCAAATATCCATCTTGCCATTCGGAATAATATAGCATTTTTCGAGCAAAAGTTGTATCGGACATACTGTCAATAAATCGGAAAAATCTTTTTACAAAGTGCGTCTTACCACAACCTGTTGGACCACAAATCATAGAGGTCCATGGGTGTTGCCATGCTAGTGTCATTTTTTTTTTTTTTTATTATTATTTCTTTTTTAAAATTAATAAATCAATTTTGCGGTGGGGTCCCGGTCCGCGCTCATGGTACGTACGAAAAAATCAGCTAATACTCGTACGTACACACCGGAAGATTCTAGAATAATGAAAGCGAAAATCTAGATTTTTACCTTTTATAAGCTGATGCACATTTCAGCTGTATGATACATACTAGCTTACAAATTTTATGAGCTATTTTTTAAGTTTTATTTATATTTTTCACTATATTTTGTTTTATATTATATATACATATTTTTGTGTGTGTGTGTGTGTGTGTGTGTGTGTTTTTCGTGTGTGTGTTTTCGTGTGCGTGTTTTCGTGTGCGTGTATATAATTTAAATATTACATTCTTTCTTTGAAATGTTTCAAAACTGGAGAAGAAAAAAAAAAGGAAGGTAGGATAAATAAAGGTTTATTATGTATATAACTTCATAATTATTTATTTATTTTGAAAATCAAATCAAATCTTATTTAGTATAAATCTTATTTAAAAATGTAAAATTGTTGATGAAGTATTGGTCATACGTCCACTTATATACATGTACGGAGTGTCGTCGATATGAAGTGGACAATTTGGATTTTCGGAGTGACGATGATGTTCGCGCATATTAGATATTGTAAAGTGTAAATATTGTACATTTTTCGATTCAATTTGTATCAACAAATCTCCAAGGCTGATATTCCGAAATGTCATAACTTCTTGAAATTCTATTATCTCAATGTTCCTGGGGCAATCCTCAGCATCGCACCATATATTTTCACAAATTGTGCATGATTTACTAGTCATTAAATGACAAATTTGTACATTTAATGAAATGAAAAATCTTTTAGAATAAAATTTTAAATCATGTAACAATTTGTCAAAATTATTTTGATCGTTATTTTTTTAAAATTTACCAAATTGTGTAATGCTCTGTGTAAAGCTAAACCCTGTAGAGTACATTTGTATTCAGGGTAAAATCTACAAGTTGGAACATTACAATTAGTGCAGCATTTTTCTGAAGGTTCTGGATGATGTGTACAAACTGAAAAAAAAATAAATGAAAATTTACAACAAAAATTTTTAATATTTATTCATTTTTATTATTATATTTTTCAAAATTCATACAAAATACAAAGAATAAATACTTTTGGTTGAAATATTATAATTTAAATAAATTTCTAATTTTATATTTAAAACTTTTTTTAGATTTCGAAATACGTTTATTGTCACATTACGATATCAAGATTTTTGAAAACATTGACTCTCGCATACCTTTTTACACTAAATATTACAATATTTTACAATTTTTTTTTTTACAATAATTTACAATATCTTACAGTACTTTACAATATTACATTAGTATTTTTTTTAAATTTTACACTATTTTTATATATACATATACATACGCATTTTTTATTCACAACGAGGTTTCTTATATCCATACGGGTAAGATGTGCATTCATCTAAATGCTTTCGTTTAATACTATTTACGCGGCAAGTTTTTGTTTCTTGCTTTGTAATTACATCGTGATACTTTGTGCGTCTAATAGCACTAAACGAATGCACTATTTCTTCATTTTTTTTTAAAACTAAAGACTTGACACTGTTATAATTCAAAATATCTTTTGTTGAATTATTCAATGTCACGCCTTTAACTTTACAAACTTCATGTAGAGTTCCGTCGTTACTTTTTACAATATACGAATAAAATTTAGGACCTGCGCTTACAAATGATGTTATATAACTATCTCTACCATAACATTCTAATTCGTCAGTCATGTCACCCAAAAGCCTACCTGTCGGAACTCTATATTCATTTTCTACATTTTTACACAAATAGATACAAGAATCTGTATCATAATATAATACACGCTGATCTAATTGTTCTAAATAACTATACAGCTTAAGCCTTGCTTGTGCTGTAGTATAAGCAGCAATAACCACGTTTGTCATTGGCGATGGATCATATGAATTTTCATTGTATTTCCAGTGAATATAAAAAGTGTTTTGGTTAACCGGTAAAACATCAACTAAAATTTTATCTTCGCTTTCTAAAATTTGGAAAAACTGCGGACCGTCTCTAATAATTTCCGTAGTACCCATATTTTCCCTCTGACCGAATTTTCCCCAAAAAGAATTTAAGCATAACTTAGCTAAAAAACGCAACCCCGGATTTTTTCCTATTTTTTCTTTTTCTAAAACTATACCTTTTACACGTGCATATTCTTGAATATATTCCTCGCATAAATTTTCGCTTGTGCAATTTACCGGCCACCCGCTAGCTTGTTGCTTAATTTTTAAAAACGCGTTAATATAATCCGAAAATAACCCACCTTTTTTAATTTCTTGATTATACTGACAAATCTTGTATTGCCATATCTCGTAAATGGCTGTAATCTGATACCCCATTATAACGGCCTTTTTAACTCCTCTGATACCCATGTACCTGTAAACTCCCTGTCACTAATGTTTTCGTGCGTACATTCGCTTTCATTCAAATTCTCACAACATGTACGACATAACGGAAACATTAAGCGATTGTGCATTCGCACAGGGAGTACAGGTAAAAATAAAGATCGCGGTGGTAATACGCGACATTTGACTATACCTTCTACTTTTTCTAAATTATATTCGCTACCTGTTAAAATACGGCATTTATCTCCTATAAAAATTTCCGGATGACCTATAGGGAATTTTCCGGTTTTACATACGTAAGGATATAAGGAGCAAATATCTACATAATTGATTTTTTCCCTTTTGTACCTCTACGAGAGAAACAGTATTCTCGGTTCTACCTCCGTAAAAACTATCACGTGGGTTTAATGTATCGCTCATCAACAAAGGATGATTAATTAAATACTGCTCTACTTCTGCATTTTCCCGTTTGAAATTTTTAAACTCGCATTCCCAAATTTCCGCTAAAACGTACCCATGAGATTTAATTAACTCCGATGTTTCTAAGGTTTTTTCAAAACGCTGTTCTAAACTATCCCCGTAGATTTCAGATATTTTGAAACGGTCTTCGCCCTTAAAACATTTTTTACACCCATGCCAAAAACAACCGTGATATTGGTAGACATATTTCGAACCATCAGATGATTCGAAATATCCATCAACTAAAATATTTTCCGGAAGTCGGAATTCTGAACTTTTCGCAGCGTGAATAATATTATGGCCCGATTCTTTTTCTTTTAAAATAAGCCACTCAATTGAGCCTCGCGAATGAGTGCTTTTTTCCTATAACCACCGGTAGGTATAATGCCAATACTATTAGTTTTTAAAAATTTTTTCTAAAAATTCTTGAGCAAGCGCTCGCTATTGTTGTAGCTTCGGCAAACGGACACGTATCTCCTACTTCTATAAAACTTTTTCTAAAAGCTGAGCAAGCTTTTCTCAATATATCGACATCCGTTTTGCAATATTTTACGATTTCGTTTTGAAAATCAAAAGATAATTCTTAGAAATCATGTCTTCATACCATTGAGAAAACTTTTCCCTCTCTGATACGGACATTTTTTCCAAAGAATAAAACTTTTGAGGTGGCATAGGACCGACATAATTTTGATTTGCTAAAATATTAAATAAATGCGGAAAAGTACCCTTAACCACATCGCAGGAAAATCCGAAAGCTTCCGGTAATTTATCTAGTTTCATGTGGAAGTAATTCAAACTGTCTATAAATTTAATACGATTTCCTAATGTCATTAGTATAATACTAGTACCGTTCATAGTCACCTTCGGTACTATGTTTGTTTCTTCAACTAAATATTTAAGAATAAATTGCCCGTCGTAGCTTTTGCTATTATGGGCGATACAAATAAGTGATTTTATATTTTTAGCACACGATGTTTTTTCAAAATTTAAAATAAATTCTACAAAATTTTTTATGACATTATTTTTAAAAATTAAAGTTTTACCACCCCCGCAAAAAGAGCATTCTGAATCCATTGCCGAATCTATACATTTAGAACAACATAACTGAGCTACAGCTAAATTTATTTCGTGGTAAACAATTTTATTATTATCATCTACGTGTTTTTTTTCTTGTCGTGCTTCGAAATCATAAAATAAAAACGCGTTTTCTATATTTTTATCGTTATTTTTAATTATTGGCATAAAACATTGGTGGTTATAGGAACGCTGACACCCGCAAGTTTTACAATAATAATTACCGCAAGTATGGTTACCGTTTTCTACAGAAATTATTTTTTTACATTTTTCACATTTCTTTATGGCATCGCATACGGTAACATTTTTTTTAAAAGAATTTAATTTTAAATGATTTTTTAAGCACGTATCCCCGTAAAAATCCATAGAACATCTAGAACATTTTATTTGCGTAACTTCTTTATCACACATACCACGACATTTACACTTATCGCAACTAAATGGACATTTGTGCATACTTAACCGTTTAGTTCCTTTATTACAAAAATGACAAAAATTATCACACATTGCAACACCTGTCATACTCGTAATGACATCGTAATGTTGCTCGGCCGGTGTGTATAATATATTTAAAATTAGTCTAATTTCTATGTTACTTTTATTTAAAATTTTAAACCCATTATACAATGACGAATCGCCTTTACCTATCTTGTCTTTTTCGTAAACCATTACAGCTATACCGTCATTTTTGAAATAATTTTGGAACTTTTGTATTTCACGAAGACCACAACCTTGATCATTATCTATATTGACTCCCGCTTTTTCCAACAAATCGTTGGCTAGTTCTAATTGCGCCTTATTTTGGCTTTTACGCACATTCTCCCAGCGATTTTTTAATTCTGCAGGACAATTATCGCCATGCATCATTTTTTCGCGTGGACAAGTGCTACGGCTAAAGCACGCGGTAAACATTTTGTGTCATTATTATTAATCCGTATAATAGACTTTGACTTAACAATATCAAACTGTAATGGTTTATTACGCCCTCTGCCCATCGGTACACGAACGTTCAATATTTGTATCCGAAAACTCTCGTCAATTTTAAATTCACGAGCGCTTTGGGATATCAGTTCGATTGTTTTCCATAAATCTTTAAAATTATAATCCTTTAAATATTTGAAACTTGTAATAGGACCGATGGGCAAAGTATTACTTAATATATTGATTTTAATGTAATCGCTGGGTTCGTATTCGTGCGTTATATAGTTAAATAATTTTTTTATACCCTCCTCTAAATTTATTCCATTGTCTTTAAATTTTATTTCTATTTCGCGCGCATTAGTACCAAACCGTTCATAATAATCGTTCGTTTCCCATATAATGCTGAAACACTCACCAGCTTGATTCGATCCTGAATCCTGGGGTTCGTTACTACGGCTGTCGTTTCTACTAGGACCCGGGATGGGTGCGTTGATTGGTTGTTGTTGCTGATCTTCTTCATCAACGGCAATAGCGTCGTCTCTAGAAGAAAATTCGTCATTACCCGATCCATTTTGAATAATTTGACTGGATACTTCTTCTGTAATGCTGCATTGCGAAAAATCAAAAAGATCACCTTCCTCGAAGTCGTCAATTTGCATAACCTCGTTGATGTTTTGATAATTTTCTAAAAGAAGAACAAAAAAGTTTGTTATTAATTTACCAATGTTGAAAAAATAAGAAATTATAATTACAAACAAAGAAAAAGATTGAAAAATAATAATCATAAAAAAAGTTTTCAAAATGTTTAAAACTTACCATTGCATGTGGCTTCCTCACTATCATTTTTACTCGTTGAAGCAACGACTCTATCTACTTTTGGTTCAACTATTACTTGCTGATTTTCTGAAAAAGAACAAAAATTTATCATGAATAATTTTTGTTTTAAATAATAAAAATTTTCAAACTTATTTTTATTTTATTTTTTTTTTAAATTGAAAAAAATTAATTTTACTTTGTGGAAATTACAATTTACATATTATTGATATTTGTTAATTATAAAATTTTGAAAAACAATAAAATCATTATATATATTAATTTATTTATTTATATGAAATTCGATTATTCTATTATTTATATAAAAAATTAAATTTTATTTGATAAAAAATTTAATATATTTTTGTACATCATATTTATTTATTTAGTTTTAAAAATAAACAAGTAAAAATTGAATATTTATATGTGATACTTTTTATTTACGAGGTTCGTAATATTTATTATTATTTAAATACTAAGTATTCATATATGTATATATATATATATAACTAAAGGTGCGTATCTTTCTCTCATATCTCTCTCTCTCTCTCTCTCTCTCTCTCTCTCTCTCTCTCTCTCTCTCTCTCTCTCTCTCTCTCTCTTTCTCTCCCCTAAATAATCAAAGATTCCAATTCTTATTTTCTTTAATGATTTGTAACTTTTTTAAAAGGAAAAATTAAAATAAGTTTGAAAAAATTTAAATATAATGCTGAATAAAACATGCATATGTATATCTATACAAATAAATAAATCTAATAACCTAAATATCTTACCTTCTATCATTTCGTTGTATGTCAATAGTATAACCTGCACATCAGGGTCCTCTTGGGCTCGTCTTCTTTTTATTTCTTCCACTAAAATAGTTATCACTCTTAAGTCATCATGAAAATCTCCTCGGCGGAATGATTTACATAAAAACGATAAACTTTGAGATCTTATAAACTTAGTAAATATATCTACTGCACTAGTTATGAATTTTCTACGCTCATTCGCAATTCTTCTGCAGTTAGCATTAAGATTACAAAAAGTTTTAAACAGACTATTTAATCTTCTTAATTGACAACTTTCACGACTAACCAGCATTTTTACACTCACGATTTCTGGATTGTCTTCCAATAAACGCTCTAATACAGCAGTGTAAATTTTAAAAATTATAGAGCCTGTTAAATCCATTTTTTTAGTTTTATAATTATCAAAAACTGAGAACACCGTAATAATATTAGAGTTAAAAATGTTTTTTCAAATCTACAAAATACACGTTTTTACTACTTCGTTGAAATAATTGTAAATATTTTATTAGATTATTAATAACTGAAATATTCAACTTTTTGGAGTTAAACAGTGTATTAGAAATAACACAGAAAAAATATTTCACTGCGTTGATGTCTAAACTAGAAATGATAGCGTTTCTTTGTACTATTTGTTATTATACCTACTTTTTCATTTTCAAATTTTCTTTTTCCTACTACTGTAACTATTATATCATAATTTTCATATACAATACTCTGCTTTAAAATTTTCATTACTAAAAATAAAAGAAATTTCTATTGTCTTTAGTTTTTCAAAATTTACAGTTTTACTTACCTACGCATGCTACCTCAATAACCATTGATACCTTTTCACCCATTAAGGTGGTTCTAATGACTTTTTATTACTCTCTTTTGTTACTCTATAGAACGCTTAATGTGTTTACTCAAAAACAAAAACACCTTATGAATTTGTGTATGGTTTCAAGAATGACTCATAAGATCATTAATGTTTCTATACAAAATAGCATATGATTTTTACCTTATAGAAATCAATAGATTTTACGTATTTTTTCTTTGATTTTCGCTTATTACTCATTCACTTTCACTCTTATTTTCTCATTTTCTTATCCTACTTCTACATACAAAATATAACAGAGCTCAGTATTTAAACGCCTGAAATTCGTATACTGACATCATACAGTTAAAAGCTTATGCACCTAAAACATCATATAGTATTTCATTCAGGCGACCTTTGTAATTATTCTTTAATACATTTCCTGTGCAAAACAAAATTTATTTTTTCTAAAATGAATAGTGAAGTTGCAAATTTTCAAATAACAAAACGTATTAAAATGGCATCGTATAACTCAAGAGAAGAAGCAGGAAGTTATCTATTACATTCAAGTGTTTACCCGTTAAACACATCGTGTACGAAGAAAATTATGATCGGCTTATCACCTCAAAAAGATGAAACATTTGAGTGTGTGATTAAAATAATCAATCAAACATTTTTTGGCATTACATTTACGCTTGAGGCGTGGGAGACTTTTAAAACGCATTTCAAAAGTATAAGTTCTTATTTCAACAACGAGGAATCTATGGTCGAAAATGAGAAAATTACTTTCAATGGAATAACGCTCTCATATACCACAGCATATAATTTCAAAGCAATAATTTTGGATAAAGAAGATATAGAAAACATATCAACATTTTCTGATAATCAAGAAAGTCAAGTTGTGTTACCAAAAAGAAGAAACTATATACACCCGCTATTGTTCTACAAAAAACAAGCTTTGAAGGTATTTTACAATTGTTGGCGTGTATTGAAGAATGTATAAATATTAATAATAATATTGTAACAACAGTTTCGGCGTGTAATAAAACTATTATTGACGAAATATGCGAAATTTTCTCAGAAAATACTATTTTACCAAAAACAGAGGTTTTCGTCAAACATTATATAAATTCACAATCTGAAAAAATAAAAAATAAAACATCTGCTGGTCTGGAAAATGACTTCATTAAACATTATTATAATATTATTTATAATGAGTTAACTGCGTTACATTTAAACTTCATATCGACATCTGTTATATCGAAACTTAATTCGTTATAAATATTATACAATTATAAAAATATGTAAAATTTTAAAGACATAATACATCATATATTACGTAAAAATAAAGATATTGTTTCACTTAATTTATTCAACCATTTCTTTAATAACCAAACCCATTTCCTCAATAAATCATATTTATTTAAGCATTTTAAAACATAATTCTCTATTCAGTATAAAGATTATATATATTTAGATTTCTACTTGAATGACTTATTTTAAATTAATAACCTTAAACTTATTTCATTATTTATATTTTTCGTATGTAAAAATATTTTATATTTAATTCTCATAAAATCATATTTAGTATCTGTTATAATCAGTCATAATAATAGAATTTGCTGTATACAAATTCCTTCTATATTATTATAAATGCGTTCAACCTGACAATTCGAAATTTTTTCATTACCAAACAAGTATTTTAAAAACAACATTCAAATATCTAACACCCTTATAAACCATCTATCAGACGCTTTTGTTTTGCTCAAGAATTGTCTTGGAACTCCGTTCTATATACTCATAAAATCTGGCGTCAGTGATTTTTCCCTCTATACCTTTTCAACGCTTACCTGACAGACACCTTGCATCTCCAAAAATTTTTCTTACGGCGTCCCCCTCCACTTCGGGTTGTTTTGCTTTTCCTCGTATACGCTCGAGCTTAGGCGCCAACAATCTTTTCCCTATATTCCCCCTGAATTTCATGGCCGCCATTTTTACCTATATTCCCCCATATACTACTCGCGTTTGATAACTGTGCAGTTGTAACAAACTTATTAATTTTTCTGGATACAATCCCATGAGTCTTTTTAAAATTATGAATCCATTTTGATGAAGCCTTAAATAATTTGTAAGATAACTGAACATTTTCTCTTGCTTTTAACGCCCATTTTTTCAAAGTTACATCATGCACCGGTAAATGTTTATCAGTAGCGATATTAAACTGTTCCAAAACATGTTGTGATATTTTCAGCAACTTTTCTAGTCTTGATCCTCCTATCTCAATTTGTTTTTCCCATCTGTAGAGCACATTTTGATTTGGTACTTTCTTAAATTGAGTTTTAACCGAATCAAAACTTCTTCTTTTTCTTTTCTTTCCTGAGCGCCAAAAAGCGACTGCTTTTTGTTTATACTCTAAATCAATTTCATTTTCTACTTGGGAATATTCATCTCCAATAGAATCATTAACATCTTCGTCTATCTCTTCGTTAATTAATTCTGCTTCAACCATTACGCTATCGTCATTGAAGCATAAACTATCATAACTTTCGATAATCAATCTGGAATCACATGACGACTTTATTAGATCTGTAAGATGAGATGCTAAGGATCGCTCTTCATCATTTATGCAGGATTCAAAATTATATTCCGGGCTTGAGAAACTAGAAAGCAACAAGTTTAAAATATTTTTTGGGTTCATAGGCATGATGAAAAAAAAACGTAAGAATCCATAAAATTGCTTTACAAATGTTCACAATCAAAAACTCATTTGAAGTCACAATGAAATTGAAATCAAATTTAATTTAAATTAAATTAAATTACTTATAAATAAATTCAAAAAATATGCACCTGCATATACCTATGAGATAAACTTAACACATAAAGTAACAAAAATCAGTAGTAAAGTAGCAATAAATTATAAAAACATAATGCTACGAGTTAAATGTTGTTTTATATTTGAAAATTTAATACTTTATATTAAGATATGTTTTTTCAAAATTTATAAAAACATTACATCGAAATTTAATTATAATGAAAATAATGATAAAATCTACATACTGCCATTTAGTTTTTGAATAGATTCATAATAAAAAGTAGAATAAGCAGATAGATTAAAAGTTTATAGCGTTTCATAATTATAGCCCAAAAAGATCAGATACGTTGGTTAGCCTGCTTGGGGGCTGATAGGGGTGATTTCTACCCCTTAAATTGGTATTCTGCCAATATAAAAAAATATGTATACGGGATGCAATAGTCACATTATCTTTCTTGGTTAATAATACACTATGATAAACTAAAACCTTTATGCCATAATAATAAATAAGCAAGCATATTTAATATTAGCTGATAATTGGTAAAGAGGCGGTCGGAACCATTTGCTGCCTGTTGGTGCTGTGTCCAGAGAAAATTTTTATACACAGATTTACAATTTACTAAGACAATTAAATACTTGTAATGTTGTCAATAATTCTAGTAATATTTATGTATAATAATTATTGATGCTAATTTTTTTTGTAAAATCTAAAATATTGTTGTAAATCAATGAGAGGCAAGGGGACTCACTATAATCCAGCACCCCAAACAGTGAGAGGCAAGGGGACTCACTCTAATCCAGCACCCCAAAGGGGACATAACCCTATTACGTCCACGTCGTTGTCTCTGGATAAAACTAAATATAGGGTAACCGTGCTCAAAGGCAGACATAATTTGTTCCAGGAAAAACAAGTACTTGAAATCGCTGTTTCAAGGCTAGAATAATTAATCTGTAAAATAATGATCGGTAGGGGTGCTTTTTAAGGGTTGCAAAGATGTGTGGGGGTAAAGTAAATCAGAATCAAGGTAAATTAGCCTATTGGGAGTAAAAAATCTAATTGGTTAAAGAAAAACTGACGATCAAACTCGCTTTACCCAGACATAGGTAGGTTAGCTTGCTTGGGGGCTGATAGGGGTGATTTCTACCCCTTAAAACGGTGTTCTGCCAATATAAAAAAACACGGGTTCAATATTTTTTAGTGTTCTATCGATGTACAAAGTTTGGTTCGAATCGGCGAGTATCACTTGGGTAGTGCTGTGATGTCTGTGCCAAACAAATTTAAAGCCTTTTTCTTCGGCATACCTTTTAATTTTTTAAAATTGACATATTTTTCTCTAGGCAAAAATTTATTAATAAATATTAAGGCGTGGCGGTTGATGGCTGGAAGACTGCCAAGGAGGGAGGGATTAAGATCCGCTGTTGGAAAACCTGTGAACTATCGTTTAGCTTCAAACATCTTTTGCATCAGGTCCTCCTCAGAAAGTCTAACCAGCAATGAGAACGGAACCCTCAGGCCGCCACTGATCCCACGATCTGTAGACATCTCGTTTACATTTTCATGTTTAGCAATTTTCTTAACTGAAATTACATTCGTACGCTTGATTGTCGGGAGAATGGTACCAAGAACGGCACAGGCGTAATCATCCGGCCCAATATTAACTACTGAACAGTCAAACTCGCCAGAGATCACCAATGCACCACCCCCAGAGCCACACTCCGTCTCAACTTGACGAGGTGACTCATCACTAATTGCAGCATGAGTACGTGGTGTTTATGTAATTTCTACTCATTTAGATGTGTGTAATGTATGCTCATTCATTCCCGTGAGATTTGCGACGGCCTGCGCCACGCCAGCTACCCCGGTCGTAAGGTCGAAGAAACCCTTGTCCACTCCGTGAAACTCGTTGTTGAGAAAAGTTTAAATATTATCAAATTTACTATTAATCGTTTTATTATATGTTTCAATTTTATTATTTAGAGCGGACAAAAAATTTCTTTCCGAAGTGACTATTATTTCTCTAAGTTTGCGATTTCCCTCTAACAGCTGCATCTGCTCACTTTCTAATTTTTTAATAATTATATTGTGTTTTAATTTTGGACACAATATCGCGCAGGCCCTTGTCAAAATTCTTAAATTGGCTCTCAAAAGCCAAAAAGTCAATCAAAAGAATTAGATATTGTGTCAAGCCTGCCAGATAGTGCGCCCTTTAGAGCAGATACAGCTGCCTGCAATGAGGAGAAATCTAATTCACCTCGGTCTACATCAAAATTATTTTTCTTATAATTATTACTATTATTATTATTATTCGGGGCAGCGTGCGCAGCACCACCTCCCAATTGCTTATCAGATAAATGTATACTTATTTTACTTCTCCCTCCATCCACCGTGGCTTCGCTGTTGTTGGTCAAAGTAGTTTCCACTCTTTCAGGCTGTTTCAGAGAGGTGTTGACAGGTGTCACTTTCGAGTCAGCTCTTGATGGTGTAGAGGCACTGATGGGCTGACTGGGAACAGCTTTGTGTGCGGTCTTTGAAACTTCATTGGCCTTGATGCTTCCACTGGCAGACGACAATGAATTATCTTTCATTTTTTCCGTGCGCCTTTTGCATTCATATTTTGTTCCGTTTCCTATTTTCGAACGAGTCATGCATTCCGGATGGCAGCGCTGCCGGCACATGATACACAAATGGAGCTTTGCCATGGCTCATTTATCATTAGTGGATGGCTTACAGATCGCACAACTGTCCATAACTCCGACCTCTTGTGTACACTACCGCAAATAAAACTAAGCTCCTTATAGGGTAAGGTAGACTTCTATCTTATTGGTCGGAGAGTAGATTAAAAAATAAGCCACCAGGATCGCTGCCTGCAGATAAAATTTGCCTCCCAACTAACCTCAAAACTGTAAAAATTCTAACCCTTAAAGTTCAGCTTCTTGATGTAAATTGCGAGATAAAATGCAAGGACCGCTAATAAAACCTATGATTTATAGCTGAAACGTTGCCTTGCAAATTGAGCATGCAAGAATCTGTAAGAAAAACGCCCCAGGGCACAAAAATGCAGTACTAGAACAAAAATAACGAGAGTGAAAAATAAAACGTGTTTAACTTCTTACAGATGGAGGGAGAAGGATATTTACTTTAGATATTTTTTAATAATAGTTTATACTTACAGTAATTATTTTATTCATAAATAGTATATTCGAACAATATTTTGATAATTTATGTAATACAATTAATAATGTAATTATATAAAATAAATGCAAATAGTATTAAAAAAAAGATCGCAATACTTGTCTCATTATCGAAGTTATCGAATATTTTTCTCCCAATTAGAGTTATAAAAATACTTTAGTTCAAGAGATTTTTTTATTCATTCGTATAGATTTCAAAATTAAAAAAAAGTGACTTGCTACTAATGTCTTAATGTATACGTATGATTTTTTATTTTTTTTATATTTTCAAATAATAAACTAAAAACCAATTTAGTTTTATGTCTCCACAATGTTTGAAATTTGTGAATATTTAAAAAAGTTTATACAATAAATAAAAAGAAGTGCGAATTTCATAGCATTTTTCGTATAAAAGTAGTCTATTTTTTAAAAATATAGTACGGCAATTTTCGCTAAGTATATAAAGAAAATAAATCAATTTTATCACATAGTTTTTAAAAATAATTGAACTTATGTAAATGTTATTTAAAGTATCTATACTTTCTTCCTTAAAACCAAATACGTATATTTTATTTGTACTATAAAATTTTTATTTTCATCAATTTTTGTTTGAATATAATATAAGATTCTATTTTGTTATATAAGAAAGACAAACATGGGCAAATAGTTTTTTGGGAGATTTTACATATTTAACATATTTTAAGTCATAAATTCTCCTTAACAGCATGTCGGAGCTGCAGCAATCGAGTTTTGCTTTTTTTATTTTATCAATATCTTTTTAAATTCTTAAATTAAACAAATATAATGACTTGTCCGCACTAAAGCTATATTTATACAATAATTTTCGTTAAAATAAAAAATCATTTGGACTTGTTATTTTTTTATGAGCTTGGATTGGAAATTAGATATCAAACTCGACAAACCTAACCTTAAAATACGATATATTGAAAGTTTTTATTATAACTTTGTATGTATAATATTTTGGTGGATTTCTTGAGTTGTCCGCACTAGAGTTTAATCTTACAAATTTTTTCTTTGTAGCAAAGAAACTCGATTAAACGCATCGTTTATTCATAAGTTAAGATTGGAAATATTATTAATAGGCGGACAGCTTCGTTATGCTCTTAAGAGGAGGTCAGGTATCTCCGTCCTTTTCTAATCGAAGAATTAATTTTTAGCGAAAACTGATAACTTTAGCAAAAAACGAGAAGAAAGCCTCATCTCGTATCAAAAAAAGCAGAATTTTCTTTAGTAAGAAAGAATTAATTTTATTGCTTTGTTTTCATGAAAAGCTTGAGAAACCAAATTGTTCACCCTAATTTCTATGTTCTAAGTTTTTCAAAGTTTTCTTGAAAACGAAGCGATAAAATTAATTATTTCTCATCAATAAAAATATTGCTTTTTTGATACGAGATGCGGCTTTCTCTTCATTTTTTGCTAAAATTATTAGTTTTTGTAAAAAATAATCAATTCTTTGATTAAAAAAGGACAGATGTACTTGACCTCCTCTCAACTCGTTAGATAATTCTTTAACTAATAATTTTATAAGCAGTAATATGCTTTTGATTGTATTAATCTCATTTCATTTTTGAAAAAGTTCGATTTGTAAATATTTTGCAGGATATTATATGAATAGAAATAATAAAACTTGTTTGAGATTTAGTTTTTTTTTTCATTTTTGAGGAGCAAGATATTATTTTGTGATTGCTTTGATAGTTAAAGAAACGGATTAATAAATAAATAGTTCTCTTGATTGAAAAAACGAAAAATTTTTGGAAAATATGTTTTACAATCTGTGAAATTAAATTATAATGTTCAAATAATTTTCAATCGAAAAAATCTTAATATATATATTTTCTGAAAGTTTGTTTCTTAAGAAAATTAAAAAGTTTTCAGGAATTTTCCTCGTTGCTGATAAAACTTATTAGTTTTTTATGGGAAAACTAGAAAATAACCTACGTGGTATAATTCGTAAAAATTCATTACTATTTAAAATGCTATTTTTCTCACAAAGAATTTTATTAACTTATTATCTAAAATTTACGATTTTTAAGTATGAAGTACATTAAAAATTTTATTCAACAAAGAATTAAAAAAATTCCAAATATTTCATAAGTTTTTAGTCTAGATATTGCACCTCTAAAGTTTTTGTATGTTCTAAATAATAAATGGAACATGTTGTCCGGACCTCAAGGGGACTTGAATGGATTTACTCCGGATGAGCTTAATGCGCACTTTGCGGGGGTGTCAGTCTCTTCGCACTATGATAATAAGGAATGTAAGAGAATTCTTTCTCAATGTAGTGTAAGTGGCTTTGCCTTCAAGCAAATTAATGTTACTGATGTAGTCTTTGCAATTTCGCATTTTTCATCACAGGCTTGTGGCACGGATGGTATCCCGTAAAGCGTGATACTCAAGGCTTTATTGTTTATAGGAAAACATCTTGTGACTCTGTTCAATTCCTCTTTTGCACAGGGGGTCTTCCCTTGCCTTTGGAAGCGTGCACGCATTGTGCCATTAAAAAAGTGTCCTGCACCTACATTGCCTAAAGATTTTAGGTCCATAGCAATCCTATGTTTTCTTTCAAAGGTCCTTGAGAAGATTGCCCATGACTAATTGCAAGAGTATATTAGGACACATAGGATACTTGACTCTATGCAGACTGGTTTTAGAAAACATACTTATACTTACTGACGACATAAGATCAGATCTCAATAAGAAACTCGTCACGTTATCACTTCTGTTTGACTTTGGTAAGGCATTCGACACGATCTCGCACTCCAAACTACTTGAAAGGCTGAAATTAATGGGGTTTTCCAGGGCTGCTCTCGAGTTGATTAGCTCCTATTTATTAGGTAGGAAACAAATGGTTTCAACGCATTTGAAAGAGGAATCGAATTGGCTAACAACCAATTTATGAGTTCCGCAGGGTTCAGTGCTGGAACCTTTGTTGTTTTGCCTTTACATTAATAACATCCATGACACCCTCGGCTCTGGTTGTGTCGAGCACCTATTATATGCGGATGACCTACAAATTTATACGTAGGTCTCTTATGAGGATGTGAATGAAGGTATTCGTAGTCTACAGAGGGTGGCCAGGGCGGTGTCGGAGTGGACTGTTGATGCTTCTCTCACATTAAATTTAAGCAACACTAAGGCGATCGTTTTTGGAAATGGTCGATTTATTAACGACTTTTATGCTGGTGAACCAAGGACGATTGTGCTTGAGGGTGATGTCGACATATCTTTCTCTGATGCCGTTACGAGCCTTGGTGTTGTGCTTGACTCTATGCTATCATGGGAGCCACACATTATTATGTTGACTAAGAAGTTTAATAGGACTATGTAATGAAACATGAGACTTTTTAAATTAAAAAATAAGTGGACACTGGGCGCGAACCTGGTTCCTCGAGATCTCCAGGCACGAGTTCCAACCACTGTGACAGTACCGCACTGCTATATACAAGTTAAAATCATACATATAATGCTCTTCGCCGGTATAGTAGATATCTTTATGGAAATATAACATATGGATGAAAATCCACTATGTTACAACCCTCCTCACCACATAAAAGTACTTCGGTGGAACCGATACTTTCGTAATACGTACTGGGCGGTAGGTCGCTAAAGTGGATGGATGCTTGAAGGGTCGTCACACGTAACGTATTCACACTGCTACTGCTGCTACTTTTTCTTTTCTAATGTGGTATTTCCATTCCGTTATTTTCGGCTACTTCTATTTGCCTTGCTCTAAATGTTAAAACTTAAAACTAAACACTTAAAAATGCTTCCTTGGGTTATTTCATTGGTCTAATGGATTATTTCGTTGGGCACTATTGAAACATGAGACTTTTTTAATTAAAAAATAAGTGGACACGGGGCGCGAACCCCATTTCCCGAGATC
Source organism: Anastatus disparis (assembly GCA_017163975.1). Taxonomy (NCBI): domain Eukaryota; kingdom Metazoa; phylum Arthropoda; class Insecta; order Hymenoptera; family Eupelmidae; genus Anastatus; species Anastatus disparis. Next base: position 321,985 of record JAFFSR010000041.1, on the reverse strand, counting down.
TCCAGGCACGAGCTCTAACCACTGAGCCAGTGCTGCACTGCTATATATGGGAAGGTACTTGCTCGACCTCGAATGAACTTAATTTTATTTTCTATTTATATGTTAATTTATTATAATGTGATGTTCCGTATATAGGCTTAAGGTATGATTGTATTTATTGGCTGAATGGCTAGTAAGTAAATGCTTTACTTGTTTTTATTATTAAAGCGAAGCTTTTATACGGACGTTCAGGACGCTTGCCGCGCGGTCACTCTATCCGTGCTAAGCGTCAGATTTAAAAAGCGTTACACGATATATATAGGTATACAGAGTGGCAGTTGCGGCGTGCGTGTATACATATCGTGCCAGTACGTGCATACTGCCTCCCATCCCCAGCTCTCCCTAATTCAGTGTGCGTGGCCTTCAATTCTATTCTTATAGAATCATAATTTACACGATTTATTAACAATTGACAGAAAGCGGGATAAACGAAACAGCACATCGCAACGGATATTCAAGAGAAAGAGATAGAAAACGATGACTGATACAAGTGAGAAAGAGATAGAAATCTGCCTTAGAAATCTGCCTAGATGATTTATGCCTTCTTTCATGGAATATTTCGCTTACTTTAATAGAATCTTTCAAAGAAGATAACTGCAAGCTTACTGAAAGATTCATTAGTAAGGTTACGTCGAAAGCTTTCGGGAATCTTCCGAGATAATTTAGAAATGGGCAATACATTATTGATAATTTTTTCAATGAAAAATTATATAAAACTATTTTTTGCAGTAAAAAATTAAATTTATTTTGTAGGATAATTGAAGTATTAATAATTAAGTAAATTAATTAGATATTATTTTCACAAAATATTTTTAGTTATATAAAAGAATTAATTTTTTAATACAAAAAAATAATTATACTGACCTCTAATTATTTTTAATAATTATTAATAACTTACTATTAATTAACTTTTTCATTTAATTTAACAAATAATGAAAAGAATATAAAAGACAAAGTTTATGTTACGTAAACTATATAAATAAGAAATGATCAGTGTTCGTAACAAGCGTACCGTAGCGTAATAGGTAGCGTTGATGCTTTGTAATCTGTAGGTCATGGGTTCGAGCCCCCATCAGGTTGAAAATTTTTCTTGCGTTTTATGCGTTTTCATGCATTTTATGAATTATATGCATAATAATGTTAATTATTTACTGTATAAAATAATTTGTTAGTTAAATGAACGATAAAATAAATCTATGAAAATGTATCAGATTCTAGAAGCTTAGTAGTTATCTTACTAGAATCTATTATTAAGATTTCTTGAAACCCATATGGAAATAATTTATGTGAAAAACTGTGAATAATAGTAAATAATTGTAAATAACTGTTAAAAAATGTGGGAATTGAGACATAAATAATAGTTATTTACAGTTATTTACTATTATTTATTATTAATTACTATTATTTACAGTTATTAACTGTTATTAACTATTATTAACTGTTATTTACAGTTATTTACAATTATTTACAATTATTTACAGTTTTTTATAATTATTTACAATTATTTATAATTATTTACAGTTATTCATAATTATTTACAGTTATTTACATTTTCAAAAATTTTTGAATTAGTGAATAATTTAATGTTATTAATAATTATTTACAATTATTTATAGTTATTTACGGTTATTTACAGTTTTTTACAGTTATTTACAGTTATTTATAATTATTTACAATTATTTACAGTTATTCACATTTTTAAAAATTTTCGCCTATATATAAAATTATTGAATAAATTCGTGAAGATTTTCGAAAATGTAAATAACTGCAAATAGTTGTAAAAAACTATAAATAATCGTAAATAACTGTAAATAATTGTGAAAAAAGTGAATAAATGTAAATAACTGTAAATAAATATAAATAACTGCAAATAAGTGTAAATAACAGTTAATAAGTGTAAATAACAGATAATAACTGTAAATAAGTGTAAATAACAGTAAATAATTCTAAATAATTGTAAATAACTGTTATTTATGTCTCAATTCCCACATTTTTTAACACTTTTCTACAGTTATTTACAGTTATTTACATTTATTTACATTTATTTACAGTTATTAACAGTTATTTACAATTATATCCAAAAATTTTTTCCATATGGGAAGCTTACTGTAATCCTTTCGTTAAAGCTTCCTGAAAGGTTCCGTAAAATATTACGCGACAACTTTCCTTAAAATATTTCTGACGATTAATTTTTTCCATGCATTTTAATCTTACTGAAAGCTTTCATGAAATCTTCCTGTAAGATTTACGGGAATCTGTATGCAAGATTTAAGGGAATCTGTATGTAAGACTCACGAAAGCTTTATAAATATCTTACCGAAATCTTTTATTTAGATTCCTTGGAAGCTTACCAACGTCTTACGAGAAAGCTTCCTAAAAGGTTCCCTAGAAGATTACAACAATCTTTCTTGGAATATTTCTGACAGCTAGTTTGTCCCAGACATTTTAAGCTTACTGGAAGCTTCCATGAAAGCTTTTTATAAGGTTTTAAGGAACATATATGTAGGACTCTAGAAAGCTTTGTAAATATTTTACTGTAATCTTTTATTCAGATTCCTTGGAAGCCTACCATCGTCTTTCGACAATCTTTCTTGGAATATTTCTGACAGCTAGTTTGTCCCAGACATTTTAAGCTTACAGGAAGCTTACTTGCTATGTGGGAAACTAATTCACCTTTGTTTTGTCCAGTTGCTAATTCCGCTTCAATGGAATATTTGAGCAATTTTTTTACCATCAATCTTGTTCCATGACAAAGTCCCTCATTGACATTTAAATTTTTTAAAAGTATTATCAAAGAAAATAGGCGCTTATAGAAGGATACTTCTGGATTAAATTTTTCGTCCAAAACGCTGGGTAACACTTTAACATTGTTTGTATATTTATACATATGAAAAATTTGATATCTATAGATATAAAAATACATGGGATCTAGTGGCGCCCTCAATAGCTGAGTAACTCATTTTTGGCAGAAATTTCCCATTTAAGAGTACGCTTCTATAAGCGTCTATATTCGTTGGTATTATGATAGCTCCTACTTTTAAATTTAATTTATGTGGTAGAAGTCCATTAGGAGTTAACTTATTTAAAAATCCTGTAGGTAACATAACATCTAAATTTTCTTTGTTATCATCTTCAGCTATATCAATACTTAAATATTCAACATGGTTTACTTCCATTAAATTCAAAACATTATTATTAATTTCAGTAAGACCATTATTTTTAAAAGCCAAAATAACTTTTTCCGTTAGAGTTGTATTGTTTATTTTTATTGCTTTTCCGAATATTTCTTCGACAAGACTTTCTTTAATGATGAAATTATCTGGTATAGCACTAAGTTCATTATCATCTTCAAAAATATTGCGCCATTTTCCTTCTCCGATATCTAATAACCATTGTTTAAAATTATTATCATTATCCGAAACTCACGGATTTTAATTTAAATTTATTTGCTTAAAATTCTGTCATAATAAACTTTTAACTGAATTTCCAATAATGTTTATACGGCTTTCATATCGTACAATTGGTAATGTCTGCCTGAAATCTCCTAATACAATCCAGTTTTACCACCAAAGGATTGGTTTACACCGCATAAATCTTGAAAAAGACGATCAACTGCTTTAAACGTAAATTTTAAAGACATGGATATTTCATCCCAAATAATTATTTGTGTTCCCTTTAATTGTTTGCCTTCGACAATATTAGGCTTAACATTACAAGTTGTACAATCTGTTATATTAAACGCTAGTTTAAATGTTGCATGCACGGTTTTTTCATCGACTAATGAATTAGCTGCTATACCTGTCCAAGCTACACATAAATAATGAATAGTATGATATTTAAAATAAGCTATTAAAACGTTGAGTAAATAACTTTTTCCACTTCTACCTGGTCCATCTATAAAAATATATTTTTCTTTACTTTGATTGTTTAAACTTTTTATAGTAGAGTTGAATATTTGCCTTTGTTTATTATTTAAAGAATTTATTTTCATTTTTAATTCATTAAGAATACTTTTATTATGATTTAAAATTATTTGATAGTTATCCTCTTCTATAAATGTGCTTATGATAGGTAAATTTAAATCGTTTAAAGAAAATCCTTTGACTTGTAAATTATTTTTAATAACATTCAATGCAAGATTTTCACCTATATTTTTTTCGTATTTAGAATGGTAAAACTTAACTTTATATTTTTTATATAAATCTTGTGCATTTATAGGATCATAAAAAATGCTATTAAAAGCAAATAATTCACAAAGAGCATAAAGAAATTCTGTTAAAGATGCTTTTTCCAAACATCCATTCCATTCTTCATCTTCATTAATTAATTGTTTTGCCTTAGCTGCCTCATAAAACGAATTGTACATCACATCATCAACAGTAACAGAACGCAAAGCTACAAAAGACGTGGCTCCTTTAACATGTAATGGTAATAACCTAATAAAATAAAGTTCTCTATCTTTCGGACTTAGTAAATACATTCTACTGAGTATTGGTTTTTTTTCTCTTTTATTCCACTTTTTCAGTTTTTCATCAAATGTATAAAAATTTGATATTTCTGAATACAAGTAATTTCATGCTTCAAAATCTTTATTCAAAATATGCTATTAATGTAGTTCCCACATTTTTTCGCATGATCGTTTCTTCTTTTCCTTCTTTATAAAATACGTTTTGTTGATTTCCGTCATAAATGCTTAGACGTTTCATAGTATGTGAAATAACATCTAAAGGATATTCTAATAATCTGTGCATTGCTTCAGGTGGACATAAATATCGTGTATTAATGTATTGTTGGATTTCGTCATATTCATATTCAAAATTTTCATCATCATCAACAAAGAACTGTTGAAATAATTTTCCCAAATTAAGGAATGGATTAAATTCATTTCTAGCACTAAGTCTATAATGATAAAATTGCAAATTTCAATATTAGATTTTCCAAAATTACTTTTCATATTTGGCTTCCATCCAAAACCACCATTTGGAGGAATAAGCGGATATGTCATAGAATCTGTATGTTTGCTAATTGTCGATATACTAATTGGTTTATCATACTTAGAGTAAATGACAACATCACATTCGATAGGACGAAGATCGTCTTCTCCAACATACACTATTGCAACTTCATTACAGGTAGGTAGATTATATCTATTTTCATTCAAATTATATATCCTATTAAGTCCTGCTACAAATAAAGCTTCTTTTTCATTTATTTCTTTTGATTTTTTTTCTTCATTTAATTTAATCTCAACAGTCCTAATTTTATTATCGGGGTGGGGTTCGATTTTTCGAAAGACTGATATTTTTTTGTGCTTAACGTAGAATCCCAAAATTTAGAATGATGCTATTCATAACAGTCACTTGAATTATTTAGAAATTTCATTTTCAATTCCTGGCTGCAATCGAAATTTATTTATTCGAATAGATTATAATTAATATTTAGAATCGTAACACGTATATAGGGCACCATATAATTATAAAATATTTCGAAATTTCTAATAAAATCTTTTTTCAAGTATCAAAAGAATGTACAAACATATACTTTTGAAAACTCTATTAGAAATTTCGAAATGTCTCATCATAATATGGTGTTCTGTATACTTATTACAATTCTAAATATCAATTGCGATTTGTTCGAGTGAATAAATTTCTATTGCAGCCATGAATTGAAAACGGGATTTCTAAATAAATTAAGTGAATGTTATGAATAGCATCATTCTAAATTTTGGGATTCTACGTTAAGCACAAAAAAATATCAGTCTTTCGAAAAATCGAACCCCACCCTATTATCGTTATAATTTAAGTGGATATCATCGATTTTCATTATATCATTATCTGGTTTTAAAAAATTTGTATCTGAAATGTCACTGTCAATTTCCATCAAAATTGTTTTATGATTTAAATTCTTTTGTTTACGATACATTTCCATGATCTTTTTTTGTTATGCCAATAAATGCATTTGAGAGTTTTTTTCTAATAGTTCAAGCTCGGCGAAATCTAAATTTAATGGTATTTGATTTAGACGTTGCTCATAACAAAAACTCCTCCTTATCATGTCCGATGGATTATCGTAATTAATATTTGCATTATTATAATTTTGTAAAATTGGAAACATTCTCATTTGTTGCATTTTAAAAATTCTTGATAAACTTAATCGCATTTGAGAAACATCATATCTTAAACAACATTGACCTAAATTATAAAGTATTGCAACAGCAAAAGCAATTGCAAAAACGCCACAATCATAATTATTTATTTGTGATTGTACTGTTTCGAATACTATGCTCAATTCTGATTTGTTTAGGAATAATCTGTTTATATGAATCTTATGCTGATCTTGTAGATATTTAAGATTTAAACTGTCATGTATATGAATTACCTTATTATTATAATACATACAAATCCGGTGACCTTTTTGTAAATTTCCGGAAAATAATAACTGTATAAATTCTCCATTGATCGGTACTAAATTAACATATTGTGGTCTTTGAACTAGTGAACTTAATCGCATGTTAAATGAGGTGCACTGGTTTAAAATATTATTAAATTCTAATATATGAATATCAGTTAACATGGAAGCAATTCCACTATACAATCCCTGTCCTTTAACAATCAATTTATATTTCTCAGTCATAACCATTATTGAAAATTGAGATTCTTTTAAGAATTTTAATTTATTTTTAATGAACTTTTTTCAAAGATATTCACAAAAGAATGGCTTTTATATTAAATAATTTGATTTACTGCCTTTCTACTTTTAAAGCTGAAAAATATGTAAAGCAGAAAAGACATTATGTCTTTTTAAAAAGTAGACGTTTCCATTTAAAAAAATGAGGTTGACCTTAAAATAACCTTGAATATGAGGTTCAAGATCGAATCCAAGGTTACCATCGGATAACTCGTAAAAAGTTACTCCAAGAACGACCTTCACCTGATTGAAAAAATTATTAGCTTTGGAAATTTCTTAGGTGTATCGTTACTTTTTGAACACGCTGTATTATAAAAAAAAATTTAACCGAGCGATGTTAGGAGCGAGAAATTTTAATATAATTAATACCTATTAACGTAAGACTCATTAAACTGTATAACAATTTTTAACAGTTGATAAATATAATGTAAATCATATAATATATATATATATATATATATCAATTTTAACCTTTGTTTGACACACTTCTCGGGTGCAGCATACTTGACACACTGGGGTCGTTTGTACTCCAACGACAAAAATCACCATAAAAAGTTAAATATTTCTCCTTGAAATTTTTTTTACAAGCTTTTGAAAAGTTTATTTTCAAGATAGTATAAGTTTCATAGTGAAATATTATGAGTAAGAATGTTTAAAAAATACCCGATTTTCTTAAATTTAGATACTTTGAATTAACTTAGAAAAAACGTGGGGTCGATTTTACCCCAGTGTGTCAGACAAAGGTTGGATACTGATAATTAATTTAAAATTCAAAAGTAACTATTTTTAAACGGAATATGGAAGATAAACATGTATCGTTTTGTTCCTTAAATATCATGAATTAAAATATTAATTATTAGTCATTTTTAAGTGTTATATATTGTATAAATAATTCTATATTTGAGGAGACTCATCAAGCTAGGACTGTATCGTGTTTTGGTTTCCTTGGTGATATTTGTATTATTGCAAATTTTCATAAATGAATACACTCTATGTTTCTGAAATATAATTATTATTATTTCAAGAACGAAAATCATTGCATAAATATATGCTAAGAAAAAATTTTTTTTTGCCCTAGGCCGCAAAATGACCATTTTGCGTCCTACGGAAAAACTTTAAATGTCTCGGCCTCGGGACAAAAAAATAGTATATTAGACCATGGATGCATATTGATCATCCTAGCTCGTGCAACTTTCGAGGCCTCGCTACGCTCGGCCCCAAAAGTTCGCACTCGCCGAGAATGATCAATATGCATCCTTGGTCAATAATATACTATTTTTTCTTGAAAAGCTCTTGTGACTATTTACTTATATACGGTACTATATAGTGGACTTCGTAATATATATACACGCACTCTGAGCGTATTAGCATTATCACGCATGCGCAGTATATACCAGCTGATTCTTTCGATTCTACGTTAATCTAATATTTTCAACTTTTACACTTAATATCCCTTTATTTTGATGGCTTACCCTCTTTTTTTCTTAATTGCATTGTAATCCTTATTAAAAAATCTATATCTCTCTAGTTTTTTATAAAAAATCTTTGCGTAGAGATTTAATTACGATAACATTTGTAGTTCCATCATGCGTTTTTCACATAAGGCCTGTGTATAAGAACGATGATTTATCACATTGATTTCTTAAAATTTTTATGTCTTACCCTATAATTTTTTTCAAGTAACGAAAAGATGGAAGGTCAATGAACATTTTTTTAAAATTTCATAAAAATCCATACAGTTTAAAAAATAACATTGAAGACTGAGGAGCCTCCTTAATAATTTTAAATTATAACAGGAAAAGCCACACGAAAAGAGATTAATAATCACATTTTCTGCCAAATATTGCCCTTGAATCGAGTAGGTGAAATATCAGTTTTAGTACCAAAAAAAGACACTAAGCATCGCAAATTTATGCTCTTACTTCATAATATAATAGTACCAACATTGGTCCCTAAAATTTAAGCTATAGTACTAATTAAAATTATATCGTCACTCTTTCTTCAAATACCTTAGTACATAAATTAGATATATTAGATTTAGAACCTATTTTAACAATACTTTTCTTTCTACGTGCAGTTGTTAGTTCTAGTAAACGTCAAATACTGTTTTCGATTATTTCATGGTTCGTGATTGAAACACGTGATTAAAAAGAATGAATTCATATCATATTTTTTCATTAATTTAAATACAATTCAGTAGAACAAATTCTTAATATATCATGATATAATTTGTATTTAAACCATTTTTATGCACATTGTAACTTTAATTAATCTTTTTTATAAAATACAAAAATTTAATTTAGTACAAAACTACAATATCAAAATTCATAAGTTGCGGCAATTCTTTTTTATTTTAAAATTGGCTAATTTATACATAATAATATAATATATCATAATTCGACCGAGCAACGTTAAGAGCGAGGTATTTTTTGCTAATTAATATATTATTTTATAACAATAAAAAAAGTTCTTATCAATGGCTTAGACAGATATTGCTTCAATTTTATTACCAAAAGGTTTAACCAGTCACCGAACTTTCAGATTACCGTTAGATTTAAACAACATTGAAAGTCCATTTCTAAAATTTGATTCAGATAAGAAAAAATTAAGAGAAGTAAATGTAATTATATGGGACGAAGCATCAATGATTTCTAAAAAAACTTTAGAAATAGTTGACAAAACATTAAAAGATGTCTGTCACAATAATGAAATTTTTGGAGGAAAAATAATTATTCTAGGTGGAGATTTTCGTCTAATTTTACCTGTATTAAAATACGAACAGAAAAATACAATTATAGATAAATATATACAATTTAAATTAAAAAAAAATGTAAGATCCAATGATGAAAATTTTTCATTATTTTTATTAGATATCGAAGAAGGAAAAGTTGATGCATTTATTATATCAGAAAAATTGAAAAACTAATAATGTTTGTAATAAAATTCATGAAAACATTAACAGTAATTATTGTTTTTCCAAAAATGTTATCTTAAGTACACATTATGAAGATGTAAATATTTTAAATAATGAAATATTGAATTTAATTAATAATCAAACAATGATTATGCAACATATAAGGGTGTTGATCAAACAGATGATAATATTCATTTAAATTATCCAATAGAAATGTTAAATAATATAAAAGAAGGATTACCTCCACATAAACTTAATTTAAAAATAAATGCAGTAATGATGCTGATTAGAAATTCAAGTATAAAAGATAGATTATGCAATGGAACACGATTAAAGATAACAAGATTATTTAAATACAATATAGAAGCTGAAGTAGTTTCAGGCAAAAATAAAGTTAATAAAGTTTTTATACCGCGTATTACAATAAGCACAAATGAATCATCGTCTTTACCATTCATTTTATATAAAAATCAATTTCTTTTTGTATTAGCTTTTGTTATAACTATAAATAAATCACAAGGTCAAAGTTTCGAAAACGTAGGAATATTCATAAGAAAACCATTATTTTCACATGGACAATTATATGTTGCTTTTTTAAGAAGTAAAAATCCTTCTCAAATATATATTCAAAATGAATTAGAAACTAAAAATGAATAAGCCAATAGAGTATGAAAAGAAGTACAGAAATAACAAAAAAAATAATAACTTTAATTTTTTAATATTAAAAATATATTTATATTTCTTAGATACTAATAAAACATTTGTTTTTTCAGATAAAACATAATAAAACAAAAAATAAAAACATACTTTGAATTTTCTATAAAAACGAAATTATTTTAAGTACAATTAATAATAATTAATACTAATAATAATTAAATCATTATGAAATGGAATGGGATCTAGTTTCGAATGAATAAATTGTTATAAAAAACTTACAACATCAAGAAGATTTAGATTATTTAAATAACCAAATATACGAATTTGAAAAATTTCAAGAGCAGTGCAAAGAATATATGGAAACTTTGAATGGAAATACAGATTTATCTTGATTAAGGTAGTTCTCTACGTATATATAGCACATAAATTGTGAATTGTATTATCTTTGTTTTAATTATTTTATAAGGCATAAGCAAGGGTATATCGAAAGAAAGAGGTTTTGGGAAGTGGTAAAAATGTTTTTCGAATTAATAGAAACTACCCATACAGCATGAAAGGACTTTGAAAGGATTCTGAAAGGATTCATAAAAGGACTACAATCTTTCAGAAATATTTCACTGAAAAGATTCTGAAATAATTCTATGTCCGAGGTATTATTCTTTTAAAAATAATACATAAAAATATTTCATAAAGAATTCACAAGTCATTTCAAAATCCTTTCAATGGAAGAATTCTGTAAGGATCCATGAATTCTTTTGGTAATAATTCGTAAATCTTTTCATACATCTTCCATTGAAAGGATTCTGTAAGAATAATATGAAATACTTTTAAAATATTTCATTGTATTATTTCTAAAAGGAATATACCTCGGACATAGAATTATTACAGAATCCTTTCAATGAAAGAATTCTGTAAGGATCCATGAATTCTTTTGGTAATAATTCGTAAATCTTTTCATACATCTTCCATTGAAAGGATTCTGTAAGAATAATATGAAATATTTTTAAAATATTTCATTGTATTATTTCTAAAAGGAATATACCTCGGACATAGAATTATTACAGAATCCTTTCAATAAAAGAATTCTGTAAGGATCCATGAATTCTTTTGGTAATAATTCTTAAACCTTTTCATACATCTTTCATTGAAAGTATTCTGTAAGAATGATATAAAATATTTTTAAAATATTTCATTGTATTATTTCTGAAAGAAATATACCTCGGACATAGAATTATTACAGAATCCTTTCAATGAAAGAATTCTGTAAGGATCCATGAATTCTTTTAGTAATAATGCATTAATCTTTTCATCTATCTTTAGTTGAGAGACGTGTAAAGTTCTAGAAATTTTATTCTTTCCTGTATTATTTAAGAATCAATTTAGAATCAATACACATACACACACACACACACACATATATATATATATATATATATAACGGATATATGATGATATAATTATTCATAGGATTACGAATAGTTTTACAGCGGTTAAAATCGAAGTTATCATAACACAGACATCGCACGCATAACAATTTATAGTTTCCATTTAAGATTCTTATTTTCCTTATATATGAAACGGGAAGCACTCTTACCGCTTGCGAGAGTAAGAGATACCGCCATCAAGCGGATAAATTATAAACTAATCCCGAAAATATTTCTAAATGATTCTGTTATCTTTCACGTTTTCTTTCATAAAGTCCTTTCAAAGTCCTTTCAGTAAGGATTCATGTAATAACTTTTATTCTTATCATAAGTTATTTCATGAAATATTTCAAAAGATTTCAAAATTATTTCATGTAAGATTTCTTGAGACTTTACCAAAATATTGCATGAATTATTTCATAAAAGCTTTTTGAATGAATCTTGAAATGATTCGGTGAAAGAATACCTTAGATCATTCCGAAAATCTTTCTAAATTATTTTCTGATTTTAATCGCTGGAAGATTTCTGAGTTATTTCTTGTTTCCTTTCAAGAAGTTCTCTCAAAGTCCTTTCAGTAAGGATTCATGTAATAACTTTTATCGTCATGATAAGTTCTTTCATGAATTATTTCAAAAAGGTTTTAAAATTATTTCATGTAAGATTACTTGAGATATTACCAAAACCTTGCTTGGAATTATTACATAAAAGCTTTTTGTAAGTATATTGAAATGATTCGGTGAAAGAATACCTTAGATTATTTCAAAAATCTTTCTAAATTATTTTATGACTGGAATCTTTGGAAGATTTCTGAGTTATTTCTTGTTTCCTTTCAAGAAGTTCTCTCAAAGCCCTTTCAGTAAGGATTCATGTAATAACTTTTATCGTCATGATAAGTTCTTTCATGAATTATTTCAAAAAGGTTTTAAAATTATTTCATGTAAGATTACTTGAAATATTACCAAAACCTTGCTTGGAATTATTACATAAAAGCTTTTTGTAAGTATATTGAAATGATTCGTTGAAAGAATACCTTAGATTATTTCAAAAATCTTTCTAAATTATTTCATGACTACAATCTTTGGAAGATTTCTGAGTTATTTCTTGTTTCCTTTCAAGAAGTTCTCTCAAAGTCCTTTCAGTAAGGATTCATGTAATAACTTTTATCGTCATGATAAGTTCTTTCATGAATTATTTTAAAAAGGTTTTAAAATTATTTCATGTAAGATTACTTGAAATATTACCAAAACCTTGCTTGGAATTATTACATAAAAGCTTTTTGTAAGTATATTGAAATGATTCGGTGAAAGAATACCTTAGATTATTTCAAAAATCTTTCTAAATTATTTTATGACTGGAATCTTTGGAAGATTTCTGAGTTATTTCTTGTTTCCTTTCAAGAAGTTCTCTCAAAGCCCTTTCAGTAAGGATTCATGTAATAACTTTTATCGTCATGATAAGTTCTTTCATGAATTATTTCAAAAGGTTTTAAAATTATTTCATGTAAGATTACTTGAAATATTACCAAAACCTTGCTTGGAATTATTACATAAAAGCTTTTTGTAAGTATCTTGAAATGATTCGTTGAAAGAATACCTTAGATTATTTCGAAAATCTTTCTAAATTATTTCATGACTAGAATCTTTGGAAGATTTCTGAGTTATTTCTTGTTTCCTTTCAAGAAGTTCTCTCAAAGTCCTTTCAGTAAGGATTCATGTAATAACTTTTATCGTCATGATAAGTTCTTTCATGAATTATTTCAAAAAGGTTTTAAAATTATTTCATGTAAGATTACTTGAAATATTACCAAAACCTTACTTGGAATTATTACATAAAAGCTTTTTGTAAGTATATTGAAATGATTCGTTGAAAGAATACCTTAGATTATTTCAAAAATCTTTCTAAATTATTTCATGACTACAATCTTTGGAAGATTTCTGAGTTATTTCTTGTTTCCTTTCAAGAAGTTCTCTCAAAGTCCTTTCAGTAAGGATTCATGTAATAACTTTTATCGTCATGATAAGTTCTTTCATGAATTATTTCAAAAGGGTTTTAAAATTATTTCATGTAAGATTACTTGAAATATTACTAAAACCTTGCTTGGAATTATTACATAAAAACTTTTTGTAAGTATATTGAAATGATTCGTTGAAAGAATACCTTATATTATTTCGAAAATCTTTCTAAATTATTTCATGACTAGAATCTTTGGAAGATTTTTGAGTTATTTCTTGTTTCCTTTCAAGAAGTTCTCTCAAAGTCCTTTCAGTAAGGATTCATGTAATAACTTTTATCGTCATGATAAGTTCTTTTATGAATTATTTCAAAAAGGTTTTAAAATTATTTCATGTAAGATTACTTGAAATATTACCAAAACCTTGCTTGGAATTATTACATAAAAGCTTTTTGTAAGTATCTTGAAATGATTCGTTGAAAGAATACCTTAGATTATTTAAAAAATCTTTCTAAATTATTTCATGACTACAATCTTTGGAAGATTTCTGAGTTATTTCTTGTTTCCTTTCAAGAAGTTCTCTCAAAGTCCTTTCAGTAAGGATTCATGTAATAACTTTTATCGTCATGATAAGTTCTTTCATGAATTATTTCAAAAAGGTTTTAAAATTATTTCATGTAAGATTACTTGAAATATTACCAAAACCTTGCTTGGAATTATTACATAAAAGCTTTTTGTAAGTATCTTGAAATGATTCGTTGAAAGAATACCTTAAATTATTTCGAAAATCTTCCTAAATTATTTCATGACTAGAATCTTTGGAAGATTTCTGAGTTATTTCTTGCTTCCTTTCAAGAAGTCATTTCAAAGTCCTTTTAGAAAGGATTCGTGTAATATTTCATATTTTAACTTTCATTTCCTTCTTGGTATTATTTTTGTAAAGACTTTGTAATCTTTCTGTGTATTATTTCATAAATTCTTTTCAAAAGAATATGGTTATCTTTCTAAGTCCTTTTTAAATTTTTTCAACGTATTATTACTTGTAATATTTCATGAAATTATTTCGAAATTCTTTCATGCTGTGTGGGTACGGATATGTTAATATTGTTAGTAGAAGAAAAACATTATAAAACACTGCAATCTCCTTTATTTTTCGTCTGATATTAATGTATCAGGGCTCATTTTGTTCCTTTCGAAATTTCGAGAGGGGTCACCGTTGGTAATTTGGTAATAACATTTATAGTCGACACATAAATCTAATTGTTTATTTAAAATTTATAAAATTTAAGAAAACAATTAAATTTATACGTCAACCATAAATATTATTGCTAAATTACCTACAGTAGCCCCTCCTGAATTTGCATAAGGAACAAAATGAGCCCAGATACATTAAAATCGGACAAAAAATAAAGAAGGTTCAAGTGTTTTATGTTTTTCTTCTACTAACAATATTAGCATATCCGCAGTTTCCATTAAGTAGAAAAAAATTTTTACCACTTCCCAAGGCCTCTTTCTTCTGATATACACTTGCTTATCCCTTATAAAATAATTAAAATAAAGGATAAAACAATCCAAAATTAATGTGCTATATATTCGTGGAGAACTACCTTAAATAACGAAATTAATAACTATATCGGTGTTGAAAATGAAAAGATTCATTTTGAAAATTGGAACAACATAGCATATTATTATAAATATATGACAAATAAAATTATTCAATATAAGTTAGAAATACGTGATCCAATAATGGAATATTATATTACAACTCAAAATACAATATATTATAGATATCTATTACGTGTTGCTAATATAATTTTCTTTATATTAGAAAATATGATATAAAATATGTTTAGGTAAGGTAAAAGTACCTATCATTGGCCACTGACCAGTACTTGCCCACATAAAAAAATATATTAATTTTTAAGATTTCAGTGCAAAGTAGACTATGAACTACTGTTAATTATTGTTTTGTATACATTAAATTACTTAAAGAAACAAAATTTAAACTCTAATAATTATACTTCAAGCTGAAAAATCGACTTTAATTTTGTGATTTTGAACCTAGGCGAGTGTCCATGTATTTCTTACGTACTGATGAAGAAAAGTGCGTTAAACGAGTAAGGAAATAAAATTGTAATAGAATTTTTTTATGCACATCAAATTAGTTGCTACATTATTTATGTACATTAAAATATATTTCACATTAAAAAAAAATCAATTTTATACATATTTTATATTAAAATTTTGTGTGGGCATCTATTGGTATTGATAAATCAGTTACGTCTCAGTAATTGGCAGGGGGCTACCTACAGCTAAAATCATATGATATCAAACCTAACCTTAAAGCGCACTCTAATGATACACTTGAATAATTGATTTTTTATTCTATCAATTAATTGTAAATTAATTGTAAATTGATTGTAAATTTTTAATTATTTTATAAATGACTATTTATAAAATAATTAAAAATATTATAAAATAAATATAAAATTATAAATGTTTGCATATACAAGTGGCCAATAAATCGTACCAGTATTTTGGGACACTAGGACATCATTATTTTGCTGGTCCAAGTACTGGTACCTTGAAATGATAATACTTTTATGTTTATTTCACTATTGTTGTTGATGAAATGACTTTTTTTCATTTTCAACAATCAAATATATCAACGTTTGTCTATATATCCAAAAATTTTAATCATTTTTGAAATTTATGTTAGTAATAATCTTATCAAATGTTTCACGCATCCCTAAACGGCCAATAATAGGTACATTTACCTTAATAAATCAAAAATCAATCATCTAAACAAAAAATTAATTAAATAAATATTTTAAAAATATCTTTTATAATAACAGAAAATAAATCAAATAATTAAAAAAAAAAATTAACATACATTTCATACATCAAAAAGACTTAATTGCATTAAGATATATTTGAAAAGAAAAAACAACAGTGCCGCCAATGGACGCCCGAAAGAAGCGAAGCTTTGTATAAAGCGTAGGAACTAAGCGTTAAAAAAAATAATAAAAAAGATACGTGAGGGAAAAAAATTAAGAAATGTATTTTTTTTATTTCCCAAAATATTAATTTTTAACGTTTAGTTCCTACGCTTTATACAAAGCTTCGCTTCTTTCAGACGTCCCTAGACGGCACTGTTGCTTTTTTTTATGTGCTTTAAGTAGTAAAAATGTTAAAATTATTTGAATACTGTAATTTTTGCATGATAAGATTTATTTATTAGTTTTATTTACAAAGTTTCAACATACAATAATAGAATCATTCATAAATTTGTATGTTCTTTAGAAGTACATTCTGCATTAAATTTATTTCTTCAAGTGTTACAATTATATTACCTAATTCATATAGATATGAGTTTGTAGTAACACGGTAAATAATTTAGGTTATATTATTAAATACTGAAGCATTGAGTTATACAAAAAACTTTATTATAACTATACAATTATACGTTTATAATTATACAATTATACATTTATAATTATACAATTATACGTTTATAATTATACAATTATACGTTTATAATTATACAATTATTATTTATAATTATATAATAATACGTTTTTAATTTATGATTTTCTGTGTAGAACAAAATAATTTTAAATGTATATAAATATGATATTTTTATTAACAATTTCAAATATTACAGCTGAACCGTGGTCTGACAGTATGAAAGAATTGAATTTCTTCGATGTTGATTATGATTAAAGAGAATCCAAATGCCATGACCAAGTGCATCTTAATGTCAATCAAAATGGTTTCGGTGATAAATCTTTAACTCGAATTAATTTTCTGGATACTCATAAGACGTGAAATGTATCTCATCAAGATTGTGGTAATTCTAATTTTTTTAAATGATATTATATAGCATAAACTTAATTTGATTTTACATGCAAAGTCTTAAGTTTAATTTAGTTAAATAATGAATTTGTGATTAGTTACATTAAGAATCAAATATTAAACACATCTACTTTCTATATCACATAAACCATTTCATTATTCCAATAAAAGTTTAAATTTTTTGTAAAAATTTATAAATTATTTTAAATTTTATAGATTCTTTATTTCATTATTCAATTGGTTATGCTCTCTCGAATGCGGCTTGTGATTTAAGCAAAACAGGTTATGGAAACTGTAGCGTACCTGACAATACTCACAATGATCATAATTCTTGTTCAAGTTCTTCAACTCCGTTTGAATTAAAAAATTATGAACATAATTTAAACATACAAAATTGAAATCAAGGTAATTATTAAAATTAACGTGCAATTATCAAAATAAAATTCATCACATACATCTATTGCTGATTGTTTATATCTTATAAACTGTTCATTTTCTTTTTTAGCTTTTTTAATAGATGTTTTCAAGATTCAACTTTAGACTGTTTTTCCAACATTATGCTATTATTTATATTTATTCTACGAAAAAGTACTGCATTTAAAAATACATTGATCAAGTATATTTAATTGAAAATTAAAAATTTTAAAGGTGGTCCATCGTACATTTATTAAGAAGAATTTAGCCACCACAGCGATTCCCATTCAAGCCAAAAGTATTTCCAAGGGCATGGTAACTTTGACAACAGTGGCCCTAGTTTATTATCCAGTTCTCATTATAACTCGCAAACTCACAAAAAGACTACAAATGTAGGAGATCAATCCTAAGGTAACATTTATATTATTTTAAGTAAATGCATAATAATACATGCTTTTAATAAAGCAATATAAAAAATTTTGTAATTTGTGCAAAAATTCATTTTCACCTTCATGCTATTATTTGCGCATACGCTGAGTTTGTGTGAGATATCGTACGTGGGTAAAATTGCAGTCTCGCACGAGTTTTGAACTGTATCGACATGCGAACCCAATTTTTCGCAACTTCTTCAAAAGTTAGAAGTTAGCGATTGCGCGTCCTTTCCACGGAGATACAAAAAAATTTATAAATAACTTTGCTGCTACATTGAACTTTTGTATCTGTTTACAAACAGATATATTATGATTTTTAAATAATTTTTTTTTAAGGTTACTTGAAAAATGACATTTATTTTTAATGTTTTATAGGTTCATTTTGGTTTGACTACGAAAATGATTGTATCATCCCAACTGCTGCATTACATTCAAACGGAAACAAAAATAAAGGTTATTAAGTGCCCAATAATGTTGACGATTGTCAAAGATCTTCAGTTGAATTTTGCTCTACTGATCACTTGGAGACGCAATCTCACATATCTAAACTAAATCCTGGTAAATATCTGTTGCAATAAATTACTAATATTGTACTCCAAGAAGATTATAATTTTTAAATTAATGCAACAGATTTATTTATTTAGATGTCATGTAATTTAAAGACAATAGAGATAATTATTATAGCTAACTTTATTTAATTTGAAACTGAATTTACAACTAACAGCAATATTTAGATCATTTTTATTTTTAAATTATTTACTTATTTATTAATTAAATAGTTTTACTAATATCCCACACAGCATGAAAGGTTGCTGCGAGGGATATTCCTATGATTATTTTTATAGCTTCTTCCCTGTTACATGAGAAAACTTGTATCGTCCAAACTAAAAACGAAACACAAAATATTACCGGAAATCTGGAAATTGATGAAACCAGCAAAGGTATAGATCACACATCCATATCAAAATTGTTTCAAGAATATTAGAGTTTTCAAATATTTTTTTATTAACATATAGCATAAAATCTAATTATATCAATATTATTTGTGAAAATATGTTATTTTTAATTGATTGTTACTATATTATTACTCAAACTTTGGTGAAGAGCATATTTTTAATATAATACAGAAACTTGCCTTAATTTTTTAAATTCAGGCTGTTATTCTTCTAATGATAAAACAAAAGATCAAATGGATGGGTTTAGTGATTCGAATATGTCAGATGCAGTTTATAACGAGGAAAATAAAGTCAAAGAATATGGAGAGATGTCAAAAAAATCATATTTTTTTGATTCTTCAAAATATAGGAACGATATAAATGATAATATCAGGAATCATTCTACTTCAACATCTACTCAGTGTTTTCCAAATAGCTCGGAATATTTTAATGAAAATAATGAAGTGTCTTTAGAATCTAGTGATGAAAATTCTTTAATGATTAATTTGGGATCAGAGTACAATGCTTCACAAAATTCACTAGAAGATTCACTGGAAGTTATTTCAATTTTTTTTTACTATCATAAAATACTATTCCAATAAACTTTAACAAAATGCAATTTCTAAAGCCAAAATATTATTTTTATTATTTTATTTATGATTAAAACTTTTAACATGAAATTTATTTCTAAAATATTTCAATATATTTATTCAAGTAAACAAAATTATAGATTTACAACTGAAATTATCATATTATTCAAATGGTACTTGTGTTGACACTTGTTTATCAAAATATATTATATTTTCAGAATCAAATGTACCTCAAACGTCAAAAAGTAGAAAAAGAAAAAGATGTGAAAACACATGGAAACAAAATCGTGCAAAACGGTCACAAAATTCCGGAATAAGTGGTTTATCTGAGCGAGGTAAACCTATTAAAAAAAGGTCAATGGGACTGCCTTGTACATGTAGATCAAAATGCAGCAAAAATATCAGCGAGATCAAACGACAAATTTTATTCGAAAATTTTTGGAATTTGAATAACTACTGTAGGCAGTGGGATTACTTGGCTAGAAAAATAAAAGAACATGCTCCGATGGAAAGGAAAATTTTACTGGCTGCGGATGAAGAACCTAAAAAAAAAGCTTTACCTGTTTTTTGTCCGCAAAAAATTAGGAAATAAAAGTTTGTAGGACTGTTTATCAATACATTTGGTAATTTATCTTGATTATATTTCGTAGAAATTGTTGACATCTTAAACTTTATATTTTACCATGAAGACTTCAAGTCTTATAATCAATAAATAATTGTTTTAATAGGAATTAATAAGACGTGGATTGAAACAATCATTCATAAAAAGAAAGTTGAAGGTGAATCCATACCTTCAGACATGAGAGGAAAGCATAAAAATCAACTAAAGAAAATTCATAATTCAATCGTCACTAATGTGCATGAGCATATTAATATGTTTCCTCGTGTTGAATCACACTACTGTCGACAAAATTCATCCAAACAATATTTGTCTCAAGATCTTAATATAAGAAAAATTTACAGAGCATATATCGATCGGATGAATGAGAAAAAAGAATCGTATGCAACTGAATCTTTTTATAGACACATTTTTTCTTTTTTTTACAATTTATCTTTTTTCAACCAAAAAAAAGATCAGTGCGATACGTGTTTCTCATACGCTAATTCATCGGACCAGGAAAAACTTAATACAAAATCTGAATACGAAAACCATTTGAAGAAGAAAAATACCGCAAGAAGACCAATGAATAAAGATATCGAAAATACCAAAAATGATGATGCCGTATGCTGCATAGTATTCGATTTACAAAAAGTTTTACCACTACCACAGTCGGAAGCAGCCATGATGTATTATAAAAGAAAGATTTCGCTTCATAATTTTACATTTCACAACCTTGTCACAAATGAAGTGTTATGCAACGCTTCATAATTTTACATTTCATAACCTTGTCACAAATGAAGTGTTATGCAACGTATGGAATAAGACTGTTGCGGAAAGAGGCGCGAACGAATTCTGCAGCTGTATTTATGCTTACATTAAAAAAGAATTTTTGAAGGGAAAAAGAGATGTACGGCTAAACAGCGATAATTGTGGTTGCCAAAACAAAAATAAAAATTTATTTAGGATGTATATAAAAGCAGCCAAAGAATTTAACATCACAATCACTCACAGGTATGATATAATTATTAGAAAAAAAATTCAACTAGAAGTATTTAATTAGATTTTTATATTTATAATCATTTTTATAGATATATTCTCACAGGTCATACACAGTCAGCAGGGGATTCAGTACATTCTGCAATAGAAAGGGCATCAAGAAGAAAAAGTATTTTTTCTCAAAATGAATGGTGTTCTATTATAGAAGCTGCCAAAATAAAAAATCCAAAATATACTGTTCGACAATTTATGCAGATTGAAATTTTTGATTTTTCTGAAACCTTTAACACCGCATTTTGGAAGAAGCTGAAGATAACGCGTATTTCATGCATAAAAGTTTATCCTAACAGAAAAATAGAATGCTATTATGATTATGAAGAAGAATCAATCGAAATAATAAGAGCCCAAAATATAATATTTAATCTACAAAAACTCTACAAAAAAAATTAGCTGTAAGTGCAGAAAAAAAGAAAGACATTGAGGATCTTTGTGAGAAGCGTTTAATTCCAGTGGAATACTACGCCTTTTTTTATATCGTAGATCAAGAAAACAATAGAAATAAAGTGGTTATTACTTTATTTCCAAACCTTTTATATTTTACCAAAATTAAATTTCTTTTTTTAAAATGCTAAAGCCATAATCCTAAATCGTACCTATACTAAAATCATTTTTAGTGACATTAGTAAATAAATAAAAATTTATTTGTCTCCATTTTTGACTTTTAACTTTTCTGTTAAAACAAACTAATCTAAGTTTCAATGAAAATATTAAATAAACAAGACTAGACCTTTATAATCCAATGCAATTTTTGGTTCTCTAATTAATTAATTTGGTTGTAAAAATCATAGTTCGCGAATTCAATTATTATAAATTAACACATGCTCATGAAAATTTGAAATGTAATTTATGTAACTTGTTATATCAGAAAAGTTTATCACACACTTTTCTCTCAGCGTTCTAAAATTTCTATTAATATTATACATGATATTTAAGCTCTAATTTCTTCAAGAACCACAGATAAAATTTAAACTAACCTTGCATTTGAACATGATATTTTAACTTGTAATACAATATAACAGTTTTTATAAAATGCTAAAGAATTAAAAGCTGACACTAAAACCGAAAATATCTATAGTTACTTGTATTGCCTCAACAAACGAAAAAAGGGGTATTATGATAAAAAAAAGCCAGATATCTCAAATAAAGCTTTCCTACAACTTGCAAATTTCGTAGTAATTCAATGTAATAAATGAAATTTTGAATGCAAAATTGAACTATACTTTTAAATACAAAATTCTCTTAAATTAGAGATTAAGAGTAACAAATTGCTAGTTGCATATACTTAGATTTAAATATATTCCAATGCGCATACCTTAATTATATTTCCTTGTTCGCAGATAGATTAACACCAACAACAAGGCACCCGGGAAAATAATTTTCTGTTGTTTAATTAACAGAAAATTTATTTAACTTCTCAATGGAAGGTATTCATACATTAAAGTAGTATGCATCCCAATGTAACTAAGGAATCCCAAAATCCAAGTAGTTATCATTTTTTTTTCCTATCCCAGTACCCAATAAAACTAACAAGTTTTCTATAAAAATTGGGGCGGAGTCACTAAGAATTAGATTTTTTTTTATCAAGAATATTGAAATATAGAAGTATTTTTCAATTATAATGTAATTAATCTCATATCTGCTGGCGGGTATAAGACTATAATTTTGATTTTTTTATTAACTTCTTTTATCGATTACATAAATAAATTTTGTAAATCAATTCTATCATAAAAGCTGCTTTACTTATATTTTGAAATAAAGCTAATTTAGGAAAAACATTTGGCTACATGGTAGTGGGCAGATGGTCCACACACGATGGCTTGATATTGCGTGACTGATCATCATGGGATAATCAAATGCAACCATAATTAGCCAATACTAGATGTTGCAACTCGAATATAATGCGAAAAAAGAGAGAGATTCTACAAATTGAAAAGCAATAAATACAAAAAATGAAATAAATTAATAACGGACTCTTTTTGTTAAGGTCACGTTCTACATATGAAAATGGGGATTATATATATTTTCACTATCACTGTTAATGTCGATGAAACGTCAGCGTATGGGGCGGGAGTGGTTCGCTCAACATATAGTGAAACGCGATGGAACATTACTGATGTGATTCGGGCATCTAACGTCACCGTATGGGGCGGAAGCCAGGTAAAAATAATATGAAGCCAGTATAAATATAATATGAAAATGAAACAAAATCGAAAGTTAAGATTCAAATATTTTCAACGATAAAAAGGAAAAAAAAATATTTCCAGTTTTTTGTAACAGAAGTTCAAAAATAATAAATGAATAATTAAAAAAATAAAGCTCTATGTAAAAAACTTAGAGATTCATATTAAGCAAAGTAAAGCAGTTTCAACATTGAAATTAAATACGATAATAAATAAAATATTTTAAGAATTAACGTAAATTCTTTCTCACAAAACTTAGAATATAAAATGTCACTGTAGTTTGCAGTTACAAATTCATTTTGCTCAAATGTGACTCCGACACCAAAAGCTTAAAAATATAATTTAATCCGTCTCTCCAGTCAAATTCGCAGTAAAACAAAAGAGATAAAAACGTTCCCAAGGACTAGATGTAGTTTTATAGTAGGGAGAAGTAGATAAAAGTACAATCAGAAGGTGGTAAACCTCAAGAGAAAGGGAACCCCTACCGCGTAGTCTTAGAATATATAAACTGCATGGACAAGACAATGCTTATCTGTCTTGTTCCGGCAGCAGTGTCAACAAGTTTTCTAAAAATTAACTCAGTAACTTCATCAACTATAATAGTTAGTTTAGTGAATTTCGATTACAACGTGGTAGCAGTAAGATAGTGATACACTGTTTGGTGCATTCAAGTCTACTTGTATACCTGGATAATATCATTTTTTTTTATATATACTTTGATAGTTCGTGTACATCATGTATTGTTTAACCAACTCATTTCGTTCTCAAATAATTGCTTTATTATTTTCATTTTTATTTTATTATTACTATTATCTTTTATTATTATTAATTATTTAAACTTTAGCTTAAACATTTAAATTTATTATTGAATAAAAATCACTAAAGAAAAAATTCGTATCTATTTGTGCGTTCAGTTTTAAACACAATAATTTCCAATGATGAAAAGTTCACCCAAGCAGCGCAGATTGACGCGAAAAAGTAATTTAGTCGATCTTAGTAGCGAAAAGCATGAAACATAATACACAAATTGATTTTTCAATAAAAATAACTATTTATTCTTTTTAAATAATTCCATTGCAACAAAATCTTTTAATTAACATAAATGAGATAAAAGTATTGATTAGTTTATCTCTCAATTCGTACGCTATCTGTGAAAATTCGACAGGTTGCCTTCAACGCGTCCAACAAGAAATTTCTGTCGTGGTGTACGCTGTACGTCCAAAATTCTGCAGCTCTATGCAACGAAAAAAAAACAAGATGAATCACTATCACTCTTGTTTTTCTTTTATTCTGTTTTGTTCCTTTTTTAAAAATAAAAACTTATTTTTTTTATCACTTATTTTCTACACATAAAATATCTAATTTTCTAATTTTTATTAAAGATTCCTTCAATAATTCACCCCATTGTTGAAGATTATGCCCTTTATATACACTTTGGGAATAATATATCAACCTTCAGTTCACTTGTAGAAATTGCGGTAAAATAATTGAAATTCTTTTTCGTACCTTCTCCGTGTAAAAGAATAACAATAATAATATCAATTTTTTTTCTAAACATTAACTTCTTCTTCTGGAAAATTTAAAACAAAAAATTTTCTTTTATCAAACTCTTTTAAGTCAAAATTCTAATCATCATATGTAAATATAAAACTATTGACCAATCCTTTCTCTCAATTTCTACCATATGGCCTTGAACCATTGGTCGAAAATTTCGATCACGATGAACACCGTATGGATCTCTGCAGCGTGCGTTGACCAAATCTCCGTGAATTTATTTTAATTGAAATTACTAAAACTCTCTCATGTTAAGAATTTGAAGTATTAACCGGTTATTCTTAATCTCTTTTAACATTTTTGCTAAATAATTTAATTTCTATGACGGTAACTTAACCTACATTTGATCTTTATCTTCATTTAATGGACTTAACTTTTATAAATCCAACGGCGATTCCTGTTCCTCTAACTGGCTGGCATGGTTGTGAGAAACAATTCTCGAGTTGAAAATACCACTCGTCTTGTACTTATTTTGTGTATCAGGCAAAGAAAATCGAAAAAAAACACAAGCATAAATCCTCTTTCAACGCCGTCACCGTTCAAATACCATTCTGCATATATTACTATTTGACTGTTGATATACACCGTCATTTTATTCATTATTCATTTTATAAAAATATATTGTCATACAAATCAATAATTTGCAAAAAGATCTACTCGACTCATCACCTTTAACATTAGGGCAACGTTACCTTTAAATGATGACAACGCTGTCATCATTGCTAGTGATCCGTCACTCTCGATTTTTCGCTTATCACTTTCTTAATATTTCCGAATGATATCCTGTCCTACTTACATTACATAGTTTTTTTTTTAAAAAGAAAAAAGAAAAAAAAATATTGTAAAGGATTCCCCGGTGCTTTTTCCAACCTGGAAAAGCCCCTACAATTAATTTGTAATAACGTACTTTTGTACACAAAATTATCACAAGTTTCTACATTCTATGTTTCCCATAGGTATTAAAACTATGATGGTAAAATATTTTCTAAACGTTAGATATCTAAATACTTTCGTTTCTGTTCTAATCCTAAGACTGGTAAATCCGTAATGTTGGAATCCTGTTCCGTACCAAGTAATCTTTAGAATTCTGTTTAATTCTGACAACTGGTTGCGATCGATATTGAACTATCCGTCGAGATGTCAATGTACTTGAATTACCAGATATACATTTTCCATAATAATCGTTTAAACCTGCTATAATTTTATTAAATTAAATTATACTGCAAGTTCTTTTAACTCTTAAAAAACAAAAAAAGTTACAAAATATTAACTCTTATCCTAAAACTTTAAGTAAAACTACTAATCAGATCCGATAATTAAATAGGAATCACGATCTTGGTCTTATTTTGTTTCTCAGACGTTATTACAAGTTTTAGATTTCCTTCTAAATAATCATCAAGACTGAACGCAACTACGATTGCGCTAAGTTCAAATTATTCTATCTTCACAAAATAAATTCAATGATTTAAACTACCCTTACTAAAAATTTATTGTCGGGGATGACAAAAAACTTAGTGAGGGGGGTGGTCTAGAAGTGACTTACGAAATTATCAAAATTAGATGTGATAAGCCACATTTTATTTTCATCAATATTTTATTATGGAACTATGGATATATATTGTAATATTCATTTTAGTTTGTATTTAATTTTTCGTCTTATTTGCTTTTCACTAAGCTGTCATCTTCGCAATTGATGCGTCATCCACAATTTCTCCATTTTCTCAAAATGGTTTGTCCTTATATTACTATGTTTTTTATAAAAGATAAATTTATTTAACTTAATTAGTAAAAGTTGAAATATCTAAGGGAATCAATTGTGTTCCTACAGTGTATCTGATGAAAATTTAACTCTAGCAATTCTTATATCCTTTCGGTTTTCTTATACCAGCTCGCTACTATAGGGAGTTTTCTGAATTTTTTTTTCACTATTGCTTGTACTTTTTGGGTAGCGACGCCACAGATTACGTTCAGCGGTGGAGCACGCTATTTTAATCCAAGGCTGGACTTTCCTGTTCTTAAAGAATTTAAATTAAAAAAAAAAAAAAAAATAGAAAAATACATAATAACTATAACTTCTGATATATTTCTCTATAATTATCTAGGGCTTTGTAATTTCCACGTATGTACTACTTCAGAATCTGTTGTGGATCCCTAAAGCGTTTTTCAAATTTATTTTCGTTTTAATGGAGTGCCACACTCTGAGGGCTTTACAAATAAATAAAAAGATAAAAAAAGAAAAAATTATAAAACCATGTACTTTACCACCAGTTTTTATTGAAACTTTCGTACATTCCTATGAAAACCTGAGATCACAATTAGATTAATCAGATCCGCCAACTAACTCCACAAATTCTCTCAAGTTTGGAGAAGGTATGCACTGAAGGATCAATCACTTCACATGTGTGTACAACTTTAGGATCAGTTATTAAAAATTTTATTATATAAAAAAAGGGGGAAAATTTCCTTTCACTTCCTTGATAACCAGAACGCCACCCTTTGAATAAGTTGCTATACGTTTCAATGAAAACCTCTGCTCAGAAAAGTTTCTATCAATACCACTTTCGTCCTATATTTAATAACTCAACGGCATAACCACAAGTGATTTTAAAGGTATCCACTGTAATTGTTGTAATTTTTACAACAATGTAGTTGATTATATTCTCTCGATATGCTTCGAAAAAAAATCCTCCACTATACGACTTTTTGAATTGTTTGGAGATTGTTGTAAATAATCTCTGGTTACTTGGATAAATTTACGTTTTTTCTCCGTTGAATCGTGTAGATTCATTCTGTATGAATTTGTTGCTTAGAATATTACAGACCCACAAAAAAAATGTTAGTGGTTCTGGAATGGACACTATACTTTTCTTTTGTATTTTTTCCCGCTTAATCCAAATCCGGCGTCAAAAAAGGGGTTGGCTGGATATTTTGAACATAACTTCGAAAACTGTCGATAAATCGTGTTTCTGTAGGAAAACATAAAAAGAAAGAATAAAAATTGTTTATTTTTATGCATTTTGGCCTACTGAATCCGACTTTGTTATGGAAAAAGAGAGACGACCGCCTAATTTTGAACATAATCTCAAAAACTGTCAAAAAACCGTGTTTCTGTGGAAAAACATGAGAAGAAAAAATGAAAATTGTTTATTTTTATGCTTTTTGGCCTGCTGAATCCGAATTTGTTATGGAAAAAGAGAGTCGACCGCCTAATTTTGAACATAACCTCAAAATACTACTCAAAAGTCAATTTGCACAAGAGCTAAATTGACTTACACTTGCGTATACGCTTGTCTTCGAACGACCTATGCAAAGGATTCCTACGTCTCTTTTTCTTATTAGGTTGTACTTCTCTTTTTAGCACCCAGCAATAGTCCGCCATCATGTTTACGTTACATTTTCCGTGTCATCTACGTTCAAATTCCTTCATAACCTGATGAAATCTTTCACCATGCTCGTCACTGTAGTCACCTAGGACTGGTGGAAATTCATCAATGTGCGAATCAAGAAAGTGGAGTTTCAAATTCATTAAGCAACCTAATTTTTTGAAATTTTGTACCATATTTTCTACGTTGCTCTTGTAGTTCTCATCTTTATTGTTACCAAGAAATTTTGTTGCAACATCTTTCAAACTCAACCAGGCTGCTTTCTCGGTATCATTCATACTTGTGACGAATTCTTCGTCCCTGAACATTTTTCGAATTCGAGGTCCATCAAAGATACCTTCCTTCAATTGAACCAGAGCTATATTCGTAAAGATGGTTTCTAAGTATTTGAAGCATCGCCCTTCTTTATCGAGAGCTTTAACAAATTGTTTCATCAGCCCTAATTTAATATGTAAAGGTGGTAAAAGGATTTTACTACGATCGACAAGAGGACGATTAATGACATTGTTGGAACCTGGAGTAAGTGATGGTCTCGCCGGCCACACTTTGGTATTATAGTGTTTTGCTCTATCTCGACTGTCGAACATGCACAAATAGCATGAGTACTTGGTAAAACCTGATTATTGACCTAGTATACTTGACAATATTTTCAGGCCTCCGCAAATTAACCATTCATGCTCACTATACTTTATTTTATTTAAAACGTTTTTAATTTTACAGTATTCTTCTTTGAGTACAGTTAAATGAGCCCATGGTAACAGAGCATACTCGTTCGTATTGTGAAGAAGAACTGCCTTCAAGCTTCGCTTAGATGAATCGATGAATAACCTCCACTCTTCTGGCTTGTATAAGTTTGGTTTAAACTCATCAATAAATCCTCGTACATCGGTGTAATACACTAGATCAGATTCGCTAGTGAAGTATGATCGAAACGCTTCTTTTCGATTTCGATAAAATGTAACTTTTACGTCCTTTTCTAATGCATTGAAAGACTTTAATTAAGAAGCCATTATTTCAGCTGCATCTTTTGCTAATCCAGTATTTTCTAACATGTCATTAAGTTGAGCATGAGAGATCTTTTTTGGCTTTTTTCTTTACCAATGGGAACATATTCCTCATCACTGTCCGAAGACAGTTCTTCTTCACTTTTGACAGATTCACTTTCTGCTTTCCTCAACGATTCATTTTCGTCAGTATCGTCGTCTGTATGGTCGTTAAGATTTTCTACGTCTTCTTCTGTACTACAATCAACTAGCATACTATTCATTTCTTGTATAAAGCTGTCTCGTGAAGCCTCGTCTATAAATTATTCGACTATTTGCTTCTGTGGACGAACGACACTAGAAACTGTCGCATACAATATTTTATCTGGTCGCACTTTATTTTCCACACTTACATTTGTCACGCAAGTGTAGCAATCACTTTTACCTAATGGTTTAATCCAAATAGCTGGTTTCAGAAACTTTATTTTACTTTTATCTCTAGCTTTATCGAATTTATGTAACATTTTGCAAAATGTTAGTGTATTACACCGATGTAGAGGACTTATTAATGAGTTTAAACCAAACTTATACAAGCCAGAAGAGTGGAGGTTATTCATCGATTCATCTAAGCGAAGCTTGAAGGCAGTTCTTCTTCACAATACGAACGAGTATGCTCTGTTACCATTGGCTCATTTAACTGTACTCAAAGAAGAATACTGTAAAATCAAAAACGTTTCAAATGAAATAAAGTATAGTGAGCATAAATGGTTAATTTGCGGAGGCCTGAAAATATTGTCAAGTATACTAGGTCAACATTCAGGTTTTACCAAGTACTCATGCTATTTGTGCATGTTCGACAGTCGAGATAGAGCAAAACACTATAATACCAAAGTGTGGCCGGCGAGACCATCACTTACTCCAGGTTCCAGCAATGTCATTAATCGTCCTCTTGTCGATCGTAGTAAAATCCTTTTACCACCTTTACATATTAAATTAGGGCTGATGAAACAATTTGTTAAAGCTCTCGATGAAGAAGGGCGATGCTTCAAATACTTAGAAACCATCTTTACGAATATAGCTCTGGTTCATTTGAAGGAAGGTATCTTTGATGGACCTCAAATTCGAAAAATGTTCAGAGACGAAGAATTCGTCACAAGTATGAATGATACCGAGAAAGCAGCCTGGTTGAGTTTGAAAGATGTTGCAACAAAATTTCTTGGTAACAATAAAGATGAGAACTACAAGAGCAACATAGAAAATATGGTACAAAATTTCAAAAAATTAGGTTGCTTAATGAATTTGAAACTCCACTTTCTCGATTCGCACATTGATGAATTTCCACCAGTCCTAGGTGACTACAGTGACGAGCATGGTGAAAGATTTCATCAGGATATGAAGGAATTTGAACGTAGATGACACGGAAAATGTAACGTAAACATGATGGCGGACTATTGCTGGGTGCTAAAAAGAGAAGTACAACCTAATAAGAAAAAGAGACGTAGGAATCCTTTGCATAGGTCGTTCGAAGACAAGCGTATACGCAAGCGTAAGTCAATTTAGCTCTTGTGCAAATTGACTTTTGAGTAGTATTTTGAGGTTATGTTCAAAATTAGGCGGTCGACTCTCTTTTTCCATAACAAATTCGGATTCAGCAGGCCAAAAAGCATAAAAATAAACAATTTTCATTTTTTCTTCTCGTGTTTTTCTACAGAAACACGGTTTTTTGACAGTTTTTGAGATTATGTTCAAAATTAGGCGGTCGTCTCTCTTTTTCCATAACAAAGTCGGATTCAGCAGGCCAAAATGCATAAAAATAAACAATTTTTATTCTTTCTTTTTATGTTTTCCTACAGAAACACGGTTTATCGACAGTTTTTTGAAGTTATGTTCAAAATATCCAGCCAACCCCTTTTTTGACGCCGGATTTGGATTCAGCGGGAAAAAATACAAAAGAAAAGTATAGTGTCCATTCCAGAACCACTAACATTTTTTTTGTGGGTCTGTGTTATCAGTTGCTTTTTCCTTATGTAAAACAAAAAAAAAAGAAGAAGAAAAGAAAAAACTTACGTGTCTTGATTTTTTTCATCACTATTGTTCCGTTAGGCAACAACCGAGATCGCTCCAGTGATCGAAAACTCCCTCAATTCTAGCTTGACTCTATGTGGTAGTAAATTTTATTAGTCAAGGTGCGCTCTTACATTATTCATTGTTTAATATTTATAATCACTTGTAGCCACGTCAGTGTTCGAAATACGACTGATGGTTCGTGGTAGCCATGAATAACTATTTAAATTCTGTATTTTTCTTATCTAAAGAAATTCTTCCAATTTTTTCCTCTGATGTTGATATCCTTTGTATAACATCGGGTTACACTGCAAATACGTTTAGAGATTCTTGCTAGAAAATGTCGGCCTTACAGTACTATGGATCATTCCCAATTTATTAAATCTTTGCTGATTCCGGACTTTTTTCTATCAGTTTACCCCTTTTCCTCTTTCGTAACATGTCTAACGTTGCTGCAAACACATTGTTGCGAATTTCGGAACATGTGCATATTGAATGATTTGGAGATTATTGCTAGGCAATAATCTTTCATTAGCGTACAGCAGCTGTAGTTAAACATCTTTTAACTAAAGGTCCACATTTTTAAATACTTTCCCAGGACCACAATAAAATAATGCGTTGTGTACGTTGTTTAGAATTTTTAGATCCTCAATCAATCTAAGTTTAGACGTCAGTATGACTTCCGAAGCTCTGTATTCGAAACAAAACCATTGATCTTCTGAGATCCTTTTTGCTACTGAACGTTCAGTGGGCAAAGTAGTGAAGTGGATTGACTGGACGAAAAGTAATGTTAATCAAACGCGCACGTGCTATTTGAACAGCTCTGAACACGCTGAGGGAATTTATTTAAATAAAAAAAGTGTTTTTATTATTTTTTTTACTCTCATATTCTTTTTTCATCATTATTACTTTTTTTGTTGTTGTTATAGTAATCAATTTCAATTATTAAATTTTTATCACTATAAAGGTAATTTTTTATATGTAGATGTATGTACTGATGTACTATGGACTACCAATGATACGTTGAACCATTATAGACTTGAATTCGCTAACATTGTCATCTTTTCGTAGTTATAGGTGCGAAACATTGAGAAGTGACCCTTGCAAACAGCAAAGAGCGTGGATCTGTAACTAGAACTCAGTCTAAGTATTTACTTATTTTGTTTACTCTATGAAAAAAGGGGTATTCAGCAGGACTTAATACCGTTCTAACTAGAGAAAACGCGAACCGAAAATAGGAATGACGAACAATCAGGTAGAAACTCAAAACCACGGTGCACAAGCCGACCCATCCATGCTGATGATGACGGCAATGGCGAATAGTTTTGCATTACATAATGCCCCTCAGGGCCTGAGCAGTTTTGACGGGCATAATATGCCTTTAAAGGATTTTATTCAGGACGTTCGCAATGGAAAAGAATATGTGCCTGCAGGAAGTGAAGAACAGTATGTCAAGGCCGTGCTAACTAAGTCACGCGGAAACGCAAGAGACTGCAAATATGGGCATTCATTTGCTAACATTGACAGCCTAGTGAATCACTTAAAAACCAGATTTGCACCAGGCAATACGTATACCAAGATTAACGAAATGAGGATGAAGCATGGAGAGACAGTAGGAGATTTTTACGATCGATTCAATATTTTACTTAGTGGGGCCAAGAATGTTCTAAAAGACGACATCACAGGTGCGACCGATATTAACTTGAACGATATGATAAAGCCTTTAGAGTATGCGGCTAAAGAAATCTTTATCAGAGGATTATCTACCGTAGGAGGAGCACAGCGTAGCTGCTCAAAGGACACGCAAGTAACACCTCCGATAACAACGAGTGGTGTTCAACAAGGACGAGTAACCAAGTCTGCAGCAACTCAACCAAAATCAACTTATAAGAAAACACTTACTAACCAAGCTCGCTAAGCTGTAACTAGTAAGGAAAGATTAAGCAGTCTTATGGCTACAAACGTCTCAAGTGACCGTAGTAGTGACTTGAGTGTAACCTCTACTAAAATCAAAAGGCTATTAAGAAAAAGCCTACGTTGTCTCTGACACTGAAAGCGAAGCTAGTACTTCATACGCTGATGTATAACCTCCTATAAGAGATCCACGACAAGCTGGTTTGAGAGATTTCTCTGCTACCGAGATTGAAAAAGAAAAAAATTCGGAGAAAAATATCGAAGAAAATGACTCCAAGGGAACTAGTAACCCTTATGGCATACAGATGGCTGCTGTACCACCAAGTGATACGGGTGAAGGAATTGATATAGAGACGGAAAGTAGTAATGTGAAAATGACAACTACTAATCCTAAGAAAAACCAACCCACTGAGAGTAAAATAAACACAAGTGATTCCAATATTTCGAAATTGCCTGAGTACGAAGAAATGACCTCAAAATCCTTGTTGTCATCAACGGAAATAAATGACCTCAGTCAAAGTTAAGGCGATTGCCATGACCTCGCTGTGACATTACCAGCGAGTACCGCTACACTTACCACCGCCGACAAGCAACGGATTAGGCATGATTGCATTAACAAATCTAAGAAATAGGAAAAAAGCCTTCATGACTACTGGTTGAATACGGGTGACTGGGTGTTTGTAGAAAAAATGCAGACTCACCCGTCAAACCGTCGCCAAACTATTTCTCAGAAGATGAACAACGCCTTCCCAACGAGAAATTTTAGATAGAATGGCGAAAAAACTAACTTTCGCAGAGGTATGCAAGAACTCGGCTAAAGAAGTACGAACCACAGTTGGCGAACCGAAAGAAGTTAAACAAGAACCCCGCACTGGCACCATGGTACCACCAAACGTACCCTTATTATCAGAAACTTATGAAATTGTGAGTAAGGCCCAACAAACTGTCGAAAACCTAATAACTGACCGGGAAGCAGGTCCTGAAGAAACTGATATCAAGGATAACTTAGACTCCTCGATAATTCTACGACCACAGGAACAAGCTTTATCAGTCATTTCAAGTGTACGATCGGCTGTGCCCAGATATAATAGTACTCCCAGGACTATCAGAAAGCCGATACCAATACCGGACTCATACGCAATCCCAAAAGTAACTGAGAGGTCTATTCAAATTGAATATTCTAAAGCACCAGTCAACGCTATCGGGACACTTTTACCCAACTCATGGACATGGAGTGATGACTCACCCACGTCTGACATCAGTGCAGATAAAACCGACATTTCTAACAACAAGTTTCAAATAGTCAAACCAACTAGGCATTGCCTTACATACCTGCGGGATAATATCATTCACTCTATCTCAGGTGACTGTGACAGGCATGACCCTGTAACTAAACTGCTAAATGAAATATGACATCGGAGCAATAGAACTCCGAGATATAAAAAGACAAACCAAAGAGGGGAAATATCATTATTACCTTATATAAACGATACAGTATATTCTTACTGGTAGTTAAAGATGACGGGCAGGACTCACTGGATTGCAAGGACTTGCGTGAAATCTAACAACACCTTACCACAGTAAGGATATCAAGAACAAGCAAGGTGACTAACCATTTAGCGCCTGAAGTTCTTAACGACCTTCTAAAAGAAGAGTTCCGAAATACTGATATCACCGTAACTCTATGTTATGAGCAATCGGAGTATCTTAAAGAGGATCAGAGAGAACCAATTATCTCTACTCTTCATTACAGCTTAATAGGCGGTCATAAGGGTATTAATCAGACCCATGCTAAAATCAGGGAAAGATACTATTAGCCAGGTATGAGAAATGATGTATTAGATTATATACGCAATCGTGCTATCTGCAAGGAACACAAAATCGACTGTATAAATAAGAAGGCCCCTATGATAATTACTGACACACCGATCGACAGTTTTGACAAGGTTTCCATCGACATCGCCGGAAAACTGAGATCAACCACCTCCGGGAATTGCCATCTATTAACAATGCAATGTCATTTAACCAAATATGTCATTGTAATTCCAATTCCAAACACCAAGGCAACCACCATAGCAGACGCTTCAGCACGACACTTGATATGTCAATTCGGAGCACCTAGAGCCATATTATTTGACAGAGGGACCAGCTTCATGTCTGATGTGGTAACCTCATTACTGCAACTACTGAAAGTAACCCAGTTACATTCCTCAGGTTATCGACCCCAAACGACAGGTGCGCTAGAACGTAGCCATGCTCCTCTTGTGGACTGCACACGATCATATTCAGAATACTATGAGGACTGGGACCATTTAGCCCCGTTTGCTGCCTTTTCTTACAGCACTAGTGTCCATGCTTCAACTGGCTTTACGCCATTTAAATTGGTGTATGGAAAGAGTAACCGTTTTCCTCTTAGGATACTATCAGAAGAACGCTTGGCAATTTATAACCAATATTTGACCAATCTAGTTAAGAGACTAAGGGAAATGAAGCTAGCTGCTGGACAAACCCAAATTAAAAGAAAATCTATTTCAAAGAAATATTATGACAAAAAGGTGAAAACATTCCAACCTAAAATCGGACAATAGGTGTATATAAAAAATGAATCAAGAACATCCAAGTTACATAAATACTATTTATCACCACTTAAAATAACGTGTATACTCGGGCATAACAACATCTTGCTGGAGACCCCCGACCATAAAACCATTTTGAAACACATAGATAAAGTGAAACCTGCCTAAAGACGAATCAATTTTATTTACAACAGTGACACCTTTACAAACCAATTTTGGCATTTATTACGAAAAACATGGCATTTTACGACTCAAGCGAGCAGAATGGAAAATTCTTATACACGTGAACACTGACATAGTTAACTCTCAAGTCGACATAACTGACGTTATGAA
The DNA here is from genome assembly GCA_017163975.1 of Anastatus disparis. Taxonomy (NCBI): domain Eukaryota; kingdom Metazoa; phylum Arthropoda; class Insecta; order Hymenoptera; family Eupelmidae; genus Anastatus; species Anastatus disparis. The sequence continues at coordinate 285,444 of JAFFSR010000041.1, read as the reverse complement.
TCAGTCACTTAGTAATTGCTTTGAGCAACTTGCTAAACTAAAATGCCAACCTAAAAATGCTGACCAACGAACAACCGCGATCGAAATTTACCGAGAATGCGTAAAAAACTTTGTCAACGAGTATTGCGAAAATACGCTGAACTCGCTCTTGCTATTAAGAAAGCAAGACCAAGCTCATGAGCTTCGAACTCAAGCTAAGGACCTGCTGACGAGATTGCATTTTAAAGATAAATCCAGTACCAGCCAAGAGACTATCAAAAGATCTATGACACCTCTAGGTATCATTGGGAGTATTAGCAGCACCCTTTTTGGGCTAGCTACTAAAGACGAAATAGAAGAAGTACACCAAAATATTTATAAGTTGCTAGATGATAATAAAGAAATCATCAAACTAGGTAATCAAAAGGCTCATTTAATAACAGCAAATTTCAAGAGCCTCAAGAATATCACAAACAACCACGTTCACGCACTTTAGAAGTTACAGAAGACTAGTCAACCGCTCGAGTCAGAGCAACGACGAGACTCCTATCTAAGAAGTCTTACTGCACATCATAGCCATAGCTATAAAGCAAGATCAAGAGGCTCTAAAGCAGCTAGTTAAAACCTTACTACAAGGAAAAATACCCAGCGATTCATTGACGCCCCGACTTCTAGCTCACATGAGCCAAGATATCACTGAACATTTGAGTGACTGGGATTTACCTATTCCCACCAAACACATGAGACCAGAAGAGATAGCAAAGATTTCAAAGATAGATGCTGTTTATGACAACAACCGACTAATAGTAATGCTATATCTGCCTATGGTTGAAACAGAACCGTATGTACTGTATTGCATGTATCCATTATTGATCACGCAATCATGGAAAGACCAGCATCTCGGTTATGCAAAAATTAAACCAACTCATGCGTTTTTAGCATTAAACGAGAGGAACAAGCAATATGTAAAATTTGACCATGACTATTTACATGAGTGTACAAACCATTCCTATGGTTCAATTTGTAAAACTCATTGGCATTTGCTAGGCATTCCAACCTCTAAAGACTGTGAACTTCTATTATTGACGCAGCCTGCCGAAAATCACTTTAGGCATTGCACTATAATTCACCTGACTGGATCTAGCTCTCAATGGAGTTATTTTCACAACGAGGCTACATGGCTATACTCTTTAGTTCAACTAACAACTGTCAGAATCATATGCGATCAACAAAGGGACCATATACTACAATTAAATGGGACTGGTATGGTAGTACTGGAAGGACCATGCAAGTAACTCTAGGAGGTATGACAACTCGCACAAGTACAGAGTTCTACACCTATCAACTTAAATTACAGCTGGAAATTACAGACTTATTGACAGGAAATATTCCTGACCACATCATAAATCATGAAGAATTACCTTCAATTTTGCGACTTGAAAACGACGATCGCTGGAGTAACAATAATATGTAGCAGATTTCTTACAAATTGAAAGAAATTGCGCAACACAAACTTGAGAATAACCAAGTCCAACACACCATATACGGGAGTGATGGACTGGGTATATTGCTACTCACTGTACTTACCATGTTAGCAATAAAAAGCATCAAGTGTAAACGTAACTCTGGTACATATAAATTCCAAACAAGCAAACGCCATTGTTCAAAAATTGGCAATGCTGACTCAGAACTTGCTGCGGTGGATATAAAACGAATACCACAATCTAACACCCACACTGGCCCAGTCACGACCACTGATACGACCAGTACGGCTGAAACAAGACACTGTGCTGAACAGTTATTAATTAACTTTTGACGTCTCGATTCCTGACAAACAACCTCGTCAGGATGTCGACGAATGAGACGCTACAGCTTACTAATAGCAAGAACCAGACCCTTTGGGAAATCGTACGAGATCTCGAAGTACAGGGACCAATTGAACAGATAACCACTTTGAAATACATTAATAATAAGTATACTAAACTCCAGGTAACATTTTTCAACTCGGAAAAGCCTAGAATTATTGACAAAATTGACTCTAGGGACGTTGACCTAGATAGACTCTTTTGTTTAGTAACGAAAAACGACACTGAACAAACTTTAGCTTCTGCGTTTAGACCGTTCAGACCGCTAGATTACGTAGACATCACTCGCGGACGACTGAGTGTATATAGGTATGGATACGTAAGATTTTTATGCACTCAAAACGCTCGAACAGCGCTATTATAGACCCGTCATAAATACGGAGCACGACCAGCTGAGCCCTTACGACAAAAACGTAAACGAGACGAAACTGAAACTACATGGACTAAATGTAGTAATTGTAATTACGACATTACTACCCAATATAGACGCACCCACATGCTGTTGTGCCAGGACCAGCAACCATTGACAGACGGCTCTGCCAGATCGCATGAAAACCCCATTTACTTTATATGCAACTTGTGTAAAAAACCAATTATAGGTAATTACGCGATGCATAGTATAGACTGCGTCTACACGCTAGACGTATACAGACTCCAGAAGACCACCTCTGATAAGGTGCCTGTTGAGACAGAGTCACCAGTCGACTCAGCGACTGGGGCAGACGCGTCTAACGTTAACGCCACCCCAAATAATGCCTCTACCTCCTCAGACAATGCTGACCTGCATAGATTCTCCTCGACCGAGTATCAGATACTCCAACAAGCAATACGCCTCCTCCTAACCCGTACGAAGCCAAGACCGCTTAAATTGTGTGCTAATAACCTCGACCTTGACTAACTTTATTAGTTTTATTTTTACTAACGCTACATAACATAAATCGGCGCTTAATTAATACCTGCATGCAACCAACCTGACTAACCACCGTAACAATATTTTAATACACTTTTGTTTGTCAAACAACTGCCAGCATGGACTGCTGGCTTATACCAATAAGTGATAGTTTAAGTGCGCTGCAGCCCGCGAGGCTGCAGCCACTATCCTTACCTTTTTTTTCTACTTTCTATTTTTGGTTTGAGGTTAAAATAATTTTTTTTTCTCTTTTCCGGATTGCTAGTATTTTTTAACGTCATTTTACTCGTAGCATCTCAGTGATTTTTTTTACGTCATTTATTTATTTCTCTTTTTCCTTTTCCATTATTTGAATTTTTAATTTTCTATTTCTATTATTTCTTTTTTTTGTGTTTTGTTTTATTTTATATTTTTCGTTTACCACTTGATTGTGCGCGCGTATCAACGTTACCGATTAAATTGTGAGGTGTACCCAGCACCCAGCCTTCTCAACGAGCAAGCACCGGGAGTCAAGGAAAGCCGGCAATGCTGTGCTGCCGGCCCACAATTTATCTATCCAATCAGATAAGTGTTTTTCATTCATGTATGCGTTAATTAATCTATTGCATTAATAAAGGAATCAAAGTAGGATTGAATTTGAAATATAATAAAGTGAAAAACTTATAGCTATTGACATTTTTATTATTATTAAAGATTTTATATTGTTCTATTTCGTAAGAGAAAGAAGATTGATAATTTTAATTAATTTATTGCATTTATAAAGGAATCAAAGTAGGATTGAATTTAAAATATAATAAAGTGAAAAACTTATAGCTATTGACATTTTTATCATTATTAAAGATTTTATATTGTTCTATTTTGTAGAAGGAAGAAGATTGATAATTTTAATGCGCGTCTGCGTAGAAGTGCCATTAATTATTCATGTAATGTCCATAAGTCTTTCTTTTGTTTTAATTTTCTATGCACGTGTTTCTGTGTATAAACCGCAGATTTTTTTGTATGCGTGTGTATTTTTTTTTATGTTCATTAAATTTAATTATTAAAACGTTATTTAGAAAGAGATCATGTAAAATAGAAAGGAAACGCGTATAATTATTATGCATTATTATTTAAAATTTAGGATAAAATGTTAAAAAAATAACAAAATCAACTTAAATATTTTTGAAATGTAAAAGCTTTGTAATATAAAAATTGAATTCCAACCGAATAAATATATATTTCATAACTAAAACTTGTTTCTATTGAAGATATATTATTTGACATTCATATTAGTACATGTCAACATTAAAAAGTTTTTGAATATTAAGTGATTATTATACAACTATATCAATGTAATAGAAAAACTAAACTTAATCTTTTTAAACCTCGATACAGTTAAATATTAAACGTACAATAATGGCATCTTATCGTGTGTGTGTGTATGAATTCAGTACGCCAAAAATATCCCGAGAACTACTTGATGGATTTGCTTCAAATTTTGCATGCAATTTATTTTTTTGTCTAGCTGGGGGGAAGCTATTGAAAATTGATCTTCTTAGCTGTTTTTTTAGAGCCATTTTAAGAATTTTAAAAAAATTTTGATTTTTCATTTTTTTGGTATTTTACGTAAACTATTCGAAGAATTTTCTTGAAAATTTGTATGGACATTATTTGCGACTATCAAAAGAAGAAAAACTTTTACTAACTGATTTTCTTAGTGCACTTTAAATTTTAGAGCAATTTGAAAATTTAAAAAAAAATTTTTTTCTCTATTTTTCTTTTATTTTATGAAAACCATTCGATAGATTTGCTCCAAAATTTGTATGCAAGTTATTCACGATTGTCGATTAAGATCATTCTGAATCAGATCGAGCCTGCAGTATAGCGCGCTCTCCAAAGCAGACACAGCTGCCTTTACTGAGGAAGAATCAGCACCATCATTACTCTGCTTTAGACCACCATCTTTACCTTTACTAATATTGTTATCCGGGGTGACCAATGCAGCACCACCTCTAAATATTTCATTAATTAAATTGATACTTATGCTATGTTCCCCTCCAACCACCGCAGAACAGCGCGAATTGGTCTTCTTCTTAATCACAGAGTGTCCTTAAGCTTTCGTAATTAGTGCCACAGGTGAGCATCCTCGTGATGGAGTAGAAGCAACGATAGGCCGGGCTATAGGAGCACTTCGCATAGTGGCATTGCGTGGTCCAGAGCCAGTGCCAGTGAGTGGGGCAGTGGGAGAAGCGACAAGTCAGCCAGCTATACATTTCTCACAATCATATTTCGGATTACCATCGTTATCATGAGGCACGCGCTCCATACATTTTACATGGCAGCTCTGCCGGCATGTAAAACACTGTATTAATTTTTTCGACCCTCTTTTATTATCAGCGGGAAAACCGCAGATAGTGAGCAGTTCTTGATGGTAATTTGTGACATGGTTTAAGTTGTTTAAAATGTCAAGAGAAGTGAGAGAACCAAGCACGAAGCAGAACTTATGATATAATAGAAAAGAAATAAAAGATAGCAGCAAGAGCAGCGTCAGAGAAATAAAAATAGTAATAAAAGCAAAACAAAAATAAAAATGGCCTGTGAAACTCTCCGCCCAAGTATATCACATTTAAAATTAAATATAAAAGAAATAAGTTATACAGTAAAAGAAAAGCAGCATATTAAGCTGTTTAAAATTCGCGCATCAAATATATGAAATCAAGAGGCCAGATGGAAACGCACCTTAAGTATGTTAATTACCTGTCACTTATCCATAGAGTAGATAAGACAGTAAACAAGGTAACCCATAGATGGAGCTACTAATGACGCTCTTAAAAGATTTACCTAAGAGATAGTAAATTTGGCGCCAAAAATATTGTTGGTTATATAGCATATGAATAACCTATATGCAACACATGCATAATCCATAAAGATGCAACTGCATCCCCCCACTGCACCACCACTCAATACTCTACTTCACAGTCAAAACATCAAACCAGCAATGCTCCAGCCATTCCTCAACCGTCAGCAACAACAGCACAAGCAACAAAAAAATGACAATGCTGGGTAGAGTATTGCACGAAGACAGAAAAACGTCCAGGGTCCGAGAGATGCAGATGCACAAGTGCAAGCAAGTCAAGCCAAGCCTTGAGGACGCCCAGCTGGACGATTCTCTGTAAAAAGATTCACTCAACAGAGTGAAATAAAAAATATTAGAAGACAAAAAGACAGAGCCGAAGCAGCGTGTCAGTGAATACCTACAGGCGGAGAGGGGATAAGGATTGGATATCAATTATTTATTGCAAGAATAATTTTTTTAATATTTTTAAACTTTCAAAAGGAAGCCTTTATAATTACGAATAGAAAGAGAGGTTGTAACAGCAAATTGGTTAATTTGTTGCTAAAATATTCCCTATTATTTATCTCAACACGCATAATGTTTATTGCTATAATTTTTTTTTGGCTGAACATATTGAGTTGCATAAGGTCTTAAACACTTTATGAAGGTTCAAATTTTCATATATCATTACGAGCAAATGAGAAAATTAAATTGCAATACTTTTTATAACGCTTTAAAGAAGAGGGTGTTTTTTTTATAAATAAATAAAACTATAGCTTTATTTATAACTTTTACGAATTTGCTATTTGAATATTCTTATAGCTCTGTTCTTAAAAACTTTGTTTATAACAATTAAGAAACGAATCAAGCGTCATTTTTTAGTTGAAGGCATATTTTAAAAATCTATGATTAGATTTTTAATAATGCGACTCTTTATTATTAAAAAAAATAAAGATAACATACAAATAATAACGTCAAAGTCAGAGTCGTGGTGGGAATGCTTATCTTTGCGCGTGAGGAAGATTAACGAAGGACCCCCTTCCAATGAAATTCGTAAAAATTAACCATATCTCCGTAAATAATAAACCGATTTTAATGTTTTTTTTTAATCTGGGGTACCTTGAAAAATTAATTATATTGGTGCAAATAGTTTTTCAAAATAGGGTGTATTTAAGTTAAAACAACTGTACCTAATACGGACACCTTAAACGAAAATGATTGTTGTGGCTCACTAAATCAATATTTTTAGAAAGAACTTTAAAATGAGATATTATGAGTTTCACGATCAATATTTACGAAATGCACGCGGATTTACGTAATTGTTGTAAACGAACTTACCTTATCATTCCTCGTAATTATTAAATTAAGAACCTCAAGACAAGTTTAATTAATATTTTCATTGTTTTTATATTTTAACTAATTATCATAATTAATTTTTAGTTTCAATAAATAAAAAAATAATTATTAATAATTGCAAAAATTTTAATAGTAATAATAAAAATTTTTATCTTGTTGTTTTTTTACTTTTCTTTGTTTTTCATGCAAAAAAATTTTTTCATCATTAAATATATTTTTATTTTTTTTATAATTAAACTATTAATATCTTGATGTAAGAAACATTTTAAAAATAACACAGAAAAAATCGATAAACAAAGGGTGATCAGAAAATTTTAATTTGTATTTAAATAAACATTGAATTTCAGCAACAGATTGTCATATATTATATATATTAAAGTTATTATTTCTAGCAATTGTAATGGGGAGAGCTGCTCCAATGTCGAGGCAATCGAAATTGAAAACGACGCATGCGAAAAAAGCAATAATATAAATTGTAATATTTTTATAGAGAAAAACGAAAGCGAGATAACCGAAAAAAAAGAAAAATTAATAATTAGTAAAAATATATTTTACACGAAAATAAATATTTTTTCATCCTTCTTCCATAAATTTCATCCTTTTATATCATAATTTTTTCGATATATGTTAATATTTTATAATGAAATAAAAAATCCAAATAGTTCCAATTGAAAAGCAGTTTTCATATGAATTTTTCTATTATATTTAGGAAATATTCCTTTCATGAAAATCGTAGGAGTTTAATTTTAGAAATAAAATAAAAATATATTCAATGATGAAAAAATTTTTTCACATGAAAAACAAAAAACGAGATAACAATTTTCATTACTACTGTTAAAATTTTTGCCATTATTAATTAGTACATTACGCAACGTACGGTACGGAAAGGCTTTATTTATGAAACGAGAAGTTTATGGCCTGAGCCTAAGGTGAGGGTCGAAACGAGTTTCGTAAAAACGCCTCTCCATACTAGTTGCGTAGTGTATTTTTCGCCGTGAGAGCCAAAAAAGAGCAGCGAAGATGCGATTTTAGGGTTAGAATAGCGAAAAATTTTTCTTTTCATCTATTCAAACTAAAAATTAATTATGATAAATAATTAAAATATAGAAACAATGAAAATATTAATTAAACTTGTCTTGAGGTTCTAAATTTAATAATTACGAGGAATAATAAGGTAAGTTCGTTTACAACAATTACGTAAATCCGCGCGCATTTCGTAAATATTGATCGTGAAACTCATAATATCTCATTTTAAAGTTCTTTCTAAAAATATTGATTTAGTGAGCCACAACAATCATTTTCGTTTAAGGTGTCCGTATTAGGTACAGTTGTTTTAACTTAAATACACTCTATTTTGAAAAACTATTTGCACCAATATTTATAGTTTTTCAAGGTACCCCAGATTAAAAAAAAACATCAAAATCGGTTCATTATTTACGAAGATACGGTTAATCATTACGAATTTAATTGGAACGGGGTCCTTCGTTAACTTTCCTTACGCGCAAAGATAAGCATTCCCACCACGACTCCGACTTTGACGTTATTATTTGTATGTTATTATTATTTTAGTTTTAATAATAAAGAGTCGCATTTGTAAAAATCTAATCATAGATTTTTTAAATACAAGTCTTCAACTAAAAAATTACGTTTGATTCGTTTTTTAATTGTTATAAACAAAATTCTTAAGAACAGAGCTATAAGAATATTTAAATAGCAAATTCGTAAAATTTATAAATAAAGTCCCAACTTCATTTATTTATAAAAAAAACACCATCTTCTTTAAAGCGTTATGAAAAGTATTGCAATCCAATTTTTTTATTTACTCGTAACGAAATATGAAAATTTGAACCTTCATGAAGAGTTTAAGCCCTTATGCAACTCAATATGCTCAGCCAAAAAAAAATTATAGCAATAAACATTAATCGTGTTGGGATTAATGTGTGGGTTAGAATGAGAGTGGCATAAGTCACATACTTTTAATTTTGAGATTTTCGATATTAAAGTTTTAAATTAATATACATTTCTACAGAGTGCAATTTTTACAGTGCTTATAATATTAAAGGAAAATAAACAAAAAAGCCACTCTATTTTTAAAAATAAATTGTTTTAATGTTAAAGAATTTAAATATACCACTAACTAAATTTTTTTAAAAATGTGACTTATGCTACTCTCATTCTCACCCACACAAATAATAGGGAATATTTCAGCAACAAATTAACCAATTAGCTGTTATAACGTTTCTTTCTATTCGTAATTATGAAGGCTTCCTTTTGAAAGTTTAAAAATATTTGAAAAATTATTCTTGCAATGAATAATTGATATCCAAGAAATGGCCATTTTTTATGGTTTTTTGGCTTTTTTGCAATAACTAATTGACGAAAATAATCGCGGCAATACTCAAATTCTAATGTCCTCGAAATGTCTCTATTGATTGGAATATAATAAAATAAAAACATTATTGAAAATTAAAAAGTTTAGTTTTTTATGATACAATGTGTATGTGTGTAGGCGTGTATGTGTGCGTATTTGTATACATGTGCATGTATATATCGACAGTGGCTACGAGAATGATCGCAGCTATGTAATTGACTACGAAAAAAAACACATCTTCAAAAGCGCGGCGAAAAACACATCTCCAAAAGTGCGGCGGAAAAAAAGATTTCCAAATGTACGGCGAAAAAAACACATCTTTAAAAGTGCGGCGAAGAAAACCACCCCTTGAAAACACGGTGAAAATTTTCAAGGGCTGTTTTTTCGCCGCACTTTTAAAGATGTGTTTTTTTCGCCGTACATTTGGAAATGTTTTTTTCCGCCGCACTTTTGGAGATGTGTTTTTCGCCACGCTTTTGAAGATGTGTTTTTTTTCACCGCACTTTTGGAGATGTGTTTTTTTTGGTAGTCAATTAAACAGCTGTGATTGCTTTCGTAGGCACCATCGATATATACATGCACATGTATACAAATACACACACATACACACCTATACACATACACATTCTATCATGAAAAATTGAACTTCTTAATTTTCAATAATGTTTTCATTTTATTAACATTCCTTAAATAATTTAGATGAAGAATTTTCAATTTATTTCAAAGATTTTTTCCAAATGAATTCTTTACACGTAGACAATTAAATCATGCTCTAAATATTTTTGATTCTGTATTTTAACATCTTTTAAAATATGTTGAATAAAATTCAAAATAAAATATTCATAATTTATTTTATATTATATTTTTGGAAAAGTTGCGCAAAAAGTTGCGTCACTTTTGGCTTGATAAAGCGACACGAAAAGTGATATAAAAAATGACTCGAAAAGTGACGCAAAATATTGCATCATAAGTTCCGTGATTATTTTCAGGAGGGCCCACATACAGACATTTCCTGAAAACCACTTATTTCGACTCCCTGAGTCTAAATATGTACAAATTAATGGGAAAATAGGAAAAAAAAAAATTTTTTGATTCATTACTTGTTCTATGAGAAAGCAAAAAGGGACAATAAAATGTATGAGAAAAAG
>JAFFSR010000041.1:5000-270000 GCA_017163975.1 Anastatus disparis | reverse complement strand
TTTTTGCTAGTTAGAGCATGTTAAAATAGCATACATCTAGAAATTTTGGAAACATTTTAAACGAGATTTCTAGATAAGTGTCATTTTAACACGCGTCAACTAATAAGAATGGTCAAAAAATGGTTTATTTTCGACCGGGGCTGTATTTCAAAAATTCAAATCAACTATCAACTCTCGAGATAATGATAGCAAATCGACATTCATATTAAAATAGTTTAATTTAAACGGAATCGTATGTCAACCAGGTCTCTTTTTATGCTTGAAGAATATTGATGTTCTATCTTCGTAGAAATAATTTAAATATTTAAATATGATAAAAATGAAGATATTTAGTTAATATGTAAAAAATGGCATTCTTTAAGTTTCAATAAGCATATTCATGCATATTGGGCAGAAACAGAAAATGAATATTTATATGCTGCTTGAAACAATTAAATAGCGAGAAAATAACGCACAAGATTCAATTTGTTGATGAAAAAAATTATGTTATGTTTTATATGTAAATATATATTATTAATAATTGTAATAGTAAATTTCCTAAAACTGATTTTTTTTTATCTCAATCATATAAATAAGAATATGTAAGCTAATGCTTACGTCGCTGGAGAAATATATATCTAATGAATTTCTTTTGTTTCAAATAAAATTTTTAGATTTATATAATATATTTTTAAATCTACTAGTTTTTCTCTTAACAGAAATTTTTTTTAAAGTTTAGTTGCTTCAAAAATATTTCTGCTAGGTAGTAGCAAAATATCTTTTAGAAGGAAGTCGATACTTTTGAAGCAGATTTTCTTCTTATGTTAAATGAAATTCTATGATGACGTAAAACAAAACAAAAATCTTCTACTACCAAGTGTATTCTCATTAGTTCTAGATTCTATTTTTTTTAGTGAAGACTAAAGATTTAATAAATACTTTCTTTCGACAAATATAAACGATTATTGATTACTTCTTACACATACTGTATAGCCAGAACAACCTTTAATATAATCATTTTATAAAATCAAAAACATTCCATCAAAAAATTATCTTTTCCATTCTAAACATGGTTGTTTACTGATCTAATCAAGTAAAAGCATATTTATGTACAGCATATTCTTAAAAAATATTCTACTTTTTCTTACTCTTTATATGTAATTTTGATGTATAAAATTAGATACGCACTATTTTAATATATGTACACGAACTATATATACTTGTTTCCAGATTAAGTTGTGTTATTTATCTGATTTGAGTAAACAAGTATGAAATTTATACATTTAAAAAATGTTTTTTATTAAAAAATTTCTTACACCATTTGAAGTAAGGACACCAACAATTCCTGGTATGATGAAACCAGGAAAACTGCCCAAAGTATTCATAATACCATATAAAGATCCTGCAAAGTTCGGTGACAGATCTTGGTGATTGACAAGATTGGTTTGACAGGCAGCGCCATTAAACCCTAATGATGAGATAAACATCCCAATAACCCAGTATTTATTGTACTCCGCGTATGTCGCCACTAAAAGGCAACATGCTGGTCCACAGTGAGCTAGATAATAAACGAACGTAACACATAGTTATTTATTAATATTTTCAACATATAAGGTGTCGTCCATAAATTCAGGATTACTCCCAGAAAAAAAAGTAATAGAGAAAAATCACTATAACTCGGTAAACATAAGTCATATAGAAATTTTAAAAAAAGGAAGTAAGAAAAAAGTTATTTTTCTATAAAGGGTTTAGGCGATTAAGATAGTGAAAAATGCCCCTGGCGCTTTCGAAATCCTGACAGCATCCTTGTGTAGTACATGAAAAAATATAACTTTGCTGAAAATTTCAGCCCTCTAGACCCTTACATAACCTCAAAGCATCGAAAAACGTGTTTTTCGGTTTTTAACGATACCCCGGCTTCTAAGCACCGCAAAAACTTCTTTTTTTTCATTTAAAAGGTTTTTTTATCGCCTACAACATACTATTTTTTTATTTCACTTTTAGCCTGAAATCCAAACTGTTTTGGGCGTTTGAAAGTTTAAAAGTTTAATTGTAAAAAAATAGAGCAACAGCAAGGTCGAAAAAATTATATGTTGTATATTTTATGTGGAACCATGTCCATTAATATTTTCAGATTCTTAAAAGTAGTGAAACAAGGTAAAAATCGCAAAAAATCTGTTTTTTTGACGTTTTTTCCATATTTTTACCTACACGTGAAAAAGTTTTCACCTTAAAAAATAGTGCCAAATAATAGAAGGCTAAAATTCCATGTCTTATAATGAAAAAAAACCTTTGGAGTATCATTTTAATGAATGCTACGTCCAGCGCATTAATTTTTAATAACTGACACAGTTTTTTCCAGTGCCAACATCAAAATTTCAGTTCTGTACATTAGCAGATAAATTCTTGATGCGTGGTATCAGTTTTTTTCATTATGAAAACTATGTGAATAGTCTGTATGAATATGATTATATATCATGGTTTAAAATTATATTCAAGCAAGATTTAAAAAATTTTTCAGATTACGGTGGATTTACAACTGCATTAGGAAAACAAGTAATAAGATTGCGATAATACTCTAAAATAAAAGTAAAATCAAATATTCTTGAGTCAGAAAAACCTATATTTTTTAAAGAGGCTATTGTAAATGATATGTGAAAATAATTTATCAGTATGATAAAAAAAAGAAATTAAGTACTAAGTCACTGTCAGTTCATTGAAAGTAGTTTGTCATAATGTTCTAAGACAAAAATAAAGCTGCAACTGTTTTTAGGTGACATGCAAATTGTGTAACAATTTGTAAGGCGTGTTACGCCGTAAATCTGAACCAGATGCAGCGTGCGTCATAGAACGACAATACCTATTGATTAGAAAAACTGTCATTCATCAGTGAACTGACTCCGAGCCTCGTAAACATGATTTCGTCTGGGAATATGAAATGAGTAGCTCAATTTGTGAATACACTAATTCTGTACAAACCTTTGTATACGAACGGCATCGCTCCAGACCTCACTGAAAAGTGATGGACTTCTCGAGTGTAAAAGGCGATATGCATAATTGTAGTGACTGGTATCTTAACTATTACTTGTAAATAACGTTTAAATCTTCGTAAAAAATTTGTTTCTATTATTATTCAATCACCAAGTATAATTGTGCTCGAATATAGTTTAAAACCATAATTCATAATAACATGCTTTAGATAACGATTGTTTTGCAGATGTAGTGTAGAATCATTGAATCGTAATTTTATTAATATATATAATTAAATTGAATTATAGACCAAAATTTACATTTAACTACTATAATTTTGAATATCTTCATAAAATTTCAAGTAAATCCAATGAAAACTCATGAAGAAACTTTGCGGTAAAGGGTTTTTTGTTCCAGACTTTCAACGAGCACCACCACTTCAATTCACAAGATATAGAAAATGTTTTAAACCAAAAAATGTTTGAAATTGAATGTATTTTTATATAAAATTAGTTATTTTCAAACATCAGCAATTTATATCAATATATCTCAGCAATATATTTCAGCTTCTAATAGTATCTGGCCCCCTTAAGTTTTCACTATCACAGAAAAAAAAATTTTCATTCATTTAATCAGGTTATACCTTATGTTGTCCGCGATGATTTGTATCAGTGATCTCAATATCAACATCCCGCAATTAAAGTGGAATCGCCCTACAAAATACTATTTTTCTTTCCAAAATGGCCGTTGGCTGCTCGCAATGGACCCTCTAGGAAAGATGGCTAGAAGTGATGTGTTGATGGCACACGCGGAAGAAAAAAAATAAATTCTCGCAACAAAAAAAATTATTAATTAATAACAACAACAACAAAAAAAATGTCTAATAACAATAATCAAAATTTTAAATTCAACCAAAAGATAACAATTCAACAATTTAAATAACAAAGTAAACTCTAACAAATCTTTGAGAATAGCGAAAAAAGAACACCCGTATAACACGATGACTGGAACGACAATGAGGCATGAAGAAGAAGGAAGCAAACGCAAAGCATCAGCTGCTTCTTCTTCACTATTGCTCTCTTTGTTACTCTTGTTATATCCTATCTCCTATCTCTTTCTTAACTAGTAACTCTCGAATCAAATTAGTTTCTCCTTATTACATAATCTAATGATTCTGGTGTAGTTCGCTACTCGCTAGTCAAATAAACATTTTATTTCCTTCACTAGTGAAGTATTTTTACACTTTACTTGTTACGCCATCTGCGCGCTTAATTTGATTGAAATTTTATGTTATTTTTGCTATGAATAACTAGTCATACATCTTATCACAGAGTTTTATTTTTATCAAACAATTTTATTTTTAACTATTTGTTTTATTAACTCACTTGAATTTTATTCTACTGGTTCTCTTTATTTTTAATTTATTCGCGCAATTACAATATTAATTTACTTAGTTTTACTGTAGCGTCCTCTATAAAAATACAAGAAAAGATGTTTAAAACAAGCAAAAAAAAGTTATTATTTAAGTTTCGTTTGAATATCGTTAGTCTTTGAGCACCCTCTATAATATGACTAATTACAGTGTTTCTATCAAGTAATCTTTTATCTTTTTCTATTATAATCAATTTTTTTATTTTAAGTGTTTTATCTGTTATCATGTGCACGAATTCAATTTGCCTTACCGGCCTCCAATGTTTTATTTGTATTATTCTATCTCTCTTTATCTTTACTATTCGAGCTATGATATACTAACGTCATGCTTCAATGCACTCACGCGCTTACGTGTTCATATATATATATATTGTGCCGTCGGCACCGCTTCGCCACCTCCTAGATGTTTGATTGTAAGAATCGTCTGCTCGGGGCTCTCTTTGTGACTCGTGAGTGAAGTAAGTGTAACCATGTGCGTGTGTACCTTGGTATGCTTTAGTGAGTGTCCCCAGCTGAGGTTAACCTTAAATACACAGTCTCACGTGTTACTAGTTGACAGGGTTTGAGCAGTGGTACTGAGAACAAACGGCCAATAACTAGATGGATTAGTACCCTGGTTTTTAAACGCATGGTTCTGGTGTACATGTGTATTCGGCGTTTAAATGCATGTTAAAGTAGCTATCATTATTTCGTTCATTTCGGTTTTAAGGGGGATAGAAAGATACGAAAAGAAAGTTTTAGAGTGAGAGGAAAGATGTGCATGTCAACCACATCTTCTATCTCTCAAGGGAAAAACCGCGTTACAAGTCTTAGTCAACTCCCTTTCATGTTGCTAGGAGTTAAACTGTTAACGACATAAATGATTATATTTTAAGTTAATATATCTTATTTTAGAACAATAATATCTTACACAATTCTCACATGATTTATTTTATGACTTTATATTTTTATAATTAGTTATATCAGCATATAGAATGTTTAAAATTATTTATTATGCTTTAATATTTTAATTTTAATGCTCTTTATCTCATTTATACATTCATCCATCCACTCTTACTATATCACTATTTTATTTTACAAGTTTATATATATACAGATCTGTTTTTCCATTTACATGGCCGTAATTTTCTTATATTTAAGCGCTCTTAAGGGGTGTTCTCATACCGGCACAGAGATCTACCTTATCTACATTTAAATTATTCATTTTAATAAAAATTTAACTATTTTTGACTAAAATTCATAGAAGAGACACATTTTTAACATTCTAAAGAATGTATTGCAACGTTAAAAGACAGAATAAAAGTGAAAATGAAGACAAAAACTGCATAATACGATTATTCATAACCACATTGAAAAGTTAATCGTATTAAGCAGTTTTCGCCTTTATTTTTACCCTTATATTGTCTTTTAACGTTGCAATAAATTCTTTGGCATGTTAAGAATGTGCCTCTCCTACGGATTTCAGTCATGAATAGTTAAATTATTATTAAAATTTATAATTTCAATACAGATAAGGTAGAACTCTATGTCGGTATGAGGATTCCCCTTAAGTTTTTTTTTTTTATTATTAACGTATGTATACGTTTGCGTCATATCTATATCTATTATCTTAATTTATTACATTAATGGGTACACATATTTACTTAAATTCTTTTTATTAACTACACCTTTCTCAATTGTTTTATCTTCTACTTCAACTAACAAATATGCGTTATCATTCATTATTCTTTTTATTTTATATGGCCCTTCATACAGATTAAAATATTTTCTAGTTGTTTTATCTAATGCGTTTGGTAGATGACGAACGCGCAATAATGCTAAATCATTAATAATTAAATTTACTTTAGATATATTACGTTTTTGTTTTTTACGTTTATCAAAATTCTTTAATAAGTTCTCGCGAGCTTGTGTTATATAATATTCTTTATCAACCCTATCGCAGAACGATAAATTTATGATTTTTTAAACTTTGTCTTGAATCGAAGCTCCAAATTCAATTTGCATGTGTGTGAATCCCGTACTATGATGAGTTGTGATGTTCAGCGAATTCTCCATTTCTTTTACGTGATTTATCGATGTTGTATGTTTCAATGCACAAAAAGCTCGAAAGAAACGCCCCAACTTTCTCATAACGCGTTCGGTGGGATTTGATTCCGGATGTTGAGTTGAGCTATATACTACATTAATATTATTTTCTTCAAGCATTTTTTTCCACTTTGGGGATATAAACTGCGTTCCATTGTCTGATAAGATTCAAGAGGGTTTTCCACATTATGGAATATAATTGTCAAAAATTCTACGTAGCGATGTAACTGTCGTAGCCTTCTTCATTGGATGAAGTTTTACATATTTTGAAAATGCGTCGAGTATAATGAATAAATATTCCATTCCTTCACGTGCACGTGGTAAAGGACCGTAAAAATCTACCGTGACTAAATCGTGTGGTGTACTAGCTTCAATCATTTTATACTCGTTTTCCATTAAAATAGATAGATATTTTCTCCTTTGACACAAATCACATGTGAGTATGTATTGCTTAATATTTTTATACATATCTTGCCAGTAATAAAAGCTTTTCATGTACCGATCTTATTAGCTTTTCTTGAATAATTTTTGGTACTATTATGTTCTATTCATTTATCTGATTATCTCTATGAAATAATATATCCTCGTACAATTGAAATCGATCTATACTTTCTTTATTTTTTAGTTTTTTAATTAATTTTTCTAAATCTTTATCTTGTTCTTGTAAATTGCCTAATTTTTTTTAAATCGTCTTTCATTGTATCATTTTGTTTTATATACGTTAATGCAGCTATACATGCTTGCTCTTAGAATTTTGGAGTATAATCTACCATAGATTGTAACAAAGATATGATTAAACTTTCATTGGTTTCTTCATGAAATTTTCCTGATGGATTACGACTTAAAAAATTAGCAAAAATATTCTCGGATTCCCGACAGTAAATAACAGTATATGAGTATTGCTGCATCAGTAAGCTCCATCTGCATAAACGGTTACTTTTAAACACAGTTGATCCTAAGAATGTTAAACTCTTATGATCAGTGTATATGTTAAAATGATTACTATACAGTTAATAACGAAACTTAAAAGTTGCATACACAACGGCGAGTAGTTCCTTTTTGGTAACACAGTAATTTACTTCGGCATCCGTCAAACATCTGCTTACTACACCTATTAAACATTGATCTCCTTGATCGTTAGTTTGATATAAAATTCCTCATATTCCATAACCACTAGCGTCAGTTTGTTAATTCATTTTCTTACCAGGAATAATATGTTTAAGTGTTACGCAGTTATTAAAATTTTGTTTTAATTTTATAAAATTATCTACGTGTTCTACTGTCCAATTCCATATAGATTTGATTTTTAATAAGTTTCTAAAAGCATTTACAAATCTTGCGTGCATTATGCTAAATCGGCGATGATAATTACATATATCTAAAAATTTTTGTAGTTGTTTCTTATTAGATTGTTGGCGAAAATTCACTATATCTGCCATTTTATCAGGATTATGTTTAACCCCTTCATCTGACAATAACAAACCCAAAAACTCTGTTTTTTTTTTGAAAAAATACACATTTCTCTGGTTTGATTGTGAAATTATGTTTTGTCAATCTATTAAACAACCATCTTAATTTAAAAACATGTTCATCAAATGTAGGCGTTCCAATCAGTATATCATCTATATAAACAGATATGCAAGGATCAGTATCGCTTTCTAAAGCACATCTTAATGTACGAATAAATTTACTACCAGCTGTTTTAAGGCCAAAAGGCACCCTCTTAAATTGGTACATCTTATTGTCATAAAGAAATGCTGTAAATGGTTGCGAATCTTCATGTAATTTTATTTGTCAGTATCCATAGGTCAAATCAAGTTTAGAATAATATCTAGCACCATGGTAATTTTGTATTAACTCAGATATCAACGGAGGTGATTCATGATCATCCTCAATATTTTCATTAAGCCAACGTGCATCCAAACATACACGTGCTTCACGGTTCTTCTTATGAACCGCTCGTAATGGATTGCAATACGGACTCATGGCTATCTCAATGACATCTAAATCCAACATGTTTTGTATTGTTCTTGCTATAGCTTCTCTGAGTGCTAAGAGTACTGGATAGTTTTTTCTTATTATTGGTTTATTATTTTTCAATCTTATTTTGTGCTCATATCCAGTAGCACATCCAGGCTTATCAGAGAGCAACTGCTCGAAATCTTGAAGTCTTTTATATCTTCCACGCTGCGAAAGATCCAATTCTGCTAGACCAGTCGCGTGCGAGCTGTTCCCCTCCGACAAAGTGCTTATTAGATGTATATTACTTGATTCACATTTTTCAACTAAATTACTAAAATTTTTATTGATTTTATTATCACCGCTTAATACTTTATTTTCTTGTGCAATTATCATATAATTTGTAATGAACCCAACCCTACGTAAATCTTTGTACAAATTAGTTAATAAAATCGCGAAATTCAAATTCACCATATTATCATGGGTACAATATATATATATATATATATTATTATTTTCGCTCGCTAAAAATACGCAATGTTTCGCGGCTTATATACTCAAAAACTAGCCATGCAAAATAAAAAAACCTTTTCAGTGAAATTAAAGTACAATACTTGAAGAATTGTTTAAGCTTTGTTAAGTTAAAAGAAATGCATAAACAATTGAGTAATACATGATTAAAAATCGTAAAAAACTGATTTTCTTGAACTTTGACAACTTTATACAACAAAATTAAATATCTTACGAAAAAACTGTTTTTGCCAAAAATCGATAAGGGAATACAATGGAATTGTTTTTTTTAACAACTTTTGCAATTTTTTAATTTGTTAACAAAAATTTTTAATAATTTTTTTCCTCCGAGGCTTGGGAATTTCCACTCTCGATATTTGTAATCAAGGTAGGTATATAATCAGGTAAAAATACGTGAAAAAAACCTTGGTGCATCTCTGGACCTCGATCGGCTACGAAAATCTGTCCTGCATTCCTACTACCCCAGTTACCGTACCTGAGTAGGCGACCGAGATATAACGTATCTAAAATAGCTAGAAAATCTAGGTTTTCTTTAAAATATTATTTTTTTTCACATACCACGGTAGTCCATAAAATCAATGTAAAAAGTTAAAATTGAGGCTTGAATTCATAATCCCAACTCGAGTAACGCTTGTATCATCTGTCCTTTTTTTTATCGTGAGAGAGACAAAGACGGAATGAGGCTTGAGTCACAATCTTTCTGCCATTTTCACCCCAAAATCACTACTTC
This sequence comes from Anastatus disparis, assembly GCA_017163975.1. Lineage (NCBI taxonomy): Eukaryota > Metazoa > Arthropoda > Insecta > Hymenoptera > Eupelmidae > Anastatus > Anastatus disparis. Next base: position 260,315 of record JAFFSR010000041.1, on the reverse strand, counting down.
GTTGCTCTTTTTTGGCTCTCATGTCGAAAAATACACTACGCAACTAGTATGGGAAGGCTTGTTTACGAAACTCATTACAACCCTCACCTTCATCTCAGGCCGTAAACTTCTCGTTTCGTAAATAAAGCCTTTCCATACCCGTTACGTAATGTACTATTACTTGTTGGATCTATGAATTCCAGTCTGAATATTTGATAATACCGATTGATGGAATATTATAATTAATTGATGTATATATAAATATATATCAATTAGTTTCGAATAATTTTAAAGTAGAAACATCTTGTTATTTTTAATAGAAATTGTTACTGAACGGGTTAACCTGTTCAATACTTAGTATGTATTTATTTACCTTTAAGAGCAGGCCAGAGTAGAATCTGATACCGACCGATTAAAAATTGAGTTTTTTATTATTTACTCAAATATTAAAACATGTATCTTCAAATTAAAGGTTAAGCGCAATAGATATTATTATTATGAACATCAATGCATAAGACAAAAAAAATTCTACCGCTTTGTTTTTAAGAAAAGTAAGGAGCGCCGAAGTAAAAGTATATTTATAATATTTTCGCGTTCCTTACTTTTTTCAAAAACAAAGCGGTATATTTTTTTTCATGTGTAATAATAATATCTATTGCGCTTAACCTTCGATTTGCAAATACACTGATTAATACTTGAGTAAATAACAAAACTCTCAATTAGATAAGGATAGCGAATCTGACCTGCTCTTAAGAGTTATTGTAATTTATATAAACTATGAATTCTATAATTAAACTGCATAATAATCAATTGATAACATTAATCGCACATGTGTATTTCTCATATACATGTACAAATGATTTATTGTTAATATGAAAGTCTTTTTCTAAATAAATTATAAATAGTTTATTTGTTAATATCACGAAAGGTTTATATTTTATTTAAGTTATCAGAGGGCTTCCTTTCAGAATGTGTAAAAACAAAGTTGAACAATATTTTTTCCAGTATCATATTTTTTTAGCAAGTAATATTTTATGTCATTCAAAATAAATCAATTAATAATATTTAAATCAGCTTACAAAAATTAGAATATTGTAATAGTATATTTTGGTACTAGTGCGATAAAGTGATTTTTTACTCGTGTGGCAGTTTGCGCCCGAGCGAAGCGAGGGTGAAAAGGTCACACGAGTAAGAAATCACTTTCTCGCACGAGTATCGAACACTATTTTTGACACGACGTGTGAGAAGCTCCATTTTCGCACGTGTCACTTTGTACAGCGTGCGTGAAATCGAGCTTCTCGTACGGAGTGTCAAAAAAACAATTTGTTGAACATACTAAACACTGTAAAGAATCGATATAAAGAATTAATCTACCATAGAAGACGATGCTAACAATATTATTTTTAAATTATATTCTTTATCTCAGTTACTTATTTCAATAGACCCATTTTTTCTTTGATTTTAAATTGGTCATGATAAAAGAAAATCCCATAAATTTTTGCGTTGGGAACCATCCCCAACATAGTATAGGGGAAATAAAACAACATCTAATTTTTTATCTCGCAGACTTGCTTCGTTGGACCTACTTTCTGTTTGATTTTAAATGAATAATGATTAAAGACAACTCCGTGAATTTTTTCGTTGAGATAAAAGCCAAGGAACTAGAGGTGGGCGATACAGTATCGATACATATGAGTATCGATACTTTTGATTTAAAATATCGATATTTTATATCGATACTTTGACCTTACGATATTCCTTGTAACGATACGCCGACTAATAATATCGGCTTCCGATACAGTCTTGGCAAAGTTGGTTTAACAAAAATCTACGCTCATAGTTTATGACCATAGGTGTAGAATTTTCGCTATGCTAACGCTGTTTTGCGATTATAGTAATTACATAATAAGTCGTAGCGCTGTAAGCGCGAAATTTCTGGATTTACAGTCATGAACTGTGAGCGTAGACTTTTGTAAAGACAGTTTCTCATTTGTCGAAAACGTGGACAAATTGAAGAGAAAGAACGACTTAGCATTATACAATTTTTTCTCTGTCAAGTCATGTGTGATCGGCTGGCGGTTATACTTACTTCTATTTCTTCTCCAATAAAAGACAGGATATTCCAAGAACTCGTTATTGAAAAGTCACAACCGACAGTTTGTAATATGTAGAGAATAAAATTCCCAAGGATAAAAAGTTGAAAAAGGTAATAAGTAATTATTTTAAAAATAGTAACTACTAACATGCTATTTACATTATTAAGTGCATGTAAATTTAACAATATATTTAACATTCTTAACGTTATTAAAACTACGGGTCAGGTAATATTGGTTTAGATTTCGATAATAATTCCTAACCTCTACATCACTCTATGCTACTCTCGAAAAAGTACGCACTTATCTTTTTTTTATACCATTTCTTTTATTTATAATATTTATTATATAAGAATTTAGAAATGATTCATGACATTTAGGTATTTATTTTTTTATTAAATATTTATATTTTATACTTATTTCAATATTTTTCAGTGGCACCCGTCTGTGATATTTGGAAATATTTTGTGAAAAGTGATTCCAAATCTCGATGTAAACTTTGTAACGTTGATGTTAAAACGTCTGGAAATACGACAAATCTGTACTTCCATATTCAACGGAATCATTCTGACGTACAAATGCCAAGCATAGAAAACCGAAAAAAAAGGGGCCAAAAGAATATGTGCTTTTGAGTCTGGAAATTTAGAAGAAAGCTGAGAAAATGATAGTATTCATGGGCAACACTCAGATACAAATTCAAAGAATTTATCCAAACCTACTTCAACTCTAGACAATACTAATTCCATATCAAATAATCAAGTAAAACTTAATATGATGTTTGCTGCACAGAAATCTTTTAAAAGAAAGTACATAAATTTGTATATAATTTTAAACCTATATTTATTGTATGCATAGAATTATTCCATTAATATTAAAATAATATATAAATATTATTTTAATTTATTAATATGTAGTTTTAAAAATTACACAGCCCCACAAAAAAGTGTCAAAACCCACAAACCAGACCATATACATCTTATATTTTTGGGGTCGCTGAATCCGAATCCTTGGTTCGTTTGACCCCATCACCTCAGGGTCAAGATCATTTGAAGGTCAAATCTACGAAATTAGTAAGAACCATATTTTAACAGTATATATTTATGTTTTTAAGGTCGCTGAATCCGAATCCGTGGTCCGTTTGACCCCATGACCTCAGGGTCAAGGTCATTTGGAGGTCAAATCTACGAAATTAATGGGAACCATATTTTAACAGTATATATTTATGTTTTTGGGGTCGCTGAATCCGAATCCATGATCCGTTTGAACCCATGACTTTAGGGTCAAGGTCATTTGAAGGTCAAATCAACTAATGTAGTGGGAACCATGTATTAACAGTATATTATGTTTTTGGGGTTGCTGAATCCGATTCCAAGATCCGTTTGACCCCATCACCTCAAAGTGATGGTCAATTGAATGTAAAATATACAAAATTTGCGTAACACAAACCAAATTTCACGCTATTTATTTTTTCTTACTATACCATACACGTTTCTCGTCAAATGATCGGTGCAAAGGTTTCCTTTTACGTTTTTTCCAGTGGTTTTGCAATCTCTTTTCAACATCTAGCAGTAATCAGTCAGCATACTAGCATCCCATCTACCTTCATAACGCTCCTCCATTACTTTAATGTCTTGGTAAAAACGCTTTCCCTGTTCTTCACTATGATCTCTACAGTTGTCAGGTAAACTACACTGTCCTTAACCTAACAATAAACAGTAAACTGAGATTGTCCTTGTCAAAGTTGGAAAGCTCTTATACTTAGCTCCAGAAAGGTATAAGAGTTATTACCTTCGGAACAGCAGACTTATCTGCGATCGGACCAGGATCCCTAACGTGCGGGGTTATATTATAGACCATGGATCATTCACCTTCTACATCTCGAGGGCACATTTGTCCAAGGAACAGTAATCTTTTTTGTTTTGTCTGTGAAGTATTCACTCTGCTGAAATATCGAAGACGTTTCAATGAAAATCTTCAAAACATTTACAAAACTTGCTTTAAATTGAAAACAGATGTAAATATAGAAAAGTGGACTCCATGTAGTATCTGCAAACAATGTCGCAAAATTCTTTGCATGTGTGATAAAACGAAAAAAGATGACAAAGTTAAATTTTATAGCCCAATGGAATGGTATCAACCAGATAGAATAGAGGATTGTTACTACTGTAACACCAAAATTATTGAAATGAATAGTAAAAAAAAACTACTGTAAATTATGCTGATGTTATTTCTGTAAAAAGGCCTATCCAAAAAACGAGAAGAGATAAAGAATTAGATTTTCTTGAGAGGTTATCAATTAAATCAGATTCCGACGATGAAAAACATGATGATAAAGATAACAACGAAGTCCATGACGGCATTCATGGAGATGCAATTGATAAGAATGATTTAAAAGATGAATTCTATGAAAGCGATAGTTATGAAGAAATTGAAAATAAAGGTGATGCTGATGATAATGACGACGATGACAATCTTTTTCTTCCAGCGGGCCTAAAAGACAAAAGCGTGAAGTTATGGACTCAAAATATACTAAACGACTTAGTAAGAGAGCTCAACTTACTTGAAGATGGTGCAGAACATTTAGCTTTATCTTTAAAAGCCATGAATCAGTTGGCAAATTCTACTAAAATATCTTTTTACAGAACAAGAAGCAAAAGTTTCGCACCATATTTCGAAGAAATAAATCATGATGGCAATAAAATAGTATATTGTAAAGATGTAAAAGGTTTGATGAATGAAATTAAGCCTTATGTATATAAAGTCGATGAATGGAGATTGTTTATAGATTCATCAAACAGAAGTTTAAAAGCTGTATTACTACACAACAGGAACCACTATGCCTTAGTTCCAATAGCGCACTCCACTACAATGAAGGAAACATATAACAATCCGAAAGTTATAATACAAAAAATTCAGTATGACAAGCATAAATGGCTTATATGTGGCGATTTGAAAGTTTCTAGAATATTATTAGAACAGCTAGTTCTAATAATATTTATTTAATCTAATAATTATATTTATTTTTAAGTTTAGAATATTATTAATATTCTAAATATTATATATTATAAACATTCATTAAAATAGATAATTTATGTTTTATTATTTTTTCAGCAATTTTAACAAATGAATCTGTTAAGGAATTTTTTGGTAATGATGCTGAGTTAAATTGGGTGTCACACTACCAAATTCATGATAAGTGTCCTTTAATAAAAAAGTTATTTAGTTCGTATCAATAGAACAAAATAATAAAGGCATCCATGCTGATTTCTCAAAAAGTGTTATAAAAATTCAAACTTGTGAAGAAAAATCAAAATGACTTTTACAATTTATCATCGATAAATATGATTTATGTATATAAATGTATAAGGCAATTAAAGTCAGGCATTGTTTATATATCTATTTAATAAATAATAGTTATATTTCTATTTAATAAATATTTCGTAGTTTTCAAAAGTTTTTCTTCTTTTGGCAGTCAAAAATAAATTACAAACAAATTTTTAAGCAAATTCTTCGAGTAGTTTACGTAGAATACAAAAAAAAATAAGAAAGAAATTTTTATGAAAATTTTCAAAATGCTCTTAACTTAAAAGTGCGTTAAGAAAATCAGTTTTCAAATGTTTTTATTATTTTAACAGTAGCAAATAATTACTATACGAATTTTTAAACAAATTTTTAAAGTAGTTTACGTAAGACCCAAAAAAAATGAAAAATTTTTTAAGAATATTTTCAACATTTTCTTAAATTAAAACTGCGCTAAGAAAATAAGTTATCCAAAGCTTGTTTTATTAAGGCAATAACGAATAATTTGCATAATGATTTTAGAGCAAATCTAACAAATTTTGTGTAATATAAAAAAAATAAAAAATAAACATTTTTTCAAAAATTTTCGAAATTCTCTAAAATTAAAAATGCGCTAAAGAAATGAGTTTCCCATAGCTAATTTTCCTCAGACAATAGCGAATGACTTGCATACAAATTTTGGAGCATTTCTATCAAATGGTTTTCATAAAATAAAAAAAAATAAAAAAATTTTTTTTTTTAATTTTTAAATTGCTCTAAAATTAAAAGTGCACTAAGAAAATCAGTTAGTAAAAGTTTTTCTTCGTTTGGCAGTCGCAAATAATGTTCATACAAATTTTCAAGAAAATTCTTTGAGTAGTTTACGTAAAATATCAGAAAAATGAAAAATCAAAATTTTTTTAAAATTATTAAAATGGCTCTCAAAAAAAACTGCGCTAAGAAGATCAATTTTCAATAGATTCTCCCCTAGTTAGCCAAAAAAATAAATTTCATGCAAAATTTGAAGCTCATCCATCGAGTAGTTCGCGAGATATTTTTGGCATTCTGAAATCACACACACACACACACACACACACACACACACATACACGCACACGCACACACATACAGACATTTTCTGGAAACCACTTTTTTCGACTCCCTGAATCTAAGTATGTACAAATTAATAAAAAAATAGAAAAAAAATTTTTTCTATCGATACAATGCTTTCTCTATGAGAAAGCAAAAGGCCAACCTGCTTATGCAATCTTCTATGTAGTGATATCTGCGGGGTTGGGGTCCTTCGTATTGTTTACGTTGGTTATGAAGCATGTGACACGTAACAATCAATACTTAATTTGGGTCCATAAATTCAACCCTTAGGTTCTAGTTCATAAATGTAACGCAAGTAATGATTGTCTCATTGGTCTATTTTTCTTATAAGAGAGATGAAGACAGAATAAGATTTAAACTTCATAACCTTAAAGCATAATTACAAAATATCAAGTATTAAATCGATGCTCTAATTTGTAACAAAGCTACTAATTACAGTTAGGGCACCAAAAGCTTCAGCGTTTCAGGATTCGTGAGGAAGGGTAATTGGAATGAAGAAAGCATATAATTAAGATAACAAATTGATATATTCTTAAGTAAAATAAGAAAAGTAGAAAATAAAGTGAAGTTAATATTGAATATAAATAAAGTAGTCTTTAATTAACTGCTTCATCAGGATTCGGCAGTCTGAAATAAACGAAAAATAACTTTGTTCTTAGTTTTACACTTAAACTGGCTTCAATACGCATTCACGAATCAAGTTTACATGTTTCTTTCTGTTCTTTATCAATCAAGTTACCATAATCTGGCTAGTTTCTATTCTTTGCAGATTAAGTTATAATAATCTGGCTAATTTCTATCTTGGTTCAAGCAAATCAACAACGCGCATGCATAGGACTAGAAGTGCATTTTGTATACTTGCTCACTGCACCTTGAACAATCCCCTGGCACAGAGCGCAATCAACGGTTTCTGGCCCGATTCGTTTTACAGTTACGCGCAATCACCTGACTGCAATCCGAGTACAAACTTTATGCAGGATAACTAGGATGTTACCTAGACAATCATACGACCACGAGCAATCCCCTGGTTCGTACAATCGTCGTCGGCAGGTAAACAGGAAATGGGGGCGGGAGTTTGGGTGGTAACACGTATGCTACAACCTTCAACCTTACTGTACCGTTTCTCACAGAGGCCACAAGCAATCCCCTAACCAGTGGTTGAAACTCAACAGCTCCCCCTACAAGAGGTCTAGTCGTACCAGCTCATTACCACGAGCAATCCCCTGGTGATGAGAAGAATAACACATCTTTCAACCACTGCGCCCAATAACTCAGTGATTGGTTAAGGTGAAGCCTGTCAACGGTAAGCAAGACTCGACTCAACTAGCATTCGTAAGGCTTTATATACTAGTGGTCAGCAGTTCCATGGATGTTCCACCGGAACGGGAATGGACCGCTCACACATCAAGCCTTATATTATCTTTTACTTATACATTATGTACGTCGCTTTACAAAGTATAGTATAAACAAAAACGTAGCAGACGTATTCTGTTACAAATAAAAAAAGATTTTTTTCAAGTATACCATATAATTATAAAAAACCTTATATTTGTCTAGAATTAGCTTACAACATAAATAATATTAAAAATAAAAAAAAAACTTTTTAATGTACTACGTTTTTATAATGAACCAAAAAGTATAAAATAATGTGTAATGAAATGAAAAGTGAATAATGATTTGAAATAAAAAAACGTGGGGCGCATGTTTATTATTATGTACTAGAAAATCCATGCGCGCAAGCGCGCCATATATCTAATCTAAATGTATATAAATTGTTAATGATTAACCGTTAATATAGTGTTATTATTTTCTGTTCATTAGTAAATAATAATAATTTCATATCTACTAATATCTGCATCAGTAAAGAAATTGATGTTATATACTAATGTATCAGAGCAGTTTACGCGGCATCAATGAATTTATAGACACGGAAAACTTCGAGAAAAATAAATCCCATTTAAAAGATATATTATCACTATATTCATTTTCTTATTATTATTTTAAAAAATAGTAAACTTTTAGATTATTTTTTAGACATTTCTTAAATATTTCAAAATTTAAATAACGTAAACTATTACAAAGTCAAAAGTTATTTTACGAATATATAGCTTTTATACACTTAATATAAATCTAACGTATTTGATTTTCAAGATATATCTTAAATGAGAATTAAAATAAGTACCAGAAAAATTTTAATATGTAATATTGGAATCCTAAATTCTTAATAACCAATGAATGAAGTTATTTAAAAATTAATATTTTCAACAATATGAAATCCATAAAATATATAAAAAATAAAATAGTTCAAATCCATTCTTAACGATATGTATATCGTTCCTATTTTTAAAATAGAAATAAAAATAAAAATTCTAATTTATATTTTCTTAATTATAGTAATTATATTATTCTTTCAAACAAAAAATTTTTTATTTTATTTTGCAGAAGAACTGTTTATTCTAAGCGTGATTCAATTTAAATTTTTAAATTAAATAAAAAAACTTTTAAAAATAGTACATTTTAGGCAAGTATTATACTATATTTTTGAAAAAAAAATTTTAAGCTGTCAATCTAGAAATATTTTATATACTAAATTATATTATCGAAATTGTATTACTTATCGGTTTTTTTATAAATTATTTTAAAATATTCCGAAATATTTTAAATCTCTTTTAAATTTACAAAATTATTTGCCTTGTTATAAGCTAAAAAGTTCATAACATCTGTATTTTCAAAAAATATTTATTGCTAAATTTATTGCTTAATAACTATTTTATGGTACAATTTTTAAAAAAAGAATTCAGAAGTAAATGGCATAGAATTGTTACAATGTTCTAATTTTAAATATACAATAACAAGTGAATATAGAGCGGTACTTCGACATCTTCACACAAAAGAATTTTGTAAACGGAAGTTAGCGATGTTTATATTGATAATTTTATTTAAAAAATCCAACTATAACTCAATAATTATAATTTAATTATTTATCAATGATTTTCATTATTAAATTTTAAATCGATGATTTTATTTAAGCATATTATATTAAATCAAATCTCGTTTTTCGCCAATCATATGATTCTATTCAATCCACCAATCACGTTCTTAGTATAAAATGTTTCACAACATCCGGCCATCGTTTTTTTAAAAGAGGATTGTATGCGCCCCACGTTTTTTTATTTCAAATCATTATTCACTTTTCATTTCATTACACATTATTTTATACTTTTTGGTTCATTATAAAAACGTAGTACATTAAAAAGTTTTTTTTTTATTTTTAATATTATTTTATACTTTTTAGTTCAATTAAAAAACGTGGTAGATTGAAAATTTTTTTTTTATTTAAATATTATCTTATACATTTTGGTATTATTATTATTATTATTATTAATATTATTTATCGTGTTGTCCAACAGTGCATATTATATAGCATATATATTGTTGTCAAGGGACTAAAACGTGTTTCATCTATTTTTTTTAGAGAACACGTAATCGCATGGTGAGTTTCCCGCCATTTTGACGATAATGACGCCATTAGAAATTCAACCAAGATTTATTGTTTTATGCATTGTTAGATCATAAAATGAATAAAATACAGTCTCCAATTCTATATGTATAATAGAAAATGCTGTAATTTATGTCTAATTGCAATATGAGAAGTTAAAGAATTTTAAAAATTTTCGAAGATGGTTAGACACTAATGTTAAAAGTATATCTATATATAAAATCTTCAAAATTTCAATTTTTCCAATATCTCCGTATATAATTGTATTAATATATTTTTCGGTGGGAATATATATTTAATTATATTATCCAACAATGCATGCAAAAATATAATATTGAATATATTAATATATTAATATATTTGATATATTAATATATTAATATATTAATATATTTGATATATTAATATATTAATATATTTGATATATTAATATATTAATATATTACTATATTAATATATTACTATATTTGATATATTAATATATTAATATATTAATATATTAATATATCAAAAGAAGATTTTTAAAATTTTCGAAGATGTTTAGACACTAATGTTAAAAGTGTATCTATATATAAAATCTTCAAATCTTCAATTTTGTCAACATCTCCGTATATGATTGAATATATTAATATATTGTTCGGTAGATATATATATTTTTTTTATAATATTGCATTGTCATCCAGTTCCGAGCTATATTTAAAATTTCAAGTCTCTAGCTCATCAGGAAGTTAGTTTACAATCGGTTGCAAAATTCGTACCGAACAGACAGACAGACAGACAGACAGACAGACAGACAGACACCAAAGCGAGTTAATAAAAACGTAGTAACGTAGTAATAGTAACGTAGTAATATGATTGAGGCTCAAGTTCATGGACCCAATGTATGTACACATGTATAAATAAAAACACTGAATGTAGTAAACAGATTTAGTTTGTGCTAAATGGATTTATTTTTAAATCATTATAAAATTTTTTTAATTATAATTGCAACATTAAAAACTAAATATATGTATATATAATGGTTTTACGATTGGTTAACTTATAATTGTAAGTAATAAAAATTAATATATATTTAATATTACTCCAATAGCACATTCTTTTATACAATAGAATAAAAAATAAAGATTATCAATTGTATGTTTAAATAACATTAAACAAAACAAATGCGTTTATTCATATACTTTCATTTTTATAAATGTCATTTATGAAATGTAGATTAAATATTTTTGTACACATTCACAATTGCGATCAAGTATATCTTAACAATTAAAAGGTACAAGCTGAATTTAACTTCAAAACTTACAACTGAAAACTTATATTTTTAGATCAAAATTTAATCTTTTAAAACTAATAAAACAGTTTATCTATTTTCTAGACATTTATTATTGTAAACATATCTGAAGTATTAATAGTCAATATTTACATTCGCACAAAGGTCACAAATTATGACATTGGAGAAATAATTGTAATTAACTTATACTAACAAGCAATATATCAACTGATGCCTTCTGTATTTTCTATGCGTTTGTAAATATTAACTATAAACAATGTGAGCGAATATGTATTTTATAAAATAGTAATAATAAATGTTTAGAATGTAAATCATATGTTTGATTAATGTTTTCAAAAATATATTCCTAGATAAAATTATCATTTATACATACACATATGTATATGTATATGTTGAATAAAATTAAAATTTTCTTTATATTTGCTTGAAATAATCTTGTGCAAATATATTATTATTTTAGAAATTGTACGTAACATAATTACACTGTAAAGATATGCTTAATCACAAGTTCATATTGTAACTGAAAACTTATATTTGCAAATCAATAATTTTTCTTATAATTGTTATGAAACAAATAATTTTCTTTCATATAATTTTTATCATAATTTTCACAAAAGATATATATGTATATATATATATATATATACATACATGTGTATGAGTGTAAGAAAAAAAAATATAATCGATAAATATCCTTAATATTTTTAATTTCAGTATCTCCTTTAATGATGGATGATTACAATATAACCGATCAATGCTGCGAATGCCTCCGTAGTCTAAGAAAACTGTCAACTCAAGTAAAAATCATTAATACGGTACATGAGGTTGAAGCTGTTAGTGATCAGTTCAACATTAGTGTTGATGTTCGTTATAAACTTTGTGACAGGTGGAGAAGACTTTTTTTTTTGGTACAAAAGAAACTCTCACTGCTGATGCAATAGAACCTTCAACTAATGAACAGATTGAAAATCACCCTATGAGTTTGCAATCATCTTCATAATCTTCCAGCCTATCTCAAAGTTCAGGAAGTGTTTTTGAGGTAGTTTTAAATGAACCTAAAGAACAAGAACATACCATTGAGCTGCCAATTAAAAGAACTATTTCCACGCATCGATTATGTTGTATTTGCAAAGGAAAACATAATTTAACTATTATTCCAATAGATGCTAGATTACAGTGCTTCAATGAATTGCGTATTTTTATTTCTAGTGGGAATCGAGTATGCAACAGTCACTTAATCAAGAAACGATTTTATAAAGATGAGTTGAAGTTGATACAAGTATACAGTAGCACAAGTTTCTCAACTAAAGATGACATATATTTATTTTTAACTAAAATAGCAGATTCAGCTTCAAAAACGTTTTTAGATAAAGTTAAATCTTTAGAGCTTAGCGATAAACAAATATTTACTTTTACAAGTTTTACGAATAATCAATTACAAGAGATAAGGTCATTACTAGTTTCAATAAGAACATCAAGCTCCAGGAATGTAATGCAGGCTCTTGTTATATTTCTATTTAAATTACGAACTGCATCATCAAATAATTTTATTGCATCAATTTTCGAAATTGATTATGAAATTCAAGTATCACATTTTTGTGAGTCAGTGTTAAATTCATTTGCAAAAGACGTCTTACCTTGTCACTTTGGAGTAAAGAATCTTGTGAGAGAGGATCTTGTTGATAATCATACCTCTATTTATGCAAAAAAACTTTTTGATTTAACTAACGAGCTTGCTTTGGTTTTTGATGGAACTTATATTCGCCAAGAAAAAAGCAGAAATAATGATTATCAACGAAAGTCGTATTCAGGTTTGTAATGTAATTTTTAATTTTAATAACTGTTAAATCATTATTGGATATAAACTTAAAATCATAAATAATGAGACTATTTAAATATAAATATTCATATATAAATATTATCTTTGTAAAATAATATGTTATTCTTTTTTCAATTACATCCTATATGAAAATAATTTCTGTGAATATCTGTAAATAACTATAGATGATTAAAAATTTTTAGAATTGAGACACAAATAGCAGTTACAGTTATTTAGTATTATTTACAGCTATTTTCAATTTTTTACATTTATTTACAAATATTTACTATTATTAAAATTTTTAAAATCATAAATTCGTACAAAATTTATTTTTATTTATAGGTATTTATAATTATTTGTAATTATTTTCAATTTTTTACAGTACAGTACTTGACAGTTCTTAACAGTAATTTGAAGTTATTGACAATTATTTACAAAAATCATTTTTGTATGGGATAATCAAAAATCGGTATTAGTCGTACGAGTGATAATGAAAATTCAAATTTTTCTCAAACACTAATAATCAAACGCAAACATTTCGCCATCATTTTGTGCAATTTTTTATCAATGAAATTATGAAAATACATATTTAAGTTTTTATGTAACTTATTAGCAATATGCATTATTTTAGGTTATAAAAATTATCATTTATGTAAGCCATTCACCATTTGTATTACAGATGGTTATATCATAGATCTTCCTGGTCTATTTCCAGCCACTGAAAACGATGCGAGCATTATGAAGAAAGTGATGAATGACCCTAATGGAATAAGGAGTATTATGAAGAATGGTGATATTTGTATTGTAGATAGAGGATTTAGGGACGTAGTTCCTTATTAAGAAGAACTTGGTTTCAAGGTTCTTATGCCTGCCTTTAAAGAACAGAGACCTAATCTCACTACATCTATGGCGAACATATCTCGTTACGTTACGAAATTAAGGTGGTTAGTAGAAGCCATTCATGGAATCTTGAAAAAAAATATAAGCTTCTCCATCATCAAATTGATAACAAACTTTTACCAAAAATTGGTCCGTATAGCAGGATTGCGTGTTTTCTAATATTTGATTTGGTAAACAATTAAACTGCAATCAAAAGGAAGATGGATTACAAGATATAATCATTGACAGAATGTTGAATTCTAATGAAGAGGAAAATGCCTTAGCAGTTAAAGCAGAGTCAACGAGATAGTCTAGACGTAGCCCTACAACTCTCTCTCTCTCTCTGTGAGTATACCAACGTGGTTTCTGTTTTGCTCTTACTGTTTTGTGGCTTTGTACTCTGCTTTTGCTGCCTGCAGGCGTTTTGTTTCAGGAAACTTTAAGCGCACTTTGCAGAGCACCTATTGACCCATTAAATTGCATCTTTAGTGAGCTCTGCAACTATAAAACATCTAAAATTAACTGGTGGTGCCGACATTTTGAGGTAAGGATCATTCATTAATTTTTGAGGTAAGTTTCAACAAGTTTCCAGCTAGTAACTGCCTCTGAAGCCAGGAGCACTGTAAACCATTACCAAAGGAGTGCTGTTCTCTGCTACATCGACTGTTGCTGTACTTTAACTCTACCGATTGTGAGTACTGTCAGTTTAGCATCTACATTTTGGGTTTTATCTGGGAGGTGACTCTCTGTGCGCGATTTATCTCTCTGCTGCGTTTGTCGAGTATGGTAGTTTGTTCTTTTAATGAAGCAGCTATCTTACGCACGGACTCTTCGCGTCTCTGTATTAACTATTCAGCAATATATCACTTGCATTGCTGTGATAATTCTTAGTTTGGACTTAATAATACTCTTGCTTGTTGCGAAAAACGCAAAGCCTCAAAAAATATCACTACGATTGGTGCTTTGGGTGTGGTTTCTCCTAATAGTTCAATTTCCGCCTCCTCTGGGCCATCAAAAGACTCCTTGCCCAATCAGGGCTCTCAAAAAAGAGGTGCGGTCTCCCCGCTCCACCCACTTGAACCGTTACTAAGTCGACGCTATTGATTGGAGTCAAGCTCCTCCCAATCTTCTATTGACAGTAGTACACTGGTGGGCGTTACGCCTGAACTTGTTGCTCCCTCTAGCCCTCACTTATTGGCTGCTGATCCTCGTGCTACTACATCTAAACTTTTTACGTTTTCTTAACCAAGGACCGTTAACATGTCTGACAGCGAGTGGCTTGCTAATTTTAAGCCGGACAATGACTTAAAATTTGCTGCTCAAATGGAGAAAACAGACAAGCTGTTACTTTTGACTACTCAACTTGTTGGTGAAGTAGGTTCGTTACGTAATGATATAAGTGATATCAAGCAATCTCTATCGAATGTTGAAAAGCGTCAAGACTTGCTTTCTGATCGTCTTGATGAGCACATTACTACCTGTTCTGCATCAACTTCTTCACCTGCAGACCCGTTATTGTCTGACACGTATGAAGTTTTGTTCTCGGGTATACCAACAGCTCTATCAGAAAGTGATATCGATATTATCAAAATTATTTTGAGAGCAATTGGGTTAGAGCAGGCTTGCATGATGCTCATAAATTCTCGTGAATGGCTTCCTGCTGTTCCCATGGAAACGGAAGAGCCTAAATCTTCTCAAAAGGATAAATTTTGAGCAATCGTTGGGCGCTTCACATCTGATGCGATCAGAGATACTATAGTATCAAACTCTGTTAAGCTGAGAGATTTCACAGTTTCTAAACTTTTTGGTATAAAAGGTTCTTCTAAGATCTTTGCTCGTCCTATTTGGCCTAAACCGGTCTTTGAGTTATTAGTCAAGGCAAACGCAGTCTACAAGGAGTTAAATTATATGCGTCCTATTGTTCGTATTTTAAGAGTTTGCATGCGTCCCCATAAAAAGGCTGAGCTGATTCCAATTTTGGATGAGGATCAACTGTTGAAACTTATACCAAATAAAAACAAAAAATAGGGATTGCTAGGCTCTTGTGTGATTAAAAACCCTTCTTTTATTTCAAACTCATCAAATAGTCTCAATAACGTTTTTTCTCAAAATTCACTTCATAACGCAATAATTTCAAACTCTTCTGCTATCTCTGGGCCAAAAAATGGTTCAGAATTTTTTCAAAATATTCAAATTTCTCATGTTAACGTTAATCGGCTCAAAACTCATTTCTCCCTCATAGAGCATCAAATTACTTCGAATCAACCGGATATTTTTGCTGTTACAGAGACTTTCTTAACTGACTATGATGATTCTTCTATTATCTCTATTGATCATTACAATTTCTTTAAGTTAGATAGAATGAATAAAGTTGGCGGTGGAGTTGATTTCTATGTACGAGATTTTCTCAAAGTCAGCATACTTTCTCAATCAAACGCCGTCTTTAACAATACAGCTGAGTTTATCATAGCAGAAATTTCTCTTGGTGCTGAAAAACTCATTTTTGCGGTTGTGTTTCTAAGGCCTAAGGGTCTATTTCCTGAGGATTTCTTCAACTCAATATCTGAGTTACTACCGTCGTATGAAAACATTGTCATTACTGGAGATTTCAATATTAATCTGTTGGCTAAAAATTTTAGCGCAGACTCTTTTCGCTCAACGGTTGATTCACTTGCCCTTTACATAGTACCTTCTGAACCTACTCACCATACTCTTACAACTGAACATATTTCTTATACCTGGATTGATCTCTTCATTTTAAATGATGAAAATTCTCTGGCTTCTCACAGTAAAACATCAACTCCTTTCATAGCAGGTCACGATTTGATTACTATCACTTTTAAGGCTTTTAAGCCTCAGGCTGCAACTAAAATATTCAATTCTCGTAATCTTGCTGACATTAACCTTTAAGCCTTTAACAGTACGATTTCATCTTCTCTCTTAAATTACTCACATGAGAGCTGTGTGGAATCATTAGGCTCTGCCACTTCTTTTGTAGATATGTTTGTTCATAAGTTGTCTTCTGTTCTTGTTTCGTCCTTCGATTATTGTGCACCAATTAAAGCACATAAATTAGACATTAAAAAAAAACCATGGGTCACTTCTGACATCAGATTTAGGATGAGAGAGCGTGATAGAGCATATCGTTATGCTGTTCGATCCGGCTCTGCTCAGGCAGTTTTGAGATACAGGAAGCTCAATGGTGAAATCTCAAATGCGCTTAATTCTGCAAAAAACAAATATATAGCTGATCATCTTGATTCAGTGGGCAACTTTTCTAATCGCTGGAACATTCTTCATAAGATTGGTCTGGCTTCAAAGATATTGCCTTCACCGCTTCAGTATTTCTCCTCGAGTGTTCTTCTCTCTCACTACATATCAATTTCTTCTGTCACTCCAGCTTTGTCCGAAGGTGAGTTGAGAGAGGTGCTTGCTGTACCACTACGTAATGACTTGCCTATTTTTAATTTTACCCCAGTTGATTGTCCTCTTGTTGAGTCTTTCGTACGCCTCGGTACTTCTAAGGCTTTTGGTCCAGATGGTATTATGGCCCAGATGCTTAAATTGACGAGTCAATCCGCTGTCGATCTCATTACTTCCATCATAAACTGCTCGCTAGCATCTGCAGTTTTTCCAACTGACTGGAAAAGGGCTTTTTTGTTACCATTAGCAAAGACGAATGAGATGGATTCACCTTCACAAACTCGGCCCATTGCCAAACTTTCCGAAGTTTCCAAAATTCTAGAAAGAGTAGTACATTCCCAGTTTAGCTCCTTTATTGAATCAAATTCTTTGTTTGATAGTCTACAGACTGGTTTTTGTAAATCTAATAGTACCCAGACTGCGCTCTTGAAGCTTCTTGAAGATGCGCGCTTAGCTATTGATAAAAGAATGATTACTACTTTGTTGCTCTTTGATTTTTCCAAGACTTTTGACACAGTGTCACATATTCGCCTGCTGTTCAAACTTTGTCGTTTTAATTGTTCAGATACTGTTATACGATGGTTTGCGTCGTATCTTGGCAAGAGAACTTATGCTATTACAGATTTGGAAGGCAATGTCGGTGAATGGGTCACCTGCACAGCAGGTGTTCCTCAGGGCAGCGTTTTGGGTCTGCTGCTTTTTTTTGTTTTCATTAATGACTTATCTTCTGTCTTAACTAGATCGTCTCATAGTTTGCTGACGACTTGCAGGTATACCAATCATTTTTGCCCGCTAATCTGAATGACGAGATTGACTTTTTGAACCACGAGGTTGCTGCTGTTGTAAAGTGGGCTGTTGATAACGGTCTTGCCTTAAACCCATCTCAAATGCAAGCAATGTTTATTGGTAGCGAGCAATTTATCTCAATAATTGATCTCTTTTCTTGCCCTAAAATTTTCGTAAATGATAAGGTGGTGCCATATACTAGTTCAGTCAAAAACCTGGGTATCTGGATAACTAGCGCTTTAAATTGGAATTAGCAGGTTGGTTTGGTGGTTGGACGTATCTTTGGTACTCTTCAATCATTAAAGTTCCATAGACATGCTCTATCTAGGCAGGTCAGGAAAAACCTTGTCGAAGCTTTCATCTTTTCTATAATATATTACTGTTGTGTAGTCTACCACGACTTACCACAGACATTAAACATTAAACTCCATCGTGCACTGAATGCCTGTGTTAAATTTGTTTTTGGAAATATAGGAAGACAGGAAAGAGTTACGCCCTTTCGCCTGCAGTTGGGCTGGTTGACGGTGAGCCACAGGCGTTTATATTTCGAATCAGCTCCTGCTCACTCTATAGTTTCTTATCAAAAGCCAAGCTATCTGGCCACCAAATTCGTTCTGGTAAATATTGGTACAGTTGTTCGAACTTCGACTAGATTACCAGCTAGACTTCTCATCTGCCCCGTTGTTTGTACTGCAGCTATGATAAACTCTTTTGTATACACGGCATCTAGCTTTATCAATGGTAATACCTCCATATTCGCTAGTTTTGAATTAGGCCAAACACAGTCTATAAAGGCTAAGTTGTATAACAAATTCTTGCTTGACGAACGCACTGAGTGGATGGGCGAAACTGAGAGTCGTTGAGTGTATTTCTATATTATAGTACACTCTACTATACATTCAGTTCTGTAGGCCTCCAACTGTATACTCATTGTGTAACATGTGGATCAGATGAGTACAGCTTCAATAAGGTGTAACAAACTTTTACTTTTTATAATCATAATTTTTGCATTTATCGCAGAAAGAGAAATCTCATATGAATATATTCAAATTTTTACTATAGTTTTTGCTTATTATATTTGCACTATATTTTATTTTGTTAACAACATTATGTATTACTTTTGGGTCATACGGGATTGAACCCCACGATCTATAATGAATATGAATTAATCAATCAACCACTAAGCTAAGCTCTCAAAAAATCATCGATTTTCCAGAGATGACAGAAAGAGATCTTAAAATTTTTTTTTCAGGAACTTATCAGTTAGGTCAAGCCATATGTTATTTGGCTGAGTTATTAGATGATTCAAATAATATTAATTAAGAGTATATCAAACTGTCTTCTAATATAATCAAAGTCTTAGTAAGATCAAGACAGAAAAACAAAAAAACTTATAAATGTTATATAGAATACAAACCTAACTTAATTGGCTATGGAGGCATTTCGCGCTATTCCTGCGACTGTGCTAATGGTTTACGGATAGTCGGCTCCTCTTCTCACATAGCAGCCGTTATTTATTATATCAGTAATGCTAGATATAAATCAAGAATAATTAAACCGGCGACAATTCTTTCTGAATTATTTTCTATTTCAGACATTGATCCAGTCATAGACGAAGACAGTGATGAAGATTGAAATTATTCCGTAAATTTATACAAATTATAATTATAAGCTACTTTAAAACTCCTACGATTCTCAGTTTAATTTAAGAATCATCAATTAATAAATACATAATTTAATATTTTAGTGAAAAAAAAATTTAATTTTTATAATGGCTTCAATGTTATTTTCATTTCCTTTTTACGAATACTTATCCATCTTCGGCAAACAATGTAATTTTATAGCACTGAGTAGCATCGATCTGCATTTATGTCACACCTAGCCGTGTCATAAGTAGTCTATTATTTTACCGTGCTTATCAGCCTTGCTACGCTCAGCAATAACCGCACGGTGCATAATTACACTGCTAATGCTACGGACAGGCGTAACAGCGGATTTATGCTAGTAAGTGTTCTAAAAAATCGTATGATACTCGTAGTATAAATCGCCTATATTGAACGACGTGAATTATTACCCTTGCTTCACTCAGGTGCTAATACACTTCGTGCCATAATAGGCAATTTGTCACTTGCATCATAATGTACTAATATTTGTTCTCATACGTCTAGATCTTTATAAAATCCATTATAATACTTTGCAATCTATCTGCTTTCCAAAAAGATCATTATTTATTAACTTTCCAGGTAACATCCCCAATAAGAAGCAAAAACTTTTAAAAAACAGATTTTTTTCTACTGTCGACTGCTACGCATCTAAACATGCATTAAATAAAAGTATTTAAAAGTTCCTTATCATAACACAGCCTTTTTATCGAACAATCAATATTTAAAAAAATGTTTTTAATGCTATTACAAATATTTATAGATGTATTAAATAATAATTCGATATGAAGTATCTCTGGGTTCAAAGTAATATGCTGTCTATTATGGTCATAAGTAAAATAATAGTAATTTTTAAAGCACTTGATCTGCATTCAAATGCATCTGAAAACACATTTCGATGTGTAAAAAACTATTTTTCGCCGACACAGTCACTGTTTTTTGCGGTCAAGTCCCCGAATATAGTAAAAATGCAATAAAAATCGTTTATTTCAAGTTTTGAGTATGACACTCCTTGAAATTCATAATACCGATTCCGTCATTCGAAAGAGCGGAAAAAATACAGAAATAAATAGTTTAAAAGTTTAGCCAAATAAGTTTACGAAATAGATCCCGAATAATGAAACATAAAACGAGGTCGCAAAAGCTTATTTTTTAACGAGAGAGTTTGAAAAAAATTAGGAATATTTGGAGTTTATAAATACTCCCACGTGCAAATTTTCAGATCATTTTAAGCAATATTTCGTTAAAAATCTAAAAAAATTGAAAAATCACGTTTTTGAGGTTATATAGTGAAAGGAGGGGTCTAGAGGTCTAAAAATTTGGCTAAGGAGTTTTTTTTATATGACCTTTCGAGTGGAAAAGCCTGTTCATCAAAACCGCTGTGGGCAATTTTTACATGCTTATCCCCCTAGAGCCCTTAAAACTTTTACAAAGTGTTGAGACTCGGTGGAATCCTACGTACCTTATGTTACAAAGATTTGTTGAACTTTTAAATATATTATTAACTATTCTTTTATCAATAGATAAGGGACCTGATATAATAACTGCTTCAGAATTGAAAATTGTCAAAGAATTTATTACATTATTAGAGCCATTTTATCAGGCTACTCAAATTATTTCAAAGGAGAAATATTTTTCTGGTAGCAAAACTATTTCAACTATAAAAACAATTAAAAATAATTTAAACAAAATTTCAGTCAATTCAGAATCAGGTACGTGACTTAAGATGTTACTTACAAAAGAATTTTCTAAACGCTTTGGCGACATTGAAAAAATGTCTCTGTTAGCAATGGCTACTCTACTCGATCCTCGTTTAAAAAAATTGTATTTCGAAAATCATATCGCCTATTCTAATACACTTAGAAAAATTATTAAAAAATTAAACCTTAGAAAAAGTTCCAATGAATTAATAGAAGACACTGAGTTGCCAGAAACTCAATTGCAAGAAAAAGAAGCAAACGATTTTTGGTTATTCCACGAAACAATGGTTGATTCTGACACTAGTAAAAAAACTGCAAACACAAGATCAAAGTCACATCCCCGAAGATTTAAGATATTATCTTTATCAATCTGTAATAGATATGGACGCCAATCCTATTACATTTTGGAATAATTATAAGGAAACAGGTTCATCGAAAATTGCTAAAAGGCATTTAAATGTGATGTCAACGTCTGTTCCTTCAGAAAGATTGTTTTCCAAAGCAGGAAATATCATGACTGATAAAAGAAGTCGCTTGACCAGTGCGTACTTGCAACAACTCCTTTTTTTTAAATTCGCTATCGGTGGAGGAATGGAAACTCGAAAAATTCTCTACATAATAATTATGTTGACAGTTTTTAAATGTATTAGATTATAAATTTTGTAATTTTTTAATAAATCTTTTATAATAAACTTAAAATTGCTTGTTTCTATTTATACTTATTTTTATAACTGTATTAATAAAGCAACGTACACATACTCTACAAATTAAAAATTTTTTGTTGTATCGAGTATCGATACGTAGAATATCGATACTTATGTGTCGATATTTTACTATATCGATACTAGCTATATTGATACGTATCGATACAATGTATCAATACTCATTAGATGTATCGCCAACCTCTACAAGGAACCACCCCTACCGTGATATAAGGGGGATGAAAATCTGTTTAAATTTTTTATCTGAGTGACTTAACTCCGCTGGACCCATTTTCTCTTGGATTTTCCATATATAATCATAAAAGACAACCCCATGAATTTTTTCGTTGAGATAAAAGCCAAGGAACCACCATCAGCATAATATAAAGGGGATCAAAACAAGTTCTAACTTTTTATCACAGAGAATTGTTTTGTTGGATTCATTTTCTCTTCAATTTTGAATTAGCAATAATAACAGGCAACCCCACGAATTTTTTCTTTGAGAGAAAAGCCAAAGAACCACCCCCCGTGCGATATAAAGTGGATGAAAATAAGTTCTAATCTTTTATCTCACAAGGAGAGTATTTCACCTTCAGGTCACCAATTTTGCTCAAATTTTGGGGATGTTTTCTGGATGCAGAAACATAAAGAAAGCCAAAATTGTAGAGGCCAACGCTCAATATTTCCCTAGTCACAAGTCAATGAAGAAAATCACGAAAAGTCACTAGATATTCAAACGCTCATAGTTTCTCAGCATTATTAGGTAGACGCTTAAACCTTTTTTTAAATAAAAGCTGAGCTAAAATACTTCCGAAATAGCAGTTATAGCATATCGAAATATTATTATTTCCCTAAGTTATAGCGTAATAAAGATTGAACTCAATTTTAGCTATTATTATGAATTAATGTTCAAAACAAAAAATTCAGATCCAATGTTTATTACGCTCTAATTTTGGGAAAAAGTAATATTTTGAGATGCTATAGGTGCTATTTCGAAAGGATTCGAGCTCAGCTTTCATTTAAAAAAGAGTATAAGCTTCTAGCTAACAATGATGAGATACTATAAACGTTTTAAAATCTAGTAACATTTTTAGTGATTTTCTTCAATGGCCTGTAACTAGGAAAATATTGAGCGTTGGCCTCTAAGATTTCGGTATTCTTTATATTTCTGCATCCAGAAAACATTCCCAAATTTTGAGCGAATACGGTGACCCGAAGGTGAAACACTCTCCTTGTCAGTGACTTATTTCGTTGGACTAATTTCCTCTTTGATTTTCAATATGTTATCATAAAAGGCAACCTCATGAATTTTCTGTTGAGATGGAAGCCAAGGAACCACGCCTAGCCTAATATAAGGGGGATAAAAACAAGTTCTAATTTTTCATCACGGAGAGTTGCTTCGTTGGACCCATTTTCTTTTTTATTCTGAATAGATAATGATAAAAGACAACCCAATAAATTTTTTCGTTGAGATTGAAGCCAAGGAACCTTCCCCAGCGTGATATAAAGTAGATGAAAATCTGTTCCGATTTTTTATTTCGGTGACTTGTTTTGATTGACTCATTCTCTCTTTGATTTTTGAATAGTAATAATAGAAGACGATGCCATGAATTTTTTCGTTGAGATAAAAGCTAAGGAACAACCCCAGCGTGATATAAAGGGGATGAAAATCTGTTCTGGTATTTTATCTCGGTGACTTGCTTCGTTGGACCCATTTTCTCTTCAATTTTCTAATAGTAATGATAAAAGACAACTTCATAAACTTTTTCGTTTGCATAAAAGCCAAGGAACCACCTTCGGCGTTATCTACAGGAGATGAAAATCTGTTCGGATTTTTATCTTGATGACTTGCTCCCTTGGACCTATTTTCTCTTCGATTTTCGATTAGTAATAATAAAAAAATCCCCATGAATTTCTTCGTTAAGATAAAAGCCAAAAAAATTGATCTTTCAAATGTGTTTAGTAAACTTGAAACTATACATTGATGTACACTTGGCTGAAAGGATATTTTTCCAAATATTAACCTCAAATGGCTTACCATATCTTATCACAGACATAAGACAATTTTGAATTATGGAACGCATCTCGCAAGATCGTTACTTCTTACTTAATGAAATAATTTTAGTAAACAAACAATATTATTTTTTTTTTTCATGATCTGAATTCTAATTTTATGAAATTAAATTTTTTTTCTCTGTTTAATAATCATATTGAAACTAATAATATTAATCTAAGTTATCATATTATTAAAATTTTAGTGGTTAATATTTTAATTTTGCATAAATAACCCATATGAAAAAACTTAATAATCATGATGCGAAACTGTACGCATAATTCCAAGTTCTCTTACGTCTGTGGTAAAATATGCAGCGTTGTTATTTGAGGTTCATATTCGGAATGGTTCCTTGGCTTTTATCTCTACGGAGAAATTGATGGGATTGTCTTTTATTATAAATATTAAAAAATTGAAGAGAGAATGGGTGCATCGATAAAAGTCACCGAGATAAAAAATCAGAACAGAATTTCATCCCCTTTATATAAGACTAGGGTGGTTCCTTGGCTTTTATCTCAACGGAAGACTTCATAAATTGTCTTTTGTCATGACTAATCTCAAATCAAAGGAGAAATGGGTCCAACGAAAAAAGTCTCCGAGATGAAAGATTAGTACAGATTTTCATCCCCTTTATATCACACTGGGGGTGCATCCATGGCTTGTATCTAAACGAAAAAGTTCATGGGGTTGTCTTTTATCAGTACTAATCGGAAATCAAGGAGAAAATGGGTTCACTGAAGAAAGTCTTCAAGATAAAAAATCAGAACAAATTTCCATTCCAAGTCACCGGGATAAAAAATCAGAACAGATTTTCATCTATATTATATCACGCTGGGGTTGGTTCCTTAGCTTTTATCTTAAAAATTCATGAGGTTATCTTTTATCATGATTAATTTGAAATCAAAGAAATTATAGGTCTAACGAAGAAAGTCTCCGACATAAAAAATTAGAACAGATTTCCATCCTTTTTATATCACGCTGGGGGTGGTTTCTTGACCTTTATCTCGACGAAAAAATTAATGGGCTTGTCTTTTATTATAAATTATTCAAAATCGTAGAGAAAATGGGTCTAACGGAAGAGGTCACCGTGATAAAAATCAGAACAGATTTTCATCCCCTCTATATTACGCTGGGGGTAATTCCTTGGGTTTATCTTAACGAAAATATTCATTTAGTAGTCTGTTATTAATACTAATTGAAAATCGAAAAGAAAATGGGTCCAACAAAGCAAGTCACTGAGATAATAAATTAGAACTTGTTTTCATACTCTTTATATCACACTGGTCGTGGTTCCTTGGCTTTTATTTTAATAAAAAATTCATCGGGTTGTCTTTTGTTATTACTATTTGAAAATAGAAGAGGAAATGGGTCCATTGAAACAAATCTGCGGAATAAAAAATCCGAACAGATTTTCATCTATATTATATCACTCTAGGGGTGGTCCCTTAGCTTTTATCTTATCGGGGAAATCTATGGGGTCCTCTTTTATCATGACTAATTTAAAATCGAAGAGAAAATGAGTCCGACGAAGTAAGTCTCCGAGATAAGAAATCAGAACAGATTTTCATTCCTTTTATATCACGTTGGGGGTGTTTTATCTCAACGAAAAAATTCAGGGGGTTGTCTTTTATCAGTACTTATCAGAAATCAAAGAAAGAATGGGTCTAACGAAGCAAGTCTATTCAATAAAAAATTAGAACTTGTTTTAATCTCCTTTATATCACGATAGGGGTGGTTCCTTGGCTTTTATCTTAACGAAAAAATTCAGGCGGTTGTCTTTTATTATTACTATTTAAAAATTTAAAAAAAAATGTGTTTATTGAAACAAGTCACCATAATGAAAATGCAGAACAGATTTTCCTCTATATTATATTACGCTGGGGGTGGTTTCTAAGCTTTTATCTTAACGCACAAATTCACGGGGTCGTGTTTTATCATGACTAATTAGGAGTCGAAGAAAAGATGGGTCCAACGAAGAAAGTCTCCAAGCTAAACATCAGTACAGATTTTCATCCTCTTTATATCACGCTGGGGGTGGTTCCTGGACTCTTATCTCAACAAAAAAATTCTTATTTAAGAAATACTTATTCAAAATCTACGAGAAAATGGGTCTAACAAAGCAAGTTTCCGGGATAAAAAATTAGAACTTATTTTCCTTACTTTTATATCACACTTGGTGTGGTTTCTTGGCTTTCATCTCAACAAAAAAATTCATAAGGTTGTCTTTTATTAGTACTTAACAGACACCGCAGAGAAAATGGGTCCAACGAAGCAAGTGTATGAGATAAAAAATCAGAACTTCATCCCCCTTACATCACGCTAGGGGTGGTTCCTTGGCTTTTATCTCAACAAAAGAATTTGTGGGGTTGACTTTCATTATTAATAATTAAAAATCTGAAAGAAAATCGGTCCAACGAAGCAAGTCACCGAGATAAAAAATTAGAACTTGTTTTCATTCTCTTTATATCACGGTAGGTGTTGTTCCTTGGCTTTTATCGCGACGAAAAAATTCATGGGGTTGTCTTTCATTAGTACTTATCAAAAATCGAAGAGAAAATGGGTCTAACGAAACAAGTCTCCGAGATAAAAAATTAGAACTCTTTTTTATCCCTATTATATCACGCTGGGGGTGGTTCCTTGGCTTTTATCTCTACGAAAAAATTCATAGGGTTGTCTTTTATTATTAATATTTGAAAACCAAAGAGAAAATGAGTCCATTGAAACAAGTCATAGGGATAAAAGATCAGAACAGATATTTATCTATATTCTATCACGCAGCGGGTGGATTCTTAGCTTTTATCTTAACGGGAAAATTCATGGGGTTGTCTTTTATCATGACTTACTTAAAATCGAAGAGATTATGGGTCTAATGGAGGAAGTCTCCGAGATAAAAAATTTGAACTTATATTTATCCCTTTTATATCACGCTGGGAGTGATTTCTTGGCTTTTATTTTAACGAAATAATTTATGAGGCTGTCTTCCATCATCACTCATTGGAAATCTAAGAGAAAATGGGTCCAGCGAAGCAAGTCATCGTGATAATAAATTAGAATCGTGATAATAAATTAGAACCAAAAAAAAATTTTTTCGACTTTTAAATTTACTAAAAAATTATAAAAAATTTATAAAAAAAAAAGTCGAAAAATTTTTTTTTATTTGAATTCTATTTCAAACTGCAAGTTTGTTTTCTTTACGTAAAAATGTAACTTTTTTTTCTTTAAAGTTTTTTTCTATCTTGCTTACTTTACAAAATATTGGCATTTGAAAAAAAACGTGTTTTTTAACAAAAAATCCTGTAGCTCTGGTAAAAAATGACAAAAACAAATGCTTGACCCCTCATTTTAAAGCTGATTAAATACCCTTTTAAACCCAGTTTGTTTTTTTAAGCTACGATTATTGGATCTAAATCTGCAGCAAATTAAAAAAAGACCAATTTTTTTGCTTTTTTTTAGTTGTTTTTTAACTTTTCCAAACGACTTAAATTTAAGTTTTTTAAAGTTCACAATAGTATTTTCGAAAGCTTTTCACCTGCTCTTTCGAACGCCGTTAGATTTTTTGAGTTACGACTTTTAGCTGCTGAGTAATAAAATGTTTTAGCTCTTACAATTTTTTCTCTGGGTGCGCAAAAGCATGTGGAGGGGAGTGTATTCACAAGGTGGATTGAATTAAAAGAGCAAGGAAGTGTCCGCGGCCAGATAATCAGATGAATTGCTTCAACTGTCGAAGAAGAAGGGTTAACCTTAACTCCTGCCCCAGGTGTAGTAATGAGCATAGAGCTTATGTGGACCAAACCTTTGGTTCTAGAACTCAGCGAGGAGTACGGGGCGGAGAGATGGATAGACAGGGGGAAAGGAGGGAACCGCAGCTCAGATCCATTGAACGACCCTCACGCGACACTGGGGTTAGACGAACTATTAGCGGTGGACCTGCTAGGGGATTACGAAGATGGTCTCTCTCCTGTCAAGGAAACCATCAGGTCCAAGAAGAGGCGGCCCCTACTCCTCTCAAAGGACAAGGAAGACACACGTAAATCCCCCAAGGAGTACAGCGTTAGAGCGTTTGGGAGAAGCGGTTAAACTGGTGGAGCGCCTTCAAAACCTTCCGGAGGATACCCCAAATACACTTCACCAGGCAGTTTTGGAAGAAAAACCAAGGTCTGGCCGTAGACCCAGACACTCAACCGTACGAAGACGGGATGGCGGAATAGCGGAGTAGTGGAGATAGCGGTAATAGCAGAGAAAAGAATAATAAATCGATGATAAAGTAGGAGGAAAATAAAAATTATTAATGGAAAAAAATTGGTTGTGAGGAATAAGAAGAGAGGGGGTTGGTTGCACTTACTTCACTCACAAGTCACAAAAAAGCCCTAAACCGACGATTTTTACGATCGAACGTCTACGAGGTGGCAAAGCGGCGCTGAAAGCACAATATATATGAACACGTGCACGCGCAATCGCATTGAAGCATGTCACTAGTATATCATAGCTCGAATAGTAAAGAGCGAGAGAGAGATAGAATAATACGAATAAAACATTGGAGGCCGGTAAGGCAGATTGAATTCGTGCACATGATAAACGATAAAACACTCATAAAAAATTGAGTATAATAGAAAAAGATAAAAGATTACTTGATAGAAACACTGTAATTAGTCATATTATAGAGGGCGCTCAAAGACTAACGATATTCAAACGAAACTCAAATAATAACTGTTTTTTGCTTGTTTTAAACATCTTTTCTTGTATTTTTACAAGACGCTACAGTACGATTAAGGAAATTAATATTGTGATCGCGCGAATGAATTAAAAATAAAAAAACCAGTATAATAAAATTCGAGTTAATAAAACAAATAGTTAAAAATTAGATTGTTTGATAAAATTAAAACTTTGTAATAAGATGTATGACTAGTTATTCATAGCGAAAATAACATAGAATTTTAATCAAATCAAGCGCGCAGATGGCGTGACGAGTAAAGTGTAAAAATACTTCACTAGTAAAGGAAATAAAATGTTTATTTGACTAGCGAGTAGCGAACTACACCAGAATCATTAGATTATGTAATAAGAAGAAACTAATTTGATTTGGGAGTTACTAGTTAAGAAAGAGATAGTAGATAGGATATAATAAGAGTAACAAAGAGAGCAATAGTGAAGAAGAAGCAACTGATGCTTCGCGTTCGCTTCCTTCTTCTTCATGCCTCATTGTCGTTCCAGTCATCGTGTTATACGGGTGTTCTTTTTTCGCTATTCTTAAAATTTTGTTAAAGTTTACTTCGTTATTTAAATTGTTGAATTGTTATCTTTTGGTTGAATTTAAAATTTTGATTATTGTTATTAGACATTTTTTTTGTTGTTGTTGTTATTAATTAATAATTTTTTTTGTTGCGAGAATTTATTTTTTTTCTTCCGCGTGTGCCATCAACACATCACTTCTAGCCATCTTTCCTAGAGGGTCCATTGCGAGCAGCCAACGGCCATTTTGGAAAGAAAAATAGTATTTTGTAGGGCGATTCCACTTTAATTGCGGGATGTTGATATTGAGATCACTGATACAAATCACCGCGGACAACATAAGGTATAATCTGATTAGATAGATGAAATTTTTATTCTCCTTTTTCTGTGACAGTGAGAACTTAAGTAAAGAAACTAGTGCGTATAACCTCTCTCTCTCGCAAAAAGAAAAATTTTGTGATTTATTATTCGTTTAAAAGAAAAGGCAAACTATCAGACAAGTAACGAATAGAATTTTCTTTTTGTGTGCATAGAGAAATTAGGAGAGGGTAGCGAAGAACCACGGCCGGCTATAACAATAGCTACGTGGTTACTTAACCTCCGAATTAAAAGAAAATTGTGTTAATTTCAAGCATATTGTATTGAGACCTCACTTGATGATTTTCATATAGAAAAGCATCATGGTAATAAGCGGCGAGAGGGGATGTAGGAAAGACCCGAACGCGCGTTCGCGAGCGCGCAGCTACGCCCTTAATTTTGACAGCCAAGCGACTATTAAGTGTAACACGTATACTTTCTTATGTATAATATCCCTACTTTGATGCGGCAGAGTAGGAATATAGCGGCAAGCGCCGAAAATGCGAAGCATCTTGCTTAACGAAGAGCTTGTGCTCTGCACTCGTGTGTCATCTCTTCAGAAATAAAGATTCAAATAAAATGTAATTACCGAGTCAGTGCTTTCTCATGACATTATTTGTTCACGAATGGTGGCGAAGAAGTTTGCCGAAAGAGCAACTTCCTAACTGCGAGTGAACAAATAATGTTTTAATAAAAATCATTTCGCGTTAAGTACTAATTACTTATCAATAATCAGTGTAAAATGTGGTGTATATTTTGTTCGTTTTACCACATTTTAGTGAATCATAGTGTCGTGAAAAGGGCATAAGCCTAATTTAATTCTTGCAGAAGCGTGAGACTAGCAAAGCTTAGCTTGTAGTTCTCCCGCTGTTGCAAGAAACAATTAAAAGCGCGTGAACTAAAGTAAAATCTCGCGCAGTTGATGATGCATGAGGTCCAATAACCTACATGCCATAATTCCTTGATCCTTTTCTTTTCAGGAAGAACCATCCATTATTAATACATCTTGAGTAAGCTGATGCATAGGAACCCCTAGCTTACAGAGCATGGCGTCTCTGTGGTGCACGGTTTAGCTCAGCTTACTCGTTTATTAAACAAAAACCTCACCTATAAATGTGAGTACAATAAAAGTGTACGAATAAGAAATCCGTGTACGATTGAAAAGTGCGTTACACACTTGTTATCGTCTTTATAACAAGTTGTGACGTCACAGTATATTGATGAGTAGTGTTTAATACTTCTTTATTTTTATTTAAGTAAAAAGAAAAGTGAAAAGTTAATAGTGGTTTGTTACCTCGTGTTATTCTTTACTATATGACCAAACCATAAACCTATTAATATTAAACATCAAAGTTAATTACGGGATTTTCTCTAATTTAAATATTTAAATAAAAAATATTCTCATCGATAATTGAAAAAATCATATATAAATCTTTTTTGGTGTTAAGTTACATATTAAAATTCAGAGATGAGGTAGTTGGTGAGACTCAACGAGGTTATATGAGGAAACCCGATACTAGCGCCACCAATTAGGCTCTGACCCCATTTAATTTATAAAATTGCTAATTGATTACCGATTTATGGTTAAGATTCTAAAGTTATTAAAAAATTTATGTTGTTGTAAATTCTAATCTAGTGAAAAATTAATAATTAATAGTTAACTTGCAAAATTCTTCAAAACTGTTTTTCTCGAATAATTTTTCTTTGGTTTAATAATTTTTTTACAAATTAAGATTATGTAATAATAAAGTATTAAAGTTAAATATTTGAAATACCTAATTACCTTAAAATAAAAAATTATAGTATTTGAATTTTTGGATATATAGAGAGAATATATTAAATAACCACAAAGCATATAACCTCACTTCCACGAAACACCTATTGAAGGTCAGAGAGAGAAAGAATAAGAAGACATTCGACACTAGCGCCACCAACAAGAAGATTGCGTAATCTGGGATACGCACTACTTTCGAGCCTCCACCCTTACATAACCTAAAATATATATTGAGCAAGTGCTGTACCCGTTGTTCAATTTTTATAGTATTAAGTAGAGTTAAATTATTATTATTGCTTATCAGTTTAAACTAATAATTTTCTTTTGTAATTTAGCATATTATAATTAAATTCAATAGTTTTTTTTCTTAACTTAACCTAGATTTACCCAAAGAACTTGTTTTATAAAGGAATTTGTCTATGGCTTAACTTAAATTTTTTTAATTAAATTATTTAAAATTTACTTAGTAGATTTTACTCTTTACATTTATATGTTTATTAATTTATTTCTTGAAGTGATCTTATAATTGGTTGGTATACTAGAGGTAGAGTATTTAATTCCCTTATTATATCATTATTATTATTTTAGTAGCCTGGGGAATCTCAGGATTTGGGGGTTATAAACTAACTATTTTTTTTTCTTTAATTATATATTTATAACCTCCCAAATAAAACCCACCCTTATAGACTAAAACAATCAATGTTAAGAAATAAACAAGTTTTGTTTGGTTTTAGCTTAAATTGTAAAAAAAAAAGTTGGCTTTACAGCTGTACTTAGATAAGTTATTATAACCTCATAGTGGACATAAACAAATAACTTAAATTGAGGCTATTATTTGAGACTTTGCTTTATACAACGCTAATATATGTAGTCGAATTTAGAATCATTGCAGAATGCATTGATTTATGTCAGCAAATAGATCGTGCATTAAAATATACAAATTGTCGATCGATGATTGCCTAATTAGAGATGTTGATTTAAAGTAAAGTGTTTTAAACGTTTATGCTTTAATGGTTTTCTATTATCACATAAAAGAGCGGTAATGTTACCATGTTAATATGGCGAATTTGAATTTTGCGGTTTTATTAACTAATTTTTACAAAGATTCACGTTGGGTGGGGTTTATTAGAACTGAGCCTTCGCACGACGACGGTTAAGTATCGTCGCTCTCTTGCTTGCTGGCCGCGGTACGATTAACATCTCTAATCAGCGCTCTCCATGTGGCCAAGTCCATCTACTCCGCATCACAAATTATCACGCTTCGCAATAGAATCTAAGTATCGCTTCTTATGGATTGAACTAAACGTTAAATTATGTATTGTAAAAATATAACAAATTAATAGTGTATGAGTGTGAGTGCATGCGTTTTATCATTCATGTACATCAATATCATTTACACATCAATAAACGTCTACCTATTTTAACTAATTTCTGAGTTACATTTATTTTAATAGTAAAATAAATAGTTCCAATACATATATACATATATATATATATATATATATATCTATATGGGACATTTCATGTCAACTCACCTGGTCAAGAAATAAAAATTGCTTAAAGTCGGAGAAAATGTTCTATTAAGTACCCAAAATATACAAACAAAATTCTAGAGGTCTAGGTCAAAGAGGTCAGGAGTTAACCGTGATAAAATTTTTTGCTAAATAAATTTTTTAATGAATTTTTTTATCGAAAACTATTTATTTCTCGTAAAAACTTAATAGAATACTTCTTGTTGGGAATTAGATGTAGAATTTACATGAATTTTTTTAAATTATAATATGCTGTTTTTTAAGCTCATCTGATTGGTTAAAACATACTATTTAATATATCTAAAAATCGACCAGGTTGAATTTGCTTTTTAACGGCTTATTTTTTTCGTTTTTTTATAACGAAAAAATATACGAAGCCACCAGTTGAGCAGACTTCTTAAAGTTACTTTATTTTGAAAAAAAGTCTAAAAAAATTGTCATTTTAGCTCAATTGTAAGATTTATGATTCTTTTTCTAAAAAAGTTTTGGGTTTTGGAAAAAATGTATATTTACGCTTTTCATTGGAAATTATGTATAGAATATGTATATATTTTTACAGATTGTAATTTAAGACATTATAAAGCATATATACTGAAAATTCAACAAAAAATAAATTTTTAAATTTCAAAATTTCATTTATAATTTGTGATTTTAAACAAATAATTGTTTACAAAAATTTCAGTACGTTTTACACATGATTTTCAATACGAAACGTTAATATACATTATTTCCAAAACTGAAAACTTTTTTAGAAAAAAAATCATAATTTCAAAATTTAGCCGAAATGACGATTTTTTCAGATATTTTTTTGAAAATTAAGTTACTTTGAGAAGTCTGCCCAACTAGTGGCTTCGTATATTTTTTCGTCATAAAAAAATGAAGAAAATAGACCGTTAAAAAGCCAATTCAACCTGGTGGATTTTTAGATATATTAAATAGTATATTTCCACATATCAGATGAGCTTAAAAAAGAGCATATTATAATTTAAAAGAATTCAAGTGAATTCTACATCTAATTTCCAACAAAAAGTATTCTATTAAGCTTTTACGAGAAATTGATAGTTTTCAATAAAAAAATTCATTAAAAAATTTATTTAGCAAAAAATTTGAAAAATTCGAAACATTCCATCACGGTTAACTCCTGACCTCTTTGACCTAGACCTCTAAAATTTTTTTTGTATATTTTGGGAACCTAATAGAATATTTTCAGACTTTCAGCAAGTTTTATTTTTTGTCCAGGTAAGTTGACATAAAATGTCCCATATATATATATATATATATATATAAATATATATATATATTTCTCAATTGTTTATGCGACTGATTCCATTCAGATTCATGCAGGCCGTCACTGATCAAATTTTTTTTTCTCTTCTAAGTGATAAAAATACCTCCCAATATGTATATAATGATGAAATTTACCTCATGGAATACTCGAAAATATGTTTTTTCCTCGCTACAGCCTATTTAGTGTTGGGTGTAAAAATGAAAATTAAAAAATTGAAAATGTACCTCAATTTTCAAATTGCCATAGCTTTGTCAATTCTCTATCTTTTTGGACGTTATTTTGATAAAAGTGTGCAAAATTTAGTCTAGTTTTAAAATGCCGTTTTGATTTTTGCAATACAAGTTGATCTCTCTGAGTTATTCATGAAGAACCGAAAAAAGCGATTTTTTTCAAACGCAATTTACTCAAAAACTATATTTTTTTTTTTTAAATTTTTATGTTATTATACATAAAAAATACTAACTTTGAAGATAGGTGAGAATATACGATTTTGCCTTATTTTTTAAAACAGATTTTTAAACTTTTTTATATTTTCCATTTTAAAGCATTAATACCATGGCGTATCATGCCATTTCTCCAACTATTACGTCTTTTTACAATTAGTTCATGCTTTTATTTATTAATTTCAAAAATATTAACAAAAATCTTTGAAATAAACCCGCGATCGAATTGGTTTATCAATTAGAACCGAAGTTATGATGATTTTAAGTTTATAAAAATAGAAGTTCTTTTTGGTGATAATTAAAATTTTTTACTCACTAGGAGAGTGTCACACCTCCGGATCACGGATTTTGCTTAAAGTTTGGGATAAGTTTTCAGATGATAAAATATGGAAAAAGCTAAAGTTATAATCATAAATACTCAATATTTCCCTAGTTACAGGCAATTAAAGAAAATCACTAAAAAAGTTACTAGATTTTTAAACGCATATAGTTCTTGAGCATTATTAGCTAGAAGCTTGAAACTTTTTTTAAATTAAAGCTGAGCTTAAATCCTTCCGAAACATTAGTTACAGCATATCAAAATATTATTTTTTCCCAAAGTTAAAGCGAAATAAGGATTGGACCTGAATTTTCTTTTTAAAACATTAATAATAATAAAAGCTGAAATTAGGTCCAATCTTTATTACGCTCTAACTTTGGGAAAAACTAATATTTTGATATGCTGTAACTACTGTTTCGAAAGGATTTGAGCTCAGCTTTAATGTAAAAAAAGTTTCAAGCTTCTAGCTATCAATACTAAAGAACTATATGCGTTTAAAAATCTAGTAACTTTTTTAGTGATTTTCTTTAATTGCCTGTAACTAGGGAAATATTGAGTATTTATGATTATAACTTTAGCTTTTTCCATATTTTATCATCTGAAAACTTATCCCGAAGTTTGAACAAAATCCGTGATCCAGAGGTGTGACACTCTCCTAGTCAGTTTGAATTTTGCGCCTACGACTTAAATTTACTTTGTTCGAAATGACATATGCCACCGCTAGATGACAGCGATTCATTTTTTGCATTCTCATTAACGACTTGACGCATTCAAGCATATAAGAAAAGTAAGATCTAAAATCAAATTGTCTAATAAAGTTATTTCTTCATATGAATCTTCTTTTTTCAAAGAAATATTTTTTAAATCAATACTATCTCTAATTGGGCGCTATTGACATTCTCTTAGTACACATTTTATATCATCTTTTGAACAAAAAAGTGAAGAATATATTTTCAATTTCAAATCCGCAATGTCATGCTTATTCTCTTTTTTATATTCATTCAAAGCATCCAACATAGGTTTCAGGTTCTCGCAATAAACGCAAAGACACGAATCGTTTGGTGGTTGAGGTATAACCCCCAGTTTGGTTTTAAGAGTCAGCTGTATACCGACACAGTTACCTGTTTTACCGAATCTATTTAAAATTTATTTTTTATAAAAACTAATAGCTTCAGGCAGAAATAAAGAGATGGTTTCGATTCGTGTAATAAAAAGCAATATTTTCTCTGATAAGAATAATTTAATTCCACCGCTTTATTTTCAAGAAAAGTTGGAATAACTTGAAAATCCGATTATTTGACACTAATTTCTAATTTTGTAAGTTATTCCAACTTTTCTTAAAAACGAAGCAATAAAATTAATTCATACTAATCAAAGAAAATATTACATTTTATTAAACACATCGAAACCATCTCTTTATTTTTGCCTCTTGTTGCTAATTTTGGGAAAAAAGTCAATTTTTTAATTAGAAAAGGACAGAGATACAGCGGACTCTTAAGGCATAGAATATTGATTCACCGATTTTTGTTTTGATTCCAGGATTTTCTTCTATAAATAATTTATATATTTCTTTTATGCTTTGCGTAAGAAAGTGTTCAACTTTTTTAGTTTTTATACCATTTTTTTCAACAGATATTGTGTCACTTTTATTTGCACTTTGACGAGAACAATTGAAATAATCGTTCAAATAATAATTTTTCACTTTCGTTAAAATTTCACTATCCAAAGAATGGCCACAATAGTTCTCAGGCTTTTTGTAAATATCTTTATTATTTACTAATGATCTTGTTTGGTCAATCATATGAACAGTTACATTTGATAAAACTGATAATAAATAATTTTTGAAAATGTTGCTTGGTATAAGATTTAATAACCGCACTTTCTTAAGAAAATTTGAACAAGTATCTAAAGCAATTTTAATATTTTTGAGCCATTTATCACATGTTTCACATTCGTTATTATCATTTAATGTGGGCAAATCCGTTATATCGTAGACTCTCATAATTTTACTTGCTATTTGTGAATCAAATGCATCGTTTATTTGCTTTATTTTTTAAAGAGCATAGGATTTTCGCATTTTTATATTGATACACTGAGGCATTTTGATTGGTGAAATTTTTAATTCCAAATTATTTAGAGTCTGATTGAACTGCTCTACCACAGCCTCACCATAAAAAACTTCTTCCGTAGATTGTTGACTGTTTGAAGTAAATGAAATAGGTGTATTTTCACTTCATCTAAAAATATTCTGTAACATGAAGGACATACTTTGTCCTCTCTAGAAAAAGAAGTATTCGGATACAAGCGCTTCAAGGACTTCGTTAGATCACCTAATTCTCCAAACGGATTTTCGGAGCAATCGTAAATAACTTTTTTGTGCTTTTCTTTCAAATCCTTGCACTTAGTCTTAACAACCAGTGATGCCATTATTATTAATTAGTTCTTCATCAGAGCAAAATAGAATTCTTTGTTAGATAATTTTATTTTTGATCTCACTTGTCTTATATGCTTAAATGCGTCAAATTGTTAATGAAAATACAAAAAGCGAATCGTTGTCATCTAGCGATGGCGTATGTCACTCCCTACAAAGTAAGTTTAAGCCGTAGGCGCAAAATTCAAACTAAATAAAAAATTTTAACCATCACCGAAAAGAATTTCTATTTTTATAAACTTAACGGTAGGCCGGAGTAAAACCTGATACCGACCGAGTAACAATTGAGTTGTTTGTTATTTACTCAAGTATTAATCGGTGCATCTTCAAATTAGAGGTTGAGTGCAATAGATATTATTATTATGAAAATCTCTGCACAAGAAATAAAAAATCTACCGATTTGTTTTTGAGAAAAGTAAGTAACGCCAAAGTAAAAGTTTACGTTTATAATATTTTCGCGTTACTTACGTTTCTCAAAAACAAAGCGATAGATTTTTTTTTTCTTGTGCATAAATATTTGTAATAATAATTT
Organism: Anastatus disparis; assembly: GCA_017163975.1. Classification (NCBI taxonomy): domain Eukaryota; kingdom Metazoa; phylum Arthropoda; class Insecta; order Hymenoptera; family Eupelmidae; genus Anastatus; species Anastatus disparis. The sequence goes on along the minus strand of JAFFSR010000041.1, from coordinate 222,134 downwards.
CTATTGCGCTTAACCTATAATTTGTAGATACACTGATTAATACTTAAGTAATAACAAAAATCTTAATTAGACAAAGACAGCGAATCTGGCCTGCTTTTAAAATCATCATAACTTCGGTTCTAATTGATAAAAAAATTTGATCAAGGGTTTATTTTAAAGATTTTTGTTAATATTTTTAATAAATTGATTAATAAAAGCATGAACGAATTGTAAAAAGACGTAATAGTTGGAAAAATGGCATGATGCGCCATGGTATCAATGCTTATAGATGCTATAAAATGGAAAATATAAAAAAACGTTTAAAAATCTGTTTTAAAAAATAAGGCAAAATCGCTTATTCTCACCTATCTTTAAAAGTAGTATTTTTTATGTATAGTAACATATCAAAATTTCAAAAAAAAGAATATAGTTTTTGAGAAAATTGCGTTTGAAAAAATCGCTTTTTTCGGTTTTTCATGAATAACTCAGAGGAATCAATCGTATCGCAAAAATCAAAACGGCATTTAAAACTAGACTAAATTTCACACACTCTTATTAAAAGAACGCCCAGAATCTTTCAAAATTGACGGAGCTATGGCAATTTGAAAATTGAGGTTCATTTTCAATTTTTCAGTTTTATTTTTAAACTTAACACTAAATACGCTGTAGCGAGGAAAAAACATATTTTTGAGCGTTCTATGAGGTAAATTTTATCTTGATATACATATTGGAAGATATTTTTATCACTCAGAAGAGAAAAAAAAATTCGATCAGTGACAGCCTGCATGACTCTGAATGGAATCAGTTATGCATTATTTTTAACTCAATAAAGTTTAAGAAATTCTTTAATTATTGTACTTTGATTTTACTAAAAAAGTTTCTTTATTTTGGATGACTAGTTTTTGAGTTTACAAACCGCGAATATTGCGTATTTTAGCGAGCGAACATCCTTTCGTTCCTACACCAGCCAGGCCGTTAAGCTGGCTAAAAACACACGATGTTCCCGGCTTATACACTCAAAAACTAGCCATCCACAATAATAACACTGCTTTAGTGAAATCGAAGTACAATATTTGAAGAATTTTTCAAACTTTGTCAAGTTAAAGATTATGCATAAACAATTGAGCAATACGCGATCAGAAATCGTAAGAAACTGATTTTTTCAAACTTTGACAATTTTTTACAACAAAACTAAGCATCTTACAAAAAAAAATTTTATAAGGGTTTTTGGTTTAAAATCAATCAAAGATTACAATAGAATATTTTTTTAACAACTTTGGTAATTTTTTAATTTGTTAACAAAAATTGTTAATAACTTTTTTTCCCCCAAGCTTGCAAATTTCTACCCTCGATTTTTGAAATCAGGGGGTCAAAATACATTAAAAAAAATCTTTGTAGATCTCTGGACCTACGAAAACTTATCCTGCAATATGGTATTTATCTATTATTCTTTTATATATTTATTTTCCGATAAAAATAATTGAATGCTTGCAAAAGAGAGTGGGGTAGAACTATTATCTTCTGATTTTACCCTGGTAGAAAGTTAAGCATATTTTCAGTATATCATCCCGTATTTTATGGGCAGTCGCGATCATATGCTTTTAGATATCGCGATAAACCTCCATTACTCTTAACGAATTATCGCGATGGTATCGGGAGAATATGGTCAATGTTGAATTATACTATATTCATAAACAGCATATTACAAAGTGTGAGTGAGCACGCATATGGGGACACAGTTAGTGAGAAAGAGAAAGGCTGTTCACTCCTTGTTTCCTTTTCAGTTCCTAAACGGACAGTCTTACACTGTAAAAAAATAGCAGAAAATCACGTTGTTGGTCGACGATTTCAATGCGACCATGCACCGTCGAGGTTATTTAACTTCGTTCAACGGCGACATTTTAACGTGCTTTGCGTGATTTCACGTAAACTGAACACAAGATTTTTAGATTAAATCAGTTAGATTTTGCGCTTCAACAATGTTAAATAACATCGACGGTGCATGGTCGCATTGAAATCGTCGACCAACGACGTGATTTCTCGCCATTTTCTTTTACAGTGTATTTTCTCACACTAAGTTTACATATGCACTCGCTCACTCGCACTTTGCACTCACTGATTTTACATGGATATTTTATTCATAATCATACTGTATATGTTCGCAAATAAATTTAAGTTATACAATAAAGAACAGAAAATGTTGACACTATTACAATAACTGTATATACATCTTTAATAATTTTAAAGTTAAGTCAAGTCAATCTAACCTGCACATATAGTGATGAAGATAGATGCTTATAGAAGACGAAGCGTCGAGTGATGCGCGCGCAGCTAACATTCAGTATTCACAACTATAGGATATATTTTACGATTGTACAAACAGGCGCCATCGCGGGCGACATGTATATATACAGATTCGCTTTCTATAAACGATTTTAATTGCAAAATTATTTACAACTCATATGAATTGTAATAATGAATATTATAATATTTATAATTTATTTCGAATCAGAAGAAAAAAATTTTAATTATTTTAGTGATTATATTTTATATCAACTCTGTAATCTTTAATATATTATCGTGTATTTATCGGTCACTTATCGCGACTGCGTAGCGACGAGATATAGCCAACAGTTAGTTATCTGAACATATCTTATCCTTAATTTTCTACCAGGGATCTTTTATTAAAAAATGAATTTATATTTAACCTTTAGAGGACGGGGGTGGTCACTTTAAGGACTATCCTGAGAACACGAACTATTTAATTCTTTTAAGTGCAATTTAAGATTAAAAACATTAAATAGTTTGTGTTCTCACGGTGGTCCCTAAAGGGACCACTCCCGTCCTCTAAAGGTTAAAAAAAGATTTTGTTTTTTTTTCTTTTAAGAACAGATAAATGTGAAGAATTTATGAAAAATATGAATGGCGGAATGAGTGTAATAAAGCCATGTTGTCATGCCAGTTTCAAGCCTGGATAAATTGCAGAGGGCACTAACATTGTCTTTATTAGTCTATGCATTATATATTGGTATATGTATACATGTATATGTTTATCTGCGTTTGTGCACTTGCCAGTGTGCAAGTGTATAAAATAATTTTTGTATTTGAATGAATTATAAAATGTGCCTAAATATTTAAGAAAAAAATACACCTAAGATGTCATATTTGTGTCTTAATCTTGTGTTAATCGTGCCTTCAAATAGGAAAACGATCGAATAAGATCCTTAAGTGATATAAAACAATTCAAAATGGTTTTGAAAATATACACACATTTATATATATATATATATATATATATATATATATATATATATATATATATATATATATATATATATGGATAAAATTCAAAAAGTTGTCAAAATCATGTTTTTTAAAAACTAAAAAAAAATTCCTAAATTTTACTTGATATTTTTTAATATGTTTATCAATACTATAAATAAGAAGAGAACAATAATGGGCGAGCTGTATTTCAATTTTGAAAATATAACATGTGTAAATGTAAATAAACTTATAAAGTGTGACACGAGGACACAGCTCTAAAAGCCTACTTTCTTTTCCCGTACTCCAAATCCTGATTAGATTTTTTTTCGTTAAGAAAATTAGCGTTACACGAAGACATTAGAAAAGGTATGTTTTTTTATGGTTTGATTTAAATATATTTTCTCACCATATATAAAACCTTTTACATTAATAACTCTCTTAATTACTAAAATACATATTAATTTTCATATTTGACGATATTTAGTTCTAATTATTTGACTTCTTGAATGATTTTCACCATAAACTATTAAAAGTGTGACACGAGGACAAAAAATTGTCGTAACTTTAACGTCAGTTTTGAATACATTTTATTAAGTTATTGTATTTCTACGCCCCACTATTAGATTCTTTATTTAAAAATCTTTAAAAATCATTACAGTAAAATTTTAATAACTATGTATTTAGATACTTTTTATTTTGAAAACAAAATACTTGTACGCTCTGGACGCGTGACACGAGGACATATTTGTTTATTTTTCTTATTTATTCCTTTGGATTAGTAATTTAATCAAAGTTTTAATGGTTGAACAAGTTGATTAGGATTGTTACTAGCTAACTGTTGGGTTTGAACACGTACATATTATTTACATAAAAAGTTATTACGTATAAACACCTATTTTCAATTTTTTGAATTTCACCCATATATATATATATATATATATATATATATATATATATATATATATATATATATATATATATATATAATTTCCAGACAGTTAAAGATTGATAATAGAATTTTTCATAGTAGTAAAATGCTTCAAAATTAGGTAAAAATATGAAAAAACCGACGAAAAGTCAAATTTTTGCGATTTTGACCTTGTTCACACTTGTTTTAAGAATCTGAAAATATTAATGGACATGGTTTAACATAAAATATACAACATATAATTTCTTCGGTCCTACTGTTGTTCTAGTTTTTTTTTTTTTTGAACTTTTAAACTTTAAAACGCCAAAAACAGTTTAGATTTCGGGACAAAAGTGAAAACAAAAACTAGTATGTTGTAAACGATAAAGAAACCTTTAAAATGAAAAAAAAGAAGTTTTTGCGGTGCTCTGAAGCCGGGATATCGTTAAAAACCCGAAAAACATGTTTTTTGATGTTTTGAAGTTATGTGAAGGTCTAGAGGGCTGAAATTTTCAGTAAAGTCATATTTTCTTATGTACTAGACAAAGATGCTTTTAGGATTTTGAAAGCGCCGGGGGCTTTTTCACTATCTTAATCACCTAGACCCTTTCAATCATTTTTTTAAGTCATCTGTTATGTTGTACAATCTCTACAAAAAGATACAAGATATGCAAAATTAAAAAATTTTTTGTAGCTAAACAATTTTTTGGTCTACTTATTAAAAAAAATTGGGAGAAATGTATCTGATAGGAGATTAAAAATGCTTTAATTTTATAAAGTTACGCGGCAAATGGTTTGCATCATGAAACATAGTGCAGCGCGCACTGCAGTCTGTGATGCATGTAGGCATTATAAAGTTGGATCCATGAGTAACAAAATTAAGAATAAGCACGAAGAATATGGATATGTCTCCACTACGATACGTGGTGCATCTATGCTTTACTTTTGGTTGAGGGTACATCGTATTTTGTGGTGTATCCTAATTAAAGTAAATGAGCGGCGTATGGCCACATTTATATACTTTAATCATTTTTTATAATAATGAATGATGATTTATAAAATTATTTAAAGTGAAAAAAATAAACTAAATCTATTTAACAATTATGTTGTATGCAATGAAATAATATAATATATTAAAATTTATTGTAATTGAAAATAATTGATTTAACCTAAGGTTTTTTATAAAGAATACATATTAAGAAATAACTATTAAACTATATACAAGACAGTATTTAGGATACATTTTTGTTCGAAGGGACGTAAAACGGACATTACATCTGCATACTTATCAATTTTGACTATCTTTCCATTTCATTAGTTATTGAGAATTTTGAGATGCAATATTATATATTAAAATTTTCAAATCTCACACTAGAAATACAAAATTCTTAAGAACTAATAAATAAAATTTATTAGAAATGTTATCTGAATAATCTTCAGGGTACATACTACAAGCTAATAAATTTCTTTTATAAATATTTCACGATAAGATGGGAAGATACTTAATATCCATGAGTACGCATACCCCGTTTAAAAAGACCAATTAAAATTTTATGGAAATCCATGATGGAATTCCAATTGGAATTCCAATGAGATTTATACTTATGAATAATTTTGCTTTTTCCCTTTAATTCTAAGGGAGAAAAGTTTTTTATGTCCGCCAACATTAAGGGAGTATCCTCGATACGAAGTTAGTCAGTTAAGAAAACAGTCGAACTTATCATTGACAGTTATGGATTTGGCAACGTCCCTAAAACTCTAGAATTAAATATTGTTTTATAAAATTTATATTATAATAAATATATCAATATATTATTGAATCATAAAAAAGGATATAAAAGTATTTTAGAATTTTCCCAGAATTTTTTTATGATTTTTTCTCAGGAAAAAAAATTTATAGAACTTTTAGGACTTATAATACCCACGGTGCATCAAAATTTTACATTATCCACGGAAGGTGAAATACATTATGTAACTATTGTAACAAATGCACGACACTGACACATTACTATTTATTCTCACGATAACGAAAAAATTCTTATACTTTCAATAGTTTAATAATTAATTTTAAAATGATTGTGAAAGTTATATCCATTAAAAAAACTTTTCTTATTAGAGTTTATATAAACATTTAAATTAAAAATTAATTAAAATTTAGACCTTTGGCAGGACAAACATACTGAAGACCTCCGTTGCTAATTAGTATTGCAATGATTGCATAAATACAGCGACGTTAGATAAAAAATAAAAAAATATATACAATAATAAACTTATTATGACTTACATTTTTGCGTATTAATTTTTGAGGATAATGTTTTTTTATTCAAACTTTTTTCATATTGAAAACGATGCACTGTGGTATTCGGGATTCGCGCCTTACCAAAGTTCGTAAAGAAAACGCAACGTTGCCATGTGTCAAAATGATTACCGTTAATTGTAAGGTTACAAGAGAAAATAATTTTTTGCTCTTCTTACAGACTCTGAATGATACTTTTTAAAAATGATATAGGTCCGGAATAAATTTCTACATATTATAGAATTTTTTCAGAATTTTTTCATTTTGCATAATTACAAAAGAAGGCAAAATGTGTATCCCCCCATAAGATCACATGTTATTTTCAAACTGCAATTTCTCATGTTTGAAGCTCTGAAGGGTCACGAAATTTTAACCATAGCTTTATTACACCTAAATACGCCTGTATGTCAATTATCAAAAAATTCTCAATTTAAATTCTATTACCGAGGGTACTCCCTTAATTACTGTAAAAATAAATGGGCAAAGCATACGTTTTTCTTGCAAATTCACAGGGCGAAAAGTTCTTTATGCCCGTCAACACCAATAACACTAAAAATAAGCGGGAGAAAAGTACTTTTCTCCCGCAAATTCAATTTCTGTTGAATAATGCGAAAGAAGCGTACATTTTTTTCTAAATTTAGTGGACGCAAAGTTCTTTATGCCCGCTAATATATTAATTTCTCTAAAAATAAGCAGGAGAAAAGTATTTTTCTCCCGCAAAATCCATTTCTTTTGAATGAAGCGGGAAAAACGTACTTTTTTCTTGCGAATACAGAGGAAAAAAGTTCTTTACGCCCGCCAACATTAATTACTCTAAAAATAAGCGAAAGAAAAGTACTTTTCTCCCGCGAATTAGATTCCTCTTTAATTAGACGGTAAAAGCGTACTTATTTCTTGCGAATTCAAAAAGCGAAAAGTTCTTTACGCCCGCCAACATTAATTACTCTAAAAATAAGCAAAAGAAAAGTACTTTTCTCCCGCAAATTAGAATTCTCTTTAATAAGGAGGAAAAAGCGTACTTATTTCTTGCGAATTCAAAGGGCGAAAAGTTCTTTACGCCCGCCAACATTCATTGCTCTAAAAATAAGCAGGAGAAAAGTACTTTTCTCCCGCAAATTCTAATTCTCCCGAATTAGGCGGGAAAAAAAGTACTATTTTCTTGTGAATTCCCTGGTCGAAAAGTTTTTCACGCCCCCCAACATTAATTGCTTTAAAAATAAGAGGTAGAAAAGTACTTATTTACCGCAAACTTCATTTCTCTTGAATTAAGCGGGCAAAGCGTACTTTTTTCTTGCAAATTCACAGGGTGAAAAGTTTTTTACGCCCGCCAACATTAATTGCTTTAAAAATAAGAGGGAGAAAAGTACTTTACTTTCGCAAATTCAATTTCTCTTAAATTAAGCGAGAGAAGCGTATTTTTTCTTGCAAATTACAAGGGGGAAAAGTTCTTTACGCCCGCTAATATTTGTTTCTCTGGAGGGAGAAGCATACTTTTTTCTTGCGAATTCAGAGGGTGAAAAGTTCTTTTCTTTCGCTAATTCGATATCTCTAAAATTAGGCGGGGAAAAGGTACTTTTTTCTTACATATTCAGAGGGTGAAAAGTTCTCTACACTCGCTAACATTAACTGCTCTATAAATAGAACGGCAAAAAGTAATTTTCTTCAAGAAATGAAATTTTCCTTGAATTAGGCAGTAATAGCGTACTTTTTTCCTGCTCTAAATTCGCGAGGTAGAAGTACGTTTTTTTTAAGTTATTTAAGAGAAATCGAATTTTCAGAAGAAATGTACTTTTCTCCCGCTTATTTTCAGAAAAATCAATATTAGCCGGCGTAGAAAACTTTTCGCCCTCTGGATTCGCAAGAAAAAAGTACGCCTTTTCCGCTTAATTTGAGAAAAATCAAATTTGCGCAAGGAAAGTACTTTTCTTCCCGTTATTTTCAGAAAATTCAATATTGGAGGACGTAAGGAACTTTTCGCCCTCTGAAATTGCAAAAAAAACAGTACTCTTCTTCCACTTAATTCAAGAAAATTCCAATCTGCGGAAGAAAGGTACTTTTTTACCACTTATTTTTAGAGCAATTAATATTGGCGGGCGTAAAGAACTTTTCGCCTTCTGAATTCGCAAGAAAAAAGTACGCCTTTCCCGCTTAATTTGAGGAAAATCAAATTTGCGCAAGGAAAGTACTTTTCTTCCGTTATTTTCAGAAAAATCAATATTGGAGGGCGTAAGGAACTTTTCGAGCTCTGAAATTGCAAAAATGTACGCTTCTTCGGCTTAATTCAAGAAAATTTTAATCTGCGGAAGAAAAGTATTTTTTTCCCACTTATTTTTAGAGCAATTAATTTTGATGGGCGTAAAGCATTTTCGCCCTCTGAATTCACAAGAGAAGAGTACGGTTTTCCCGCTCAATTCAAGAGAATTCTAACTTGCTGGAAAAAAGATCTTTTCTCTCGCTTATTTCTAGAGTGATTGATGTTGGCGGGAGTATAGAACTTTTCAGCCCCTGAATTCGCAAAAGAAAAGAACGCTTGATTCGCTTAATCTAAGGGAGCTTTAATTTTCAGGAGAAAAGTACTTGTTTCCCACTTATTTTTGGAGCAATTGATTTTGGTGGGTGTAAAGAACGTTTCATTCTTAGAATTTGCTAGAAAATATTACGCCTTTCCCGCATAATTTAACAGAAATCGATTTTGCGGGAAATAAGTGCTTTTTTCCGCTTATTTTTAGGGAAATCAATATTAGCAAGCGTAAAGAACTTTTTGCTTTCTCAATTTGCAAGAATAAAGTACGCTTTTTCCGCTTAATTTAAAAAACTCTAATCTGATGGAAAAAAAATCTTTCTACCCGCTTATTTCTAGAGCAATTATTGTTGGCAGACATAACGAATTTTTTGCCCTCTGAATTCGCGAGAAAAATACGTTTTACCCTCTTAATTTAAATGATATTCAATTTCCGGATAAGAAGTACTTTTTTCGTACTTATTTGTAAAGCAATTATTGTTGGTGGGTGTAAAAACTTTTCGCCCTTTGAATTTGCAAGAAAAAAGTAAGCTGTTCCTGCTCAATTTAAGAGGAATCCAATTAGCGGGAAAACAAGTACTTCTCTTCGACTTATTTTTAGAGCAATTAATGTTTGCGGGCGTAAAGAACTTATCGTCCTCTGGATTTGCAAGAAAAAATTACGTTTTTTCCGCCTAATTCAAGAAAAATCGATTTTGCTAAAGAAAAGTACTTGTCTTTCGCTTATTTTCAGACAAACCAATATTAGAGGGCGTAAAGAACTATTCGCCCTCTGAATCTACAAGAAAAAAGTACGTTTCACTTGCTTTTTTTAAGAGAAATCGATTTCGCTAGAGAAAAGTACTTTATTGCCGCTAATTTTTAGAGAAATTAATATTAGCGCTCGTAAAGAACTTTTCGCTCTCTGAATTAGGAAAAAAAGTACGCTTTTCCCGCTTAATTAAAGAGAAATCTAATTTGTGGGAAAAAAGTACTTTTTATCCGCTTATTTTTAGGGAAATCAATATTAGGGGGCGTAAAGAACTTTTCGACCTCTGAATTCGCAAGAAAAAAATATGCTTCTCTTGCTTAATTTAAGAGAAATTTTATTTGCAGGAGAAAAGTACTTTTTTCCCACTTATTTTTAGAGAAATTAATATTAACGGGTGTAAAGAACTTTTCGCCCTCTTTATTTGCAAGAAAAAAGTACACTTTTCCTGCTCAATTTAAGAGAATTCGAATTTGCGGCAGAAAAGTACTTTTCTCTTGCTTATTTTTAGAGCAATTAATGTTGGTGGGCGTAAACAACTTTTTGCCCTCTGAATTTGCAAGAAAATATGTACGTTTTTCCCGCTTTATTTTAAGAGAAATGGATTTTGCGGGTGAACAGTACTTTTCTTTCGCTTATTTTCAGAGAAATTCATATTAGCAGGCGTAAAAAACTTTCCGCCCTTTTAATTTGCAAGAATAAAGTACGCTTCTTTCGATTAATTCAAGAGAAACTTAATTTGCGGGAGAAAAGTTCGTTTTTTCCGCTTATTTTTAGTGTTATTGATGTTAGCGGGCGTAAAGAACTTTCCGCCTTGTGAATTCGCAAGAAAAAAGTACGCTTTACCCGCTTATTTTTACAGTAATTAATATTGGCAGGCGTAAAGAAGTTTTCTCTCTCTGAATTAGTGGGAAAAAGCAAAATCATTCATAAATATAAATCTCATTGGAATTATAATTAGAAATTCTAATTGGAATTCCAATTGGACTTTTCAAACGGTTTGTACATTAAATTTATTTCAGCATATTATAATTATGAAAAAATTTGACGGACTATAAGAAATTTGTTATTTTTCTCACATTTGTAAAATAAAAATGGTATCAGTATTTCATTAATTTTTTCATTTATAATATTTATCAGAAAAAAACAATACGTTGGTAATAACTGTCTGCAAAATCTAACGTTCTAAACAGATCACAGTTCTAAACATGATGCATAAACTATAAAAGCGAAGCATGAATGCTTTATTTAACGTAGAGCAGAAGCGCATCGTGTTTTTCTAATCATGCTTTGTCAAACGTAAGACTGCAGTGCCATTTGCGGTTGATTTCTACAATGCCTCGTGTATGCAAACCATTTGCCGTGTATAAATTGCCGAATATTTTAAAGAGTTTTTAAATTGTATTGTACATACTGATGTCAATTTACAAATTCTCGCAAAATTTGACAAATTGTGGAATAATCTGAGGAATTATTGAAAACTCATCGTTTACTATTTATAGAATATATAATAAATATAACAAACAAGACATAAACATTATTAATCGATTGGTTCAACAATGTAAAAGACAATTTATAAATCCTTTTAAAAACTTCAACAAAATTTATAACCCTATAACATTAAAGCATTTTTAGTCTTCTATCAAATATATTTTTTCGAAATTTTTGTAATAAGTGGATGAAAAATTTTACGCGCAGAAACAAATTTTTTAATTCTGCATCATTTGTGTATTTTTGTAGAGATTGTATAATACAACAGATAACTTAAAAAAATAATTAAAATTCATAGAAAAATAGCTTTTTTTCTCTCCTTTCAAATGCTTCTTTAAAATTTTTTTTGAATTTATATCCACCAAGTTATGATGATTTTTCTCTAGTACTTTTTTTTTCTCTGTGTGATTTCAAATTCATGGACGCCACTGTATGTATATGTATATATATATATATATATATATATATATATATATATATATATATATAACATATACATAAGAACAAATGTATATAAAATTTATCTTGAATGAAAACATGATTTTTCATGGTAACTATATATAAAACAAAAATACCTTCTTAATTTTTTTGTATTGATTTATGTAATATTGAATTAAAAAAATTGATCTTCTTCATACATATATGAAATCCTATGAGAACATAGGATTATAGCTACGAAATTTATATTATTTTTAACAAAATAATTGATTCATTAATGTTTAGTCAATATTCTATTGAGAAAAAACACGTGTTCTTTGCACGTGAAAAGAAACGTGTAAAAAACACGTATTTTTTACACGTGTTTTTTACATGTAAAATTTGCGTGTTTTTTCATGTATTTTTTTCACGTATCTTTTTCAGGTGTATTTTTTAGGTGTATTTTTTACAGCTTTTCGGCAATCGAAGAGCTTTAATTGTCTGGCCTCATATATTTGATGCGTCTTCGAAATTTGTTTAAGAGGAGGCCGTATAGCTCTGTCCTTGTCTAATATAAATTTTCGTTATTATTAATAAATTAAATATTGTTATACAAAAGTAGGGGTATAGCCCAATAGATTTCAAGACGAACAAACGATCCTATTCTATGAAAAAATATAAAATTTTCATTAGTTTTCGAGTGAGGTCTGAAACGGATAAGCAATGGAATTTGATAACTGTTATTCCGTTTCAGACCTCACTCGAAAACTAATGAAAATTTTATATTTTTTCATAGAATAGGATCGTTTGCTCGTCTTGAAATCTATTGGGCTGTATCTTTACTTTTGTATAACAATATTTAATTTATTAATAATAACGAAAATTTAGATTAGACAAGGACAGAGCTATACGGCCGCCTCTTAAGGGATGACAAAACTTGAAGACACGCCACCTAGTGATTTAAAGTCAAACCGACGTAATCGATCATCGTGTCTTCAAGTTTTGTCATCTCTTAAACAAATTTCGAAGACGCATCAAATATATGAGGCCAGTTAATTGAAGCTCTTCGATTGCCGAAAAGCTGTAAAAAAATACACCTGAAAAATACACGTGAAAAAGACACGTGTTTTTTTTAATAGGGGATAAACGTCTTTATCATGAAGTAATTCTCTTATAAAAAAATCCTGTTAGAGACGCTATACAGAAGCCTGTAGGAAATCTTGTTGGATATCTTGTAAATTCTGAAGGACATTCTGTAAGAACTATACGCGACAGTGTTGCATCGAAAAACCATAGTTATTAGTGTATCCTATTTAAATTTTTAATTTCTTTATCACACTATTTATTTCCCTAAACCAATAAAATAATCGAATTTTATACAAATTTGGATGCATCTTCGATTGAAATCTGTTAATAACTGCTGATTTTTGCTAACAATTGTGAATAACTGTTTGTGAATGGTATAAATAGTTGAGTTTAAAAAAGTAATTAGCAATTATTGTCAGTCATTAGCAGCTATTAGCTTTGAATAATAACTGAAAATAAAAGTACTAGTAGCTAATATTTGCATTTCTTTATGACCGATTTCATCTCAAATTACATAGGCTGATTTCAGATGGAATCGGTCTTATCTCTCTGAATCACTTAAGAGGACGCTGTATCTCTCTATCCTTTTCTAATTAAAAAATGTAAATTTTTGGGAAAACTAGTTATTATTGATAGAAATTAAGGGTTGTCCGCTACTTGTTTAGTAAAAATTAATATTTTCTCTGATGAGGACCAACTAATTTTGTTGCTTTTTTTTCAAGTAAAGTTTGACATACTTAAATAACGTATTCTCTAGCCTTACTTAGGATTTTGTAAATATGTCAAACTTTACTTGAAAAAAAAACAAAATTAATTGGTCCTCATCAGAGAAAATATTACTTTTACTAAACAAGTAGCGGACAACCTTTAATTTCTATCAATAATCACTAGATTTTCGAAAAACTTACATTTTTCAATTAGAAAAGGATAGAGAGATACAGCGTCCCCTTAATCATTATTTTATATTATTGTACATTAAAAAAAAAGTGCATGTATATTTTTTTTTCTCGATATTTTCAAAAAAGCATTTTTTATGCACTCTTGAAAAAAAAAACTCATAAACTTTCGATTCTCAAAAAACAAATTTTTTTTTCTTCCAACTATACTATTTTGTCTTTTACTTTATTCAATTCTACAGGGCATGCTCTTTCGATTCTACAATCTTTTAAGGAGTCTCATATGTCAGATATAGTTTGTTGTTCATAAAAATTAAAAGTTTAAGGAACTCTTCAAAATTTTGATAAAAATTAATTTATACCTAGAAAAAAAATTCTGCAAATTTTCAAGTAGTCTTATCAACTAATTTTTATATATGTGCTCACTCGAAGTCCGCGTGTTTTGTATCTCATAGTAGTAAAAATATAAACTTTAAGTGAGCATAAATAATAAAATCAGTCGATAAGGCTAACTAAAAATTTTTAGAGATTTTTTCCAGGTATAAATTAATGTTTTTCAAAATATTGAAGAATTTTTTTAACTTTTGATTTTTATGAACAACAAACTATAGCAAACTATAGCTAGCATATGAGACTCCTTAATTTTTTCACAAAAAAACAAAAGTGCAATTGCACTATTTGTAAAAAATAGAAAATATATTATTCTCAAAAAGGCCATTTTGTTGTCTCAATATTTTTAATGGGTAGGTTGCCTTAAAACGTCTATTTTCATATATATTGCATTTCAAATACTTCTGTTTTTAAGAGATATAAAAAAATAAAAGAATAGTATTTTATTCACCCAGGGAGTAAAAACGAAAAATGTCTTAAGTCGTATGTAAATTGTCACCTACGCTTACAGCTTGGGTGACGAACATACGAGTTAAGGCATTTTTCATTTATTCCTGTGGTGAATATACGATTTTTTTACACAGGCAGCGTACAGTGGTTACTTAAATATTCACTGAGAGAGAGCTAAGTACCCACTGCACGCGTCCTGTGTAAAAAATTATTTTATATCCACATAATAAGCGGGAATGCGTGTCAGATTCGACAAATGTTGCAGGAGTAAGCACATTTCAGACATTCATATGTGTAAGTACATATAATTCATAGGTTTCATGCATCTAATCGATATGTGTATATATATATATATATATATATATAACGTGGAGTCCAATAAAACGGAGCCACCATTGGGAAATGAAGTACTAAATAAAAAGTTTTGTATCTCAGCAAATAATCTCTACTAGCAATTTGAATTAAAATATTGGTTTGGAAAATATCGCATTTTAAAAATTGAAAAAAAAAATATTTTTCTGTGCCTGTACTAAAATTGGAAACATTTTTCGAAAAATGATGGTAGAAAAATTTAACACATCTGGTTTTAAAGGTATTCTGCTGAACTTTAAAATTATATTTTGCTTTATTTTCTAGGTCCAAAATTGACCGGGACATGGCGATTTTTGTACAAAAATAGGCTTTTTTTATTTTTCCGATATCTCCTTAACTGGTTACCTGGCAATGTATCATATATGATCAAAAAAAAGTCGGGCTTATTCTGGTAATGTATCATATATGATCAAATGAAATAATTTTCTTGTTTTCCAATCAATTTAAATGAAACTTGGCACACTTTAGTTTTTGGGGTCGCTGAATCTGAATCTGAGATCAGAATTGAAGAATTCAAAATAGCAGATCTAAAATGGTGGCTCCTAGATACTTTTTTAGTGTTATATCGATGCTTTCTCATATACATTGGCAAGAGTCTTTGCCATTTTAAACCCTGAAAGTTAATAATGCCGTGCCAGGTAACCGGTTAATTATAGGAGATACAGAAAAATGCCAAATAAAAAAAGGTGTACTTTTCCACGTAGAATCACCTCCAATTTTTTCAAAATTTTTTGAGCATTTTAATTTTTTTTGTATGGTTGCGGTATTATTATACACGTGCATAATATAATAATGTTAAAAATTGAAATTTCAACGTCATGAAAAAGTGAAAAAAAATTTTTTCTCTTAAATAATTTTTAAACTGTAAATATATATTCTGGGCTTAAAAACACACCTTTTTTCTATTTTTACCTTTTTTCTAGGCTGCTTAATTTTTTAAATATATTCATTTTTAAAAAAGCCCTTTTTTCACGAAAATCAGTCTCATCAATTTGGATGGACCAAATTCAATGCTACATACCCCATTTTAAAGCTGAATAAATAGTTTTTTGAATCAACTTTGCTTCTTCACTCTATGACAACCGCATAAAAAATCATTCAAGTTTGAAGTTTATCAAAATTTTTTCGATCTTTTCATTTCTATATAATATTGTTTCAAGAGTCAGTTTGTGGATTTTAGAAATAAAAGAAACAGTTTTTTGAAGGTTTCTATTTTAACTTAGAAATCGCGTTAGAATTTTTACTCTACGACCATTGGTTATGTAATTATAAAACTTTTTGTGTTATCAAATTTTTATCTAGGGATGGCAAAAACACGTGTAGGGGAGTGTTGATATAAGCTTGCAAGTTTATGGGAAAGTGCACGAATAGCGAGAACATTATACCCGTCATGTTCATACATATTGTCTATGGCACCTACTCTCTTGCTAGAATTTATAGTTACTAGCTCACTATAAAAATAATAAGTGAGATTAATTTTAAATTTCTGTTTTTGAAAAAGTAATTCAATAAATTTTATCTTGTTATAACGCAAATTGCAACACCATTTTTCATAACTCAAGAGATAGAATGTTAAAGTCAACAACTTTATTTTTTTGTCTTGGATCTTGGAAATTCTCCGCTTTTCAGTTTAGAAGAAATAGCAAAGGCACTGTTTCAGATAGATTAAGGATAATTTTTTCTATCTTTATTAGCAAACTCAAAAATCTGCCTCTTGTATCTCTTTAGTAATTTATTATGTTTTATTTGGTTTTTAAATTCAAATCACAAAAGCTACTAATATTCTTTTAAATTCAATGTAAATAAACAAATTAACTGCTAACTCATCGCCTGTCGATATGATCAGCTTAGATTGATATTAATAGAACGAAAAAATACAAGCTGAACAACCGCCAAAGCACAAAAGCACGAGCACAAATTAAAAAAAAAAATTATATGAATGAATACGTGACACGGTTTCCCTTATGAAATGAAAATGAAATAAAATATCGATTTAAAACCTTTTGGAGTTAAAGAGAAGAAAAAGAAAACAAAATACAACACACGTGGTCACTAAATACACGCGCGCGCGCAAAGCTAAAATTTATGATTAATATGATGCCAGACACGAAAAAATGTTAAGCTGACACAGGAATTCTATGAATACTCATTCTATGCATGGTAAGCTATATTAAAAAAGACATGTGCTTCTGTAAAGAAAACTAATTATGTAGCTACTAATTTACAACCATAATCAACGCTATCGACAGAAGGAATGAGCAACAATGGCCGTCCTTTCTCTCTGCTCAAGCTTTTTCTTTACTGCTTCAAACTGCGTGCGCAACAGAGAGAATCGAAGAAACGTTTTTCGCGCTGAATTTAAGGGTGTTAAAATTAGATGCGACGCGATTGGGTTACCCATATAGTAGTTATAAAAAAATCTCAAAACTACTTATTTAAAAAAAAAATTCATAACTCACTCTTACATTTTATTCATACCCAAAAGAATTTACTAATATACAACACTTTATAAATATATAATAGTGGAACATTGAGACATAAGACCTTCTAATAAATTAAACAACTATGGTTATTCGCTGAAACGTACAGGCATTTATGATTTTGATAGCTGAATGGGTCCTGGGTTTTGTGTTAAGGATTTTAATAAGTGATGCTGATGAAATCATTAAGTATATAATTAGTAAACTTAAATATATATATATATATATATATATATATATATATATATATATGATTTTATCAGCTGAATGATCGTTGGTGTACATTACAGGATTAAAATAAATGATGTTTTATTTATTTTGTTTTGTAATAGATTGGTTCTACTAGCGATTATTTAGTTGTTTTTGCCGGCACATGAGTGCTTTGTAACGCCATGTTGTCTACATCCTTGGCAGAAGGTACGTTTCGGCGCTTTGCACATTGTCCAACGATGGTTTTTCTTCCCGCAGTTCCAATAGTTGGACCGTGCTGCTCCTATTTCGTGACTTGGCCGTTCGTGCTCAGCTACTGGGTAAGGTGGAGAAGTTTGACGTGGAGGGTTAGATGTTCTTGGAATGGAAGCTGGAAGGGATATTTGGAGGGGCATAAGAGGTGGCATTAGTTTTAACGACCTTCGCTTTCGGTTCCGGCTGTAAACTCTCGTTTTACGAATAAAGCAATCCCTCTTGCAAAACGACCATCCGATATATTAATGAATTAATACTATTATTATTATAAATGTAAAAAATAATTTTAACAATCATTCGAAAATTCAAAAATTGATAATGAAAATAATGAAAATAATTTTTTTTTCTTTGTTTATGGTAAGTTTGACTACAAAAATCTACAAGCAGACTGCTGGGAGTTTCTTGGGCCTGGAAAAAGATACGGAAACAAAAACCACGGTTCGTGAGGGGTTACTAGTGAACGGCTAGCGACCCTCTAAAAATCGCGTTCCCCTTACCCGCGAATGAAAGTCATTCGATGTGCGAGGGATACTCTAACTTTGGGGATTTCTCTTAAGGCGTTTGCTCACTCCAGAATCTGTTTATCACATTGCATCAGGGTGGCGCCGGTTTTTAATCGTTTTAGATATTTCTCTTCTGGTTTTATTCTGACTGGATTCGTTTCCTTAACCTAAAAAGTGTATAAAAAATGAATCCTCCGCGTTCCATTCTCACATGCATACATAGTTACGCGGGCGAAAAACTTCAGTTCGAAGTGAAGTCCGGTGACTCTTACCCGCAATACACATTCCTTCCCAAAGTTTCAATTCTTTACTTTTATATAATTGTTATTACGGAGAGACGGAGACGGAGAAACGAAGACGGAGAGACGGAGACAGATAGACGATGACGAAAAGACGAAGACTGAGAGATGGATATGGACAGGCGGAGACATAGAGACGCATACGAAGAGACGATGACGGAGACGGAGACGGGGTGACGGATAATGTGTATGTGTATATAAGAGTAAGTGTATGTGTATGGATATGTGTATATGTGTATATGTGTGTATGTATGTGTGTGTGTGTATGTTTATGTTAAAGGTGCACGTGTGTATGTGTATGTTAAAGGTGCACTTGTGTATGTGTATGTATGTATGTGACAATAATGCAAAAGATATTCACGTAAGAAAAAAAAGTCGTAATTCTTCACTTTAGTATAATAGTAGTAGTAGTATATGGGGCGGTATAGCGAGACACCCCCTCCCCTCGTCTCGCTATACCTCCCCATCCCCCTCGCCTCCTGTCTCCCCTTCATGTTTAGGGCTGTTATAGCGTACATGTGGTGGTATAGTGTGACATTTCCCCTTCCCCCAGTCTTGGGCTGTTATAGTGTCCATGGTGGGTCCTCTCCGTCTTCCCCTACCTCTCTGCTTGGGGTGTTGTACAAAGGGCTGTATAGTCTGAAAATAATTCTCTTACCCCTCCCCTCTAATATCTACGATGATTAAAAAGTAATCTTTATACATACTTAATTTAAAATATAATTAAAATAATATGTTTACTAACTTTAAATATAAGAACTTTATGAAAATTTAAAATGTTAAATGAATAAAATTGTATATTTCATAATAATAATAATATCTATTTCAAAAAGTTTAAGAAAATTATTTGAAATTTTAAAAATATGTATGAAAAAATTAATTATAAGAAAATAAAAATTAATATTTTGTTAAAATATTATTATTAATTAATTTTTAAAATATAGTTTTAAATTTGATTTTTCTTTTAATTAAAAAGTACATAATATAAATTTTTAAGGGATAGGTGGATAAATAAGGTCAATAAATGAAAAATTAACAAATTGAATACGTTTATATTTTTTATTCTATACCTTCGTATACATGAGTAGCCGTCGGCGGTTTACTCGATCTTCTGTTATATAATAACGAGCGCTGAGGCTCTTGATTTATAATTGTATCAAACTCTTCTTTCGAGATTACATCTAAGAACTCTTCCCCTCCGTATGGGTATTTGGTCAGCTCTCGGTCGCTCTCGTACGTGACACGAACCTTCGCCGAATTTTGTGCAGCTTTATAGCGCCATATATAATTTACTGTATTTTTTCTTAGCGCTGTATGCATCAGAGTAGGGGTATGGATTTGGGCACTAAAAAAAATAAAAAATTATGAATACATTGAATTAAAAAGTAATAATTTTCAATAAAATTTTTCAAATAATTTAAAAGAATTTAAAAAATAGAAAAAAATCTATCTATGAATTTACTCATTTTTTAATTACTAATAATTTAAAAAAATTTATTTAAAAAATTAAGCTTTTTTACAATTTAAAAAAAAAAAAAAAAAATAGGTAGAAAAATATTTAAAAAAAATAATAATATTGATACTTACTATGCTATTATTTTCCCTGCAAGTATGAAATGTCCAGCAGCATACCCTGCACGGTTTTTTTGTGATTTCTAGATATTCAAGATTTGTATCCTCCTGAGGCCTCGCTACTAGGGTTAGGCTATTAAAGAATTCTTCCCCCGTCAGACTGAATGGTTGTGTTGTTATTATGAGCGCGTTTGCGTGTATAATTTCTTGGGCCCAATGATAAATTATGCGTTTATCCTCAATACACCGTCGTTGGGCGACTCTGTTAGCCAGGTAATCAAGCTCCTCTTTGCACTGGCTTATAATGATTCCCAAATCTGTCAATTTTTTTAATTTCTCCATAGGCTCGAGAAATGCTGTTTGCCTCACTTTCGCGAAGTTTCTTACTCTTTCGTCTATTTCAGCTGTTTTTTTGTTTTTTTTTCTCCACTTTTTCTTCAAATATAACTTTAACTTCCTCAGCGTCGTTATTAACACTATTATCCTCGATATCTATAACATTGTCGTTATTAACACTATTATCCACGATATCTATAACATCTTCTATATTCTCTATTTCCTGCATTCCCGAACTTCTTTCAAGAATTGCATCATACCACATCATTTGATTGTTTTGTTCTTCACTATTAATATTTTTTTGTCACAATTAATGTCACACAAGTCACTTGTTATAGAAGCCACAATGTTCCGAACGTGTTCTTCTTTCGTTCTCTCTTCTTCTTCACCAACACTTTCAGAAACAACACTATTCGTCGATTGATTAATCAAATCCATAGTAATATCTTCTTCTTCTGCATTTTCTGGAAGAACAAAAGTTTTCAGCCATTCCATATCGTTGTTTTCTTGTTCGTTATTTAAATTTTGGTATACACCACTTATCGATTCAGCAATATTCGGTGATATTGCTTTTTCCAATACCTCTTTAACCATAGCATCAAACCACGACATTTCGTTCACTTGATTATTCTTTTCCATTTTTGTTTTAAAAAAATATTTTTCGTTCAAATTGAAGAAAAGCAAAGAAAAGTATATCTTTCTCAATAAGTTTCGAAAATCAAACTAAAAAATTTTGAATATCGATCTTGCGAAGAAAACTCAGTGTTGGGTATTTTTTCCATAAAATTATCTATGATTATAAAGATAGAAGAAGAAGAAATTAGGGAAAACATATGCTCTGTTAGATATTTAAGGGAAGCGATAAGTATGTACATCTTGTAAGTATCCGAAAATATTTTTAACACCTGGTATGTTGATATTGCGTATTATCAGATATTTTTTCTCTCTCTTTTTTAAACCTATGTTTTCGCATTTGTAGAAATAGAGGGGTGGATTTCACGTAAAATTATCTATAAACATTAAATAGTGCTCGAGCTATTGTACGGTATTTTCACTGATAAGCATACCGCTTGCAAGGTGTAAAAGAGAGAGAAAACTTTTCTTGCAGCTTGTATGCATACCGTCTTTACGGGTATAATATTATTTTCCTTTTTTGGTTCACGTATCATTTTAATTAAAATTTTTCTTGCAGCTTGCATGCTGACCGTCTTTATACATATAATAGTGTTTACCTATTTTTCTGTTAACCGATATTTGCTACAATTTTTTCTCTATGAGAAATAAAAGCCTATATAAAGATATGCGTGAAACTATTTTTTCTCATATAGTTCTCTGCTACGATAGCGAATAGAAGCTGAAATTTTGATTGTCTAGTGATTTTTTATTGTGAAACCATGAGAAATATTGCGTAAGACAATTATCGTGTGATTATTTTACAAATTGGTAAATATTTAAGTTATGTGGAATCGTGTTACACTGTACGAAGAGTGTGTAATTTAACGTGGCGTAGAAAAGTTCATCGTATGACATGTTTCTATCTAGAACAGCAATTAAATTTTTTTTTATCATCCGTGTCGTTACGTATGATTGCGCGATTGCATAATAGATTTAAAAAAAAAACGAACTTGCTGTATCAACAGCCGCTGAATATGTGAAATCAAGAAACCTGGAAGATGCCTATGTACTGCAGGAACTAATGAATGAATACAACGAGTATCGATGTAAGTATAAAATACTTTTCAAATTAAATTGCTTCTCTTTAAAAAAACAGATTAATTTGAGCACTCCGATCTAATCAGATTTATGAGAGAGGTCAAAATATTCTTGTATCTTTTGAATCATTTTTATAGAAATTTACAATTAATTATTAATTTCGATAGTATTTCATTATTATTTAACAAATTAATAATTCGTTATTTACTCCATCTAATCGTTTGAATTTATATATTTGTATTGAGATTTAAATATTATTTTCGACCCATCACATTGATTTGGGTAGTTTATATTCGAAGATAATGATTTATAATTTCATTTCTGGTTCATAAAACTATATATCCTTTATAAGATTTCATTTAAAATTTTCAATTTTTGAATAAATATTGATATTAAAAATGATAGTTTAAATTTTTATATATTTAAATAATAATTTTTATTATTTATATATATATTAAATCCTGAGTAGAATTTTTAATGTAACTAATTTTTTACTAATTTTTAAAATATTATTCAATAATAAAGTAAGATATGAATATTAAAAATATTTTATATTCATTTAGTAATATTAATATTTATATCTTTCATCGTCTAAGAAAACATTGAAAAGTTTAAATTAAAATTATTTTTAAAAAATGCTATTAAATAATTTTTATGAAAATTTATAATCAATTTACTATTAATTTTACTAGTATTTCATTATTTAGCAATTAATAATTGGTAATTTACTTTAACGAATCGTTTGAATGTGTATATTTGTATTGAATTTTAAATATTTTCGATCCATCACATAACATTTGTTTGGGTAGTTTATATTTGTAAGAAAATGATTTATATTTTCATTTTTTGGTTCATAAAACTATAAATCAGTTGTAAGATTTCATGTTAAATTTTCAATTTTTGAATAAATATTGATATTAAAAATGATAGTTTAAATTTTTATATATTTAAATAATAATTTTTATTATATATATATATATATATATATATATTATTATATATATATTATATATATATATATATATATATATATATTTATATTAATAATCGTGAGTCGAATTTTTAATATGAATAATTTTTTTAAATAAATTTTCAAAATATTATTCAATAATAATAATAAAGTAAGATACGAATATTTATTTAGCAATATTAACATTTTATATCGTTTATCGCATAAGAAAAAATTCAAAAGTTTATTTTAAAAATATTGATATGCAAATTATTTTTCAGCGCTAGAAATATTGCGAAGAAATTGGGAGACGGACAGCGACGAGGATTCATTCGGACGTGTAAATAACGAAAATCATCTTATCGGAAATCATGATATGCCAGGTACATCTGGAAACAGTGCCCGGCAACGATTATTCGTTACACCCTCACCTTCTTCGTCTTACCATACTTCCGATTTAAGCGTTTCACCACAAGTTATAGGTCGCGATGCTGAAATGTTTGTTAATGAAGAAGAAGAAGAAGAAGAAGGAGGAGGAGGAGGAGGAGGAGGAGGAGGAGGAAGGAAGGAATGGAATCAGGCAAGAACAGCAGCCGCCAGAAATAATCGTTGATAGCGATGCCGAAACGGTCTTCAATGAAGAAGAAGAGGAACAACAAGAAGAAAGAGTTGAAAATAGCCAAAGTCCCATGCAGTTACAACAGGACTTGGGAGAAAATTTTGAATCCGAGTCCGTTTTTTATTCTGAAGACGAAGAAGAAGTTAATGAAGAAATAATAAGACCGGTTGGGCGACTAGCACTTACTATGATTGTAAATTATCCAGAGCCATTGAGTGCTACCTTAAGAGCCTTAAGCCATAATGGGCCTATATATGGTAGTGGTAGCAACGATGTACTTAATGAGATAGAAAGCGGGGCAGCAAATCCAGCAGGACCCTTTGAAAATAGGCAAGAACGGAGTATTCTGTTACACGGTTTTTATGCTCAAAGAGTACCGGAAAGAGAGAGATCGTTTCATCAAATCGTCGACCGCACGCGCATGATTTTCCACTCTTTTAATGAGGGCATGTTAGATTGACGAGTTAATGAGTGTAAGAAATTTTTATTATAATTATAATTTTTATTATTATTTTATTATTATTATTATTATTATTATTATTATTATTATTATTATTTTATTAATATTATTATTATTTTATTATTACCATTTAAAAAAAATTTTTTATTTATATAAAGTAATACGGAGAGAAGAAAACGGTGTTGATGACGTGACAAATCTAAATTTAAGATCTCTGGAGATTTATGCCCAAAGAATTAGACCAGTTCGACGCGCGCAAGAATTACGATGGTTTCATACCATGGCTGAAGATATGGGATCAGCATTGTATACAGATTCGACTACAGATTTAGCCGATCTACTCGATCGTGTACACGATAGTTTAAATGGTCCTCCAGAAGAATGAAAATTTTAAAAAATTATTTTTATTTTTCGTTTTTTAATTTTAAACGTTGCGAACATGAGTAAATAAATAATTTTAATAACAATAGTAATAAATAATATTAGTAATATTAATAATAATAGTAATAATGATAAGAATCATGTAATATAAAAATTAAAATTCTTAATTAAATTTTTTAAATAAATTTTCAAAATATTTATTTAAAATTTTTTCTAAACATAAAATATTTTTTATAGCATCGTCATCATCATCATCATCATCATCATCCCTCATAGAAACATCAACACCAGTTGAAAACTATGCTACGCTTCTTTCTGTCACAGAAGAAGAAGAAGACGAAGAAGAAGGGGAGGTAGAGTGGGGAGCCACAAATGTATCAGAGAGAACAGTTGGGTATGTCTACGAGCAGTAGCAGCGTCAACCATGGACATAGTAATAGCAGCGAGAGGGGGAGTCCAACGCATATGTAAGTGAGAGCGTCAATAGGAATGAGTATGCACGAGAGAGTGAATCGTGCGTGGGTGAAGTAGAAAATGTTCAAATAGGTAGCGGTAGAGGCGCTAGTGCGGAGGAATTTTCAATAAGACCCCTGGGCGTAAGATTCGATATTAATCAATAAAGGAATCATTACATAAGAAAATTTCAAATGAATGCGACAAGATTAGTACTTTGCATGCGTACCTACAGAAAATTTTAATCCTGTTTTATGGTTAGAATTGGTTATGCGGGATATTCACGCGTATTTGATATCGTTAGGAGAAGAAAATGACTTAGTAGGAATTACTGTAAAGAGTATTCACTTTAGTCATGGCCCAGCCGAAATATCACTTAGACCGATTTTGAATTTTAATTACGATGATTTATGGGAACTTATAAGTAATTTAGCTCAAAGTAACGAAAATTTTCAGATTGACGATAGTTTTATTTTAGAGGCAACGTATATCAATTTACCTCGAGGTACCGGTCGGAAAAATAAATTAAATATTAACATATTGCAGAAAAAATCAATAGTTTGTATACAGAATAAAGATAATTTGTGTCTGCCACGAGCCTTAGTTGTTGGAGAGATGTATGTGATTATAAAAAAAATGATTCGATCGATATGAAAAATAAGTGGACTGTCATTCGCGATGGACGTAGATCTATGCAAAAAGAGAACGCTTTGCAGTTAATAAATAACGCTGACCTAAATATTCCAGAGGAAGGCTGGGGGTTCCACGAGATAGATAAATTTCAGAAGTACTATACTAGACTTGGCATTGCAATACAAGTATATGATAAAAGTAATTTTGGAAGCGGAGAACCACCATTTTTTAATGGTCGTGCGTTAATTGAACACTCCCAAAATAATGTGGATTTGCAAGGAGTTATAAATTTATATTATGATTCTGATGAACATTATCATACTATTCTAAATGTAAGCGGAGCAGCGGGTAATAATTTTTTCTGCGAATATTGTAATAAATGTTACAAATATCCCGACCAACATCAGTGTTCAAACGTATGTTCAAAGTGTTTTGTATTGCCATCATGTGTAAAAGGAAACGGTATAATCTTGAAGTGTAACGAATGCCATAGAACATTTTTCAATAATGCTTGCTACAAGAATCATCAAACAAATGGAAGCTATAAGGCCAAAAATAAAAAAATGTGCGAACTTGTTGAAATTTGTCAAGTTTGTAATAAAGTTACCCATGTTCACAGAGACAAGCATGTATGTGGAGTTAATTGGTGTAAGCTTTGTCGAGGAAAACATTCTGTTAACGAGTTATGTTACATGCGTCCTCTGTCCACGAATGACTATGACAATGGAAGCAACTTTAAAAAAATAAAGAAAACTTTGTTTGTATTCTATGATTTAGAAACACAGCAAGATACAGAATTTAGATGTCACACTACCACGCGATTACATGTTCCCAACCTCTGCGTTGTTCAGCAAACATGTGATGATTGTTTGGAGGATAATGATTTTTCTCAAAGATGCGATACTTGTGGTATTCGAGAACATGTTTTTCAAGAAAACCCAATTAGACAATTTTTAGATTGATTGATTGATTGATTAAACACTTTATTTCAGGTCGTGGGGTATAACCCCGTATGACCCATTTAAATTACAGAGAGATTACAAATAATAAAAATTGAAAAAAATACATGAAAAACGTAGTGATAATAAACAAATTGAGATAATTGTAGTTGTATCAGTAAGTAGATAGCAAGCATTCGGTAGTTAGCAATAGATAACAAAATAAAATAAAGTAAGCAAATGAATATATCACAAAAGTAATACAGAAATACAAAAATAATAATAATAATGACTGATAGTAATAATTCAGCTATATAACATTTAATTAGTTCTATAGTTAGCATAGTTCTTGATAAATTCATTCACCTCTCTACACCTCACTTCAGCACTGACAACCGTATACTACAAGTAAAATTAGTAGATTCACATTTAAAATCTTCATCGAGTAACCATTGCACCATGCCACTCTGCGCGCTCTTCACCAAGGAGTCTAGCATACAGGTGATGCTTAATGACCTGTGTTCGCCCTGCTTCGAAATCAACGAATAAGTCGACATTATTGTTGATAAATGTAGATGAAGAATACACGAAAGAATTTAACATCGCTGCAGTACGAACAACTGGACAAATCAAAAGTCTTTGTGGAAGTCTTGAAGAAGATCTAACAACTGTGTCGATGTTGGCACGACGAAATTTAGAAAACAAATAAGATGGATTTTGGTGCGTGACAATAGAGTGAGCTAACGTTGCCTTAAAATATAACCGTCTGTTTTGAACAGACAGCCACCCCAATTCAAGACGAAAGGGAGTAACCCTCTAGATATGTATATTCGCGAGAGAACAGTTTTTAACCAAATCACATGCATTGCACACAATGCTGGTGGTTTTGATGCACAATTTATGCTGAAAGAATTAGTGGAAAAATATAATCAGACATCACCCCAGGTGATTCTTAACGGACAAAATATAATTTTGTTACAATGCGGTCGAACAAAATTCATCGATAGTTTAAATTATTTCCACATGAAACTAAGCGCATTAACAGAAACTTTCGGCTTACCGCCCAGCGCGAAAAAGGGCTACTTTCCTCATCTGTTTAATACCGTAGGGAATGAAAATTATGTAGGTCCACTGCCAGATCCGCAGTTTTACGCGCCTGATTCCATGTCGCATGAGGAAAGAGAGAAATTTTTTACGTGGTACAATTCCGAAACTTTGAGTGGACGCGTATTTGATTTTAAAAACGAAATCGTAGAATATTGTCGCATGGACATTGAAATTTTAAGACGCGCATATTTGGCCTTTAGAAAAATTTTCTTAGACGTAGGACAAATCTGTCCGTTTACGAGTGCGACTACTATCGCAAGCGCGTGTTCTCTCGTTTGTAGAAAGAATTTCTTACTACCCGAAACCATTGGCATTATACCTCCTGCAGGCTATCGTCGTGCTGATAAACATTCTCAGAAGTCAATTGAATCGTCATTAGCCTGTGAAAGAGAAATTGGTCGTGAAATAATTCATGCTGGTAGAACAAGAGAATTTATCTTGCCTGAAGGTTTCCTCGTAGACGGATTTTTACCTCCTGCATCGGGAAATCAGGATAAAAAGGATATAGTTTTCGAATATGAAGGTTGTTACACGCATGGATGTCCCCAAAGTTTTAATAAAAATCGGGATACGCGCATCGCTTTTGGACGTACGTTTAACGAAGCTTATGAAAATACATTAGTAAAAATAAATAAAATTCGACAACATGGATACGAGGTTATTTGTATATGGGAATGCGAATTCGATAAAATTAAACTTGAAAATCCGGAAATAGCTGAATACGTGCGTTATCATCCTGTAATGAGTAGAATAATGTTAAACCCACGAGAAGCATTTTTCGGCGGAAGGACAGAAAATATAATTCCGTATTATAAAATTAAAGAGGGTGAGAAAATCAAATACACAGATATATGCTCCTTGTATCCTTACGTATGTAAACGTGGGCAATTTCCCGTTGGACATCCAAAAATTTTCATAGGAAGCGAGTGTCGTGAACTAACCGGAGGAAATGATAATAATTTGCAACGTGTCGAGGGTCTGATTAAGTGTAAAGTTTTACCACCCAGAAACTTGTACTTACCTTTGTTACCCGTTAAAATGCACGGTCGTTTGTTATTTGCACTTTGTCGTTCTTGTTGCGAGGAGATGCGAGAAAGCGATTGTAATCACGAAAACATTGGCGAGCGAGAATTCACGGGTACTTGGGTAGTAGACGAATCACGTAAATCTGTCGAACTTGGCTACCGTATAACGAAAATATATATTATATGGCAATACGAAATGAAACGCTTTGATGGTATAAACGGAGGACTCTTTGCAGGATACGTAAATACGTTTTTGAAAATAAAACAAGAAGCAAGTGGATGGCCTGCTTGGTATACAAATGACGACGAAGCGAAATTGCGGCACTTGGATGAGTATCAGCGAAACGAAGGTATTCGATTGGATCGTGACAAAATAGAAAAAAATAGTGGTCTGAGAGCTGTAGCTAAACTTTGCTTAAATTCTTTTTGGGGGAAGTTTGGACAACGCAGGAATTTAAAGCAAACGGAAATCGTGAAATCGCGCAAAAATCTCTTACGAACATTAACCTGTCCTGATAAAGAAGTTCTCAGTATTTTACCTGTAAACGACGATATTTTATACGTTCATTGGCAGCTTAGAGAAGAAGCTGTTAAAGCATCATCCAATACAAATGTGGTAATAGCTGCATTCACAACTGCACAAGCCAGGCTGGAATTGTACAAACATATGGAAAAGCTTGATAGGCGTACTTTGTACTGTGATACTGATTCGTGTATTTTTGTAAAAAAGGACGATTCGGGCGAATATGAGCCAGCCTTGGGAAACTTATTGGGCGATATGACGGATGAATTAAGATGTTACGCTCCTGGTACCTATATAGACACTATGATATCTGCAGCACCAAAGTTTTACGCTTATTGTGTAATAACACCGTCAGGAAATATTTATGAATGTTGCAAAGTTAGGGGAATAACTTTAAATTTCAAAAATTCATTAAAAATAAATTTTAATAGTATTAAAACGCTCATAGACGAGGTATTTGCGAGAAAGCTTAGAGAAGAAAATGAGAAAGAGACGAATAAAAGCGAGATACGGTTGAATTTTAAATCTATACGACGCACACCTTATCACGAAGTCATAACAAGAGAAGAATTCAAAACCTGTAGCGTCGTTTTGAAAAAAAGACGCTATGTTTCCCTATCGCTTTCTCTTCCTTTTGGTTATAAGAGTGAATGTGAACAACGAGTAAACGATAAAAATATTGAATAAAAAAGGAAAAGTGTTTTTATGAAATCTATTATTATTATTTTACAAGCAATCATCAATAATTCTTAGAAAATAACAATACGCTAACACCCGCGCGGTGATGAGCTTATACATTTCTCAGTTAGCTGATTGACGCGGAAAATGAGCTTATTCCCGCACACGTGTTGAATAAGCTAATAAAAACACGTGTGCCCGCGCCGCCGCCGCCGCCCCCCTCCACCCATCTAGGTCTTTTAATAATAATTAAAAAGAAAAAACGTAAGAGGGTGCTTAACATAAAAAACATTAAACTTTTGTCCGTCTTTGTCAGTATTCAACATGGATACACGATGGAAACATCCCTTTACATGCATGATTTCAGGGCCGATTATGTGTGGAAAAACTGTTTTTGTCAAAAGATTTCTCGCCAGTTTACCCCAAATTTGTGACGTAGATTTTGATCGTATTCTCTTTTATTACGCGGAATGGCAAGAGGCCTATCGTAGCGAGTTCAAAGTAGAAGGAACTCAACGCATCGAATTTCGAAAATGCTTACCACAAGCTAGTGATTATTCCAATGACAATGATAAAAAAAAATTGCTCATACTAGACGATCTGATGCGTGAATCATCAAACAATATGGTACTTGATTTATTTACAAAAGGTTGTCACCACAAAAATATCAGTGTATTTTTTATTACGCAAAATATTTTTCATAGGGGGCCAAATCAGCGTGATTGATCATTGAATTCAAATTATATCGTATTGTTCAAGAATCCGAGAGATCGTGCGCAAATACAGTTTCTCGCTCGACAAGTTTACCCGGAGGACCCCAAATTCTTGCAAGAAGCCTACATTGATGCCTGTAGTCGGCCATTTAGCTATCTTCTGTTAGATTTGAAACAAGATACTCCAGATGAGTTTCGCTTTCGTACCAACATATGACAACATATTCCCTATGACAAGCTGCACTATGCTTACGTGCCTAAATTTTCATCGAGATTCAGGTAAACATGACTAAATAATAAGAAAAAAGCATCTGTAGTCAAGAAGCAGTCTTGAAATAGCGATGACTGGGACAACATCTATGGCCCCGTTCGTAACAAAAGAAAAACAAGGAGAAAAGAAAAAAAGTTCCATAAAGTCTCGCGTCTGTTGCACACCTGGAAAGTTATATTCGAAAAAGCACGTCGCACTTTTGAATGCTCTGAGTCGCGCTAACAGTGAACAGCGTTCAGCTTTGATTCGAACAGCCGATAAAAATTTCATAAAGTGCATTTGTGAGTGTGCACTGAACGTGTTGCAAGGTGTAGTAAAATTAAAAACTCCTGAACAAAACCGCTTAAAAAAGCACAGAACTATTTTAAGGAAACTAGTAAGAAGTAGAAGAAGCAGTGGTGCCAATGCGTGAAAGCTAAAAAACGTACTATAATTCAGAGTGGTGGTTCTTTTTTACCACTTCTATTGGGCCCACTGATAAGTACAATTTTTTCAAAAATTTTGGGTAGCAAAAATTAATTTTTTTCTCAAGATAAAATAGCCATGGAACGCGCTCGAAAAATGGTCATTGTCCCCGAAACAACTCTGGAATAAATACAAAGTTTTTCGCAGCAGCAGCAACAACAAGGAGGAGCTGTACCTACGATTATTTCTAGGACTGATAACATGACTGAAAATGCTAAAAAAATCATACAAACACCTGCTGATAATTTAACACGGCTTGATTTGGAAATGTACAAAATTCTTCATTCTTAAAGTTTTAGCAGTGAACGGGAAAAATGTAAAAATTATTTGCAAGTTTTGAGGCGCTATTTATTTTTCAAAGATAACGAACGTGTGGATGGTGGTAACATTGGTCGAGATATTGACGAAATCGAAGCTACACTGGCACCATTAACAGAAGAAAAAATACTCGATAATGTACCTAAAATTTATGCTAGAAAAGCATGACTTTTACTAAAACATTGGCGCACTCTTGAGCCCGATCGATTAAAATGGGATAGTACTGAAAGCGTTATCGTAGATGGTAAACTTATACCACGATCTAACATAGTAGAATTACTTAACGATGTTTTACAAAAGAAAGAGAAAAAAATAGAGGAGGAGGATGATGAAGCACCTATTGGTAGGTTTGAATTTTCAAAGCTTATTGGAAGTTCGGAAACCCCTAATAATTTGATTGGAAATACGGAAATTCTAAAAATTGCCAAAAGACTAACGTCTCCTTCAAATACTGCGAAACGGAAAACCTCGTCACCAGTATTTACATCACCCGTAACGAGACATGGTGCTAAGCAAAAATGGTTAAAAGCAAAAATCTGAAGAAAATGTCTTTGAAAAAACAGTATTACGAACCTTCGCTCGAAGCAGGTTATGCTGGAGCTCGAAATTTAATACGCGTAAATATAAAAGATAAATCATTGATAAACATTGATTTGCGATTGCGAAGAGCCGCACTACACGACTTCCAACAAAAAAATTCGTCGAATTTTTGGCTATGAAGATATTGTCTACAGAGAAACAGGAACTTTTGTCACTTCTAACTCAGGAACAAGTATAAATGTGGGCAATAGACCGGCTCGTTTAGCACGGGCTATACCCGATCAGCTTTACGTTTGCACAGACATATGCGAACCTTATGCAGTCGGTGATGCGGAAACGGCACTTTTACGCATTGTATCCCTGGGAAATTCAAAGTACAAATTCGGATCAACCGTTGTCAAAGAGTTTGCACCGATTCAATACATACCTCTACTACATCATACCTTTCGAAATATTGTTATCGATATAAGAGATCAACATGGGCGCAAAATACCATTTGAGTATGGAACGCTGACGGTTACCCTTCATTTCAAGCGTAGTCGTTAATTGCATAGCGATATGAGTTATTATATTCATTACTACGACGAGCAGGCTGGTGATGGAAGCGGTATTAAAAACGTTTACTCTGGTTCAACGTTACAAAGAGGCTCTGGAATTGATAGCTTCCTTGGAGGATTATTTAGAAAAATTGTGTTATATCTTGCCAGCGGGGCCAAAGCAGTAGGCAAAGAAGCTATCCGAACAGGCTTGAACGTGCTAGACGACGTGTCGAATAAGAGAGCGAATTTTAAAGAGTCTCTCAACACGCGTGTTCGAGAGTCGGGTCAAAATTAAAAAAGAAAAGCTGCTAATAAAATTTCCGATATTATGAAACGTAGCGGATATAAAGCTGTTACTGCTAAGCGCAAACGACAGTCAACACGAGCTCGTGTTCCCGCACACAACGCATCAAGCAAGAAAAAAAAGACAAAGTGAAAGACGAATAAGCGTGGTATAGGCAAGAAAAAGAAAACATCAAGGCGAAAGAAGAAAGTATTGAGAAGCGTATCCGTCATTATTGGACCTAAATAAATCATTAAAAAAAATGGCTTTCCTACACGCGTGCAGTGGTGAAGGTATGAAGAGCGAACTAGATATTTTTACTCTTTCTCCGACGCAAACATCGATTGAAAGCAGATCTTTTCTCCACTACAAACCTGTATCATCTCTCAGCAATGAAAGCGATTCATCTTTAGAATTTTTGGTTCCTAGTTCGACCGAGCATTACATCGATCTAGCGCATACAATGTTACAAGTCAGCGTGGAAATCACACCCGTGGGAACCGACGCCGAGAATGCAAAAGTTGCTCCTATTAACAATTTTTTACATTCGTTGTTCGAGCAAACGGATATCTTTTTCAATTCAGAGCTAGTCTTACCCCCAAACAACGCTTATCCTTACAGAGCTTACATAGGAACGCTCTTAAATTACGCTTCTCCTGCCTTAACATCACACCTAACCTCCGCACTTTGGTATGCGGACACAGCAGGATGTATGGATGCTTCACCAGCAATTGCTACTGGAACAGTTGGGGCCAATGTCGGTTCTCGGAATCGCCAATACTTTACAGCTGGCGGTAAAGCTATCGATATGATTGGCCACCTCCATTGCGATGTATTTAATCAAGATAAATTTTCGGTAAACGGTGTTGAAATGCGGGTGAGGTTCGTTCGTAGCAAGGACGCGTTTTGTTTGATGGATTTCACCGATGACGGAAAATTTTCAGTACCCATCAGAGAAGTGACGCTAATCGTCCGTCGAGCTAAAATAAGTCCAGCCGTACTATCTGCTCATGCTAATGCTTTAGCCAAAACTACTGCAAAATATCCAATAACAAGAGTGGAAGTCAAATCATTCACTCTACATAGCGGAATTTTAGGAGATACTCTTGATAATGTTATATTGGGCCAGTTGCCAAAAAGAATCATCATAGGTTTTGTGAGTAACCGAGCCTTCAACGGCAATCGACAATTGAATCCTTTCAACTTTCAACATTATTCCATCAATTTTCTCTCTCTTTACGTCGATGAAGTACAAATACCAAGCAAACCCCTACAGCCAAAATACACTGGGAATAATAAACTCTATGTAGACGCTTATCACACGCTATTCTCCGGTACTGGTATACATTTTCTCAACGAGGGTATCGATGTCAGCCGAACGTCTTATCCAGAAGGTTACTTTCTCTTTGCATTCGACTTGACGTCTGATTTATCAGCTCATTTTTCATCACATTGAAATCTCATGCGGTCGGGTGCTCTGCGCATTGAAGTTCGCTTTGAGCAGGCTCTTAAGGAAACAATCAATTGCATCGTTTATGCAGAATTTGATAACGTGCTAGAAATCGATTCAAACAGATAAATTATTACGGATTTTAATGCTTAAGGTGGAGGGAGAACATGGTGGGAGAAATATTATAAGACCATTTGCTTCATACCCCACTGCTTTAGTTGATTCTCACTCTCAGCCGTAGCACACACGCACTCGCGTTCTCGCCAAAATGGGTTACGTAATAGATATTCAAGGCTTAAGAGATAAAGATAATAAATTTTTACCCAAGGAAGTGGCAGTAGTTTCTCTGCAAGAACAAGTTGTTGGTCATTGGATAATTGCACCACCTTACGAATTCAATAATTTGCCAGAAGATATGAAAACCAGTAACGATTACGTGTCGTCACGCCTCCACGGTTTACAATCGTTCGATGGGGATGTTATTCTACAAAAATTACGCTACTATTTTTATAATATAGCGAGAAACGCTACAAGAATTTATGTAAGAGGTGCTGAAAAGGCTCGCTATATCGAATCTATTATGGCCCGTAACGTTATAAACATAGAAGATTACACTACAACGGGTTTCACCGACTTACAAAGACAATTCTCTTCTCAGAAATTATGCTGCTTTCACGCCTGCCAAGAAAGCCTCTATAAAAGGGAGTATTGTGCCATGCAGAGATCACATCTATTGAGAGAGTGGCTTCATTCACTACTCCCTCAAGAATCTCAACAACATTTGTCTAAAAAGAGTAGCGAACTCTTCTACGACTCTCTTTAAAAAGTTGCCTACAAGAAAAATAGCGTTGTGAGATTTGGGTCAAGCGTCGCTTTTACAGGGGTCGATGAGGTAGACGACGACGACGACGACGACAACGACGATGATAAAACCATAGAATAAGCAAGTAGTGATGAGGGTTGTAGTTTAACACAAGAAAATAATACAAATGAATACCACCCAAATAAAGAGAGCCCTAGAAGGGTTGAAAGCCAAAACAATTGGCGTATACGCAGCAGATCGAATTCCGAATGTAATGATAACACCAGTCGCGGTAGTGTGTAATACCGATGATCATACAAGACCTGGTACACATTGGGTGGCCATGTTCATCAATAAAAATGGATGCAGAACGTATTTTGACAGTTACGGTTTCCCACCCATCTCAAAATATCATCTGGAACGACTCAGAAGAAACTGTAAAATTTTTCGATGGAATACCAAGAAACTGCAGAGCATCGATTCAACGTGTTGTGGTCAATATACTATTATGTTTTTATATCATATATGTCGCGGTGTTAGTTTGCGAACGTTTTGTAGCATCTTTTCAAATAACACGAAAAAAAATGATCGAATAGCTGCAAATTTTTATAAAAAAATTTCAAATAAAATTAGACATCGAAGATGTAAGCGCGCGGGTACATTCGGCAGAGAACGTTCTCAAGGTTCAGGCCATTGTAATCAAACATGTACTTCTAGGTTAAGATATTCATAATATATATGGCTGATTCCATTCAGATTCATGCAGGCCGTCACTGATCGAATTTTTTTTTCTTCTAAGTAATAAAAATACCTTCTATTATGCATATGAAGATAAAATTTACCTCGTAGAATGCTCAAAAAAATTTTTTTTTTTTACTACAGCAATTTTAGTGTTGGATGTAAAAACAAAAATTCAAAAATTGAAAATGAACCTCTACTTTTAAATGACTATAGCTCCGTCAATTTTTAACCTTTTTGGTCGTTCTTTCAACGAAAGTGTGCGGAATTCTGTCTAGTTTTA
Source organism: Anastatus disparis (assembly GCA_017163975.1). Taxonomy (NCBI): domain Eukaryota; kingdom Metazoa; phylum Arthropoda; class Insecta; order Hymenoptera; family Eupelmidae; genus Anastatus; species Anastatus disparis. The sequence continues at coordinate 185,781 of JAFFSR010000041.1, read as the reverse complement.
AATGCAATCTCAATTTTTGTAATACAATTTAATCTCACTGAGTTATTTACATAAGCCGAAAAAAAGCGATTTTTTTCAAACGCAATTTTCTCAAAAACTATTTTTTTTTTTGGTTTTGAAATTTTTATATGATTTTATGCATAAAAAATACTAACTTTGAGGGTAGGTGAGAATATGCTATTTCGCCTTATTTTTTTTTAACAGATTTTTAAACGTTTTTTTTATATTTTCGATTTTAAAACATTGATACCATGGCGCATCGTACTATTTTTCCAACTTTACGTGTTCTTACAACTATTTTTATGCTTTTATTTATTGATATATCAAAAATATCAACAATAATCTTTAAAATAAACCCTGGATCGAATATTTTGATCAATTAGAACCAAAGTTATGACGATTTCAAGTTAAAAAAAATGCTGAAAATTTAAGTAAATATATTTACTTTGAATTTTGAATTTTGAATTTTGAATTTTGAATTTTGAATTTTGAATTTTAAATTTTAAATTTTGAATTTTGAATTTTGAAAAGGTGAGTTTTTTAAATACTAAAATATATTATTTGGTAATTTTCAATGAACAAATAATATGCGATACAATGAAGAAAGAACACTAATGAATTAAGAATTAATGTGAATAAAAAAATCCGAATTTAAATAAAACCTTTCAATTTACTTCTTACCACTCATGTCTCGAAGTTTTGGCAGTGTAGATTTGGTTTCGTTCGCTTTTCCAACAGTGAATCTTTTGAATACCTTTAATTTCTTTTGCATTTCCTAACCATTCCATTTTTTTGTCAGTCGAAAAACTTCTAACTCATCCTTGCGGATAACAAGAATGTTAATCGACGGAGTATATTTTGATACGTGAGTGGCGAAATTTTCAGCGTTTCTAATAAAATCTGCACTCTTCTTGGACAGATTATGCGTGGTAGCATAATGTTTAACTAAACCACCAATACCGTCACAAGCCCCTTTACCATGACCTGTTGCAGAAAAAAGCCATTTTCTGTTTACTTTTGAGTTTTGAAGCTCATGGAATTGATATCTATTTTTAAAATGACTGGCAGCTCCATCAGAAATGGTTATGATTTCATCAAGACGCGCAATATGTTTTTGTTTTAAGTTATCAATAATTAAATTTATAGCCATTAGGGCATGAGACAAATCATTTTTAATATCGTCAAAGACGGTGACATAACTGACTGTTTTATCATTTCCAAAATAGCATACTGACGTAAATATTGATATTTGGTTTTTACTCCAATGATAGCTTTGAATTTCATTTTGAAACAGAACTGTCCAATTTTCTGCAAAATCGACACGAATAACTAATTGGAAGTCATTATTTTTCGCTAAAAGTTTAACCTCTTTAATAGCTATACGTTGAATTTCTTTGACCAATTTATGAGCTCTTACAGTGAGAGCGCGCTCTCTTAACTGTATTAAGAAATTTTTAATTGTGCTAGTTTTATTCAGTAAATTTGATTTTTTTTAAACACTATAAATTATTTCTTCATATAAATCTTCTTCTGTCAAAGAAATTACTTGTAAATCAATAGAATCTCCAATGGGACATTCTTTACATTCTCTTAGTACACATTTTATATCATCTTTTGAACAAAAAAGTGAAGAACATATTTTCAATTCCAAATCTGCAATGTCTTATTTATTCTCTTTTTTATAATTATTCAAAGCATCTGACATAAGTTTAAGATTCTCGCAGTAAACGCAAAGATACGAATCGGTGGGTGGATGTGATATAACCCACTTCGGTCTTAAGGCGTAGAATGTTGATTTACCAATTTCTGTTTTCATTTCAGGATTTTCGTCTTTAAATAATTGATATATTTCTTTTATACTTCGCGTAAAAAAGCGTTTGACTTTTTTAGTTTTTATACCATTTTCTTGGATAGATACTGTGTCGCTTTTATTTGCACTTTGACGAGAACAATTAAAATCATCGCTCAGATAATAATCCTTTACTTTCATTACAATTTCACTATCCGAAGAATGGCCACAATAGTTCTCAGACTGCTTGTAAATTTTCTTATTATTTACCAACGATCGTGCTTGATCAATCATATAAATAGTTACATTTGGTAAAACTGATAATAAATAATCTTTGGAAATATCACTTGGTATAATACTCAACAATCGCACTTTCTCAAGAAAATTTGAACAATTATCTAATGCAATTCTAATATTCTTTAGCCATTTATCATTTGTTTTACATTCATTATTTTTATTCAATGCGGGCAAATCCGATATATCGTAGACTTTCATCATTTTACTTGCTATTTGTGAATCAAATGCATCGTTTATTTGTTTTCTTTTTCGGAGAGCATAAGATTCTCACATCTTGATATTGATACTTTGAGGTATTTTAATTGGTGAAATGTTTAATTTCAAATTACTTGAAGTCTCGTTGAGCTGTTCTACCACAGCCTCACTATGAATAAAATCTTTCAAAGGTTGTTGACTGCTTGAAGTCGATAAAATAGGCGCATTTTTCACTTCATCTAATAATATTTTGTAACACGAAGGGCATATTTTATCTTCTCTAGAGAAAGAAGTATTTGGATACAAGCGCTTCAAAGACTCCGTTAGATCACCTAATTCTCTAAGCGGACTTTTGGAGCGATCATAAACCACTGTTTTGTGCCTTTCTTTTAAATCCTTGCACTTCATTTTAACAATCAGTGATGCCATTATTGATATTCTGTTTAATGACAGATTGAAAAAAATAATTTTTCTTAAACCACTTTATTTATCTTCCTTTTCTTATATTTTTAAACGCGTCAAGTCGTTAATGAGAATGCAAAGAACGAATCATCGCCACCTAGTAGCGACATGCGTCAACTCCCTACAAAATAAATTTAAATTCTAGGCGCGAAATACAAACTGATAAAAAAATTATATTCTTCAACAACAAAAATTTTTATTATAATAATGTACCATAAAAAGAGGATAAATGGTTATGTATTCTTTCATCAAAATAACTTTTTTTTAAATTAAAAAATTTATATCTTCAGATTTTAATCTTTAACGAAAATTGCGTTTCCTCAATGTAAATATCATATTTAAATAAAGTTTTAGCATTTTTTTTAGCTTGAAATCGTCATAAATTTGGTTCTAATTGATCAAAATATTCGTTCCGGGGTTTATTTTAAAGATTATTGTTAATTTTTTTGATATATTAATAAATAAAAGCATAAAAATAGTTTTAAGAACACGTGAAGTTGGAAAAATAGTACGATGCGCCATGGTATCAATGTTTTAAAATCGAAAATATAAAAAAAACGTTTAAAAATCTGTTAAAAAAAAATAAGGCGAAATCGCATATTCTCACCTACCCTCAAAGTTAGTATTTTTTATGCATAAAATCATATAAAAATTTCAAAACCAAAAAAAAAAATAGTTTTTGAGAAAATCGCGTTTGAAAAAAATCGCTTTTTTTCGGCTTATGTAAATAACTCAGTGAGATTAAATTGTATTACAAAAATTGAGATTGCATTTAAAACTTGACAGAATTCCGCACACTTTCGTTGAAAGAACGACCAAAAAGGTTAAAAATTGACGGAGCTATAGTCATTTAAAAGTAGAGGTTCATTTTCAATTTTTGAATTTTCGTTTTTACATCCAACACTAAAATTGCTGTAGTAAAAAAAAAAAAAATTTTTGAGCATTCTACGAGGTAAATTTTATCTTCATATACATAATAGAAGGTATTTTTATGTCTTAGAAGAAAATAAAAAATTCGATCAGTGACGGCCTGCATGAATCTGAATGGAATCAGCCATATAATTTTACTTTAAATATAATCAAATGTGTGTTTTAGATTTAAGTATAATCAATGTTAATTTTGGAATTTATATTTGAATAAATATACTATTGAGTGCACAAATAAAATATTTCTAAAATTTTTTCCCTTAATTTACCTCTTCCCTCCCTCCTATCCATGAATGAAAAAACACCTGCCCTGCTGACTAGCTGTCTCAACGTTTTCCTCAGTACACCTGGTCTACTGATACCATCTCCCACCCCATCCTTCGTATTTACCCTAAATAAACACCTGCCCTGTTGCTACTATTCTATTAAAAACGTATTTATCCCCTCTACATACTATTTTGTCCAATGCGTGGTAGAGAAATATTCTTTTCAAGTTTTAGTAAGAGTTTAGCTCCAGTACGATCAAGACGTAGATAATGGCTCGTTGTGAATTACGTGAGTCGGGAAAACCCGAGTTGCCAAACCTTTTATTATCTATTACCTATGCGCTCAATAAGTCTAACTCGAAAAGAATTTGTGTTGGTCTTGAATATAGTGGTGGATATTATCATGAAGTGATTAAACTAGTTTCTTCAGGTGGCTCGCACAAAAGTGTCTCTCTTGATTGCCATAGCTGGGATATTCTGAAAGATCAATTTGACGCCATAACAGCTTATTTTCAAAATTCTTCTTCTTTTTATCAAGATTTTAGAGGACCAACTAAACTCTTTCTTTCCAATAATGATTTGAGTTTTACCACATCGTACCAAATCTATCACCATCGACGAAAGACCACAACCGAACGAGATACCCAAGGAAGAAGATACTCCTGGACAATCACTTTGCAAAAAGAGAAAAACTTTTAATCATCCACCAGGTATAGTCATGCAACACCAAACATTTGAAAGTCTTCGTCACCAAAGTGTCTTGGTGTATCTTCATCTCAACGATTTAAGCGAGCGCGTCGGTAAAGTCAACCGTACTACCGATCATATTCTAGACTTTTTAAAAAATAAACTTAGACAAGAAGGACTGGACAATGCAAAAGTAATTATTTATGACTTAAAATTATTCAAACAATACTATTCTATTCTTAATAACGAATTAGAAGGTTATGTCATGGAAAATATGGTAGACGATACTGATTATTATAAAAGTTTATATTCAAAATTTGTTTTACATGAAATTCTCGCATTTAGTTTACCTATAATTGCAAAAGATTTACGAGATATAATAATTCCTGAATAAAAAACGTGTGTTTATATCAATTAATTACTTTAATCATATAATTAACTTCGTTTGTTATTATGTATAATTAACCTATGATTGTAAAAAGATTTATCATATAAAATGATTCATGTATAAAAATGTGTGTTAATATCAATAAATAACTTTAATGCTATATTTGACTTCATTTCTTTCTTTCTATAAATATAATCACCTTTTCAATTACCTATCATTTATTTTATGACAGTCGGTCGAAACAGACATGGGTCAATGCGCAGGTAAGATTGCTTCATTACGTTCTACAGACAACGGAATAAAGAGAGAACGATGCAAAGAATATTATAAGAAAGAAACGGAAAAATTAGAACGTTTTCAAAGATATAATAAAAAAAATAATACTCTTGAAAATATTAATTTAAATAATAACTTTTTACAATAAATACTTTTTCACGTATAGTCTCTTATCATATTTGTCTAACGTATAATTATTACGATGGGTCAAAACAGTTCCACCAACGAAAAAACACCTTTTTCATTTTGTAACACTCGTGAACAATTTTAATAAATAAATGAAACGGCCAGTACGAGTCAATTGTAAAAAAATTTTTTTATTTATTACGACGACGTTTCGGTAACTGTTTTGTTACCCTCTTCAAATCTATTAAAAACACAAAATGACGACAACAACCGTTACAAAGTACATCTCTCAAAATCATCAATAATCAAGCAAAATTACACAATTAATTTACAATACCATAAGTAGAATTCAATAAACATCTTCGTCATACGTTAAACAAACTTATACTCTATTAAGAGTAACGTCAATTCTGTAAAAACAGTTTAACACAATTTGAATTATTAAAATAAAAATATATAGAGAGAGACAACAATACATAAACAAACGTTTACCAAGCCTTCTCGCCACCAAAGTAACTTCTTCAATTAAAAAGTTCAAATAAAAAAGTAAAACACAATGAGTGATTAAAAATTGACACATCCCAATTAATTAAAAACAGTAAAATCGAAAAAGATATAAAATTACATCAGTCCATTAGAAGACTAGAATCGTTAAGACTTGGATTTGAACTGATAGAGAGACAAAACACATAACTCAAATAATCAATCTAATCAAAGTAATCTGACGAAGCAGTGACATCTGGTCAATATAAAACTTATTAATTAGATATGTTATAAGATAAAATAAAATGAATTAAAATCTATATTACCGATATGATAATTTACAAATTAAAATCATTCAATAGATTAAATTAAAAATTTTTTTATGACAAATACAATGAATAAAAGAATAAAATTAAACAAAAATTATATAATATAATTATACTGATCAACCATAACTAGGCAAAAAGGCTTTGGTAATCACAAAAATATTACAATTTGCAGTATTTTTTAATCAAGGGTTCATAAGCTGAATGTAGGTTATTTGTATCAGTCTTTTTATTAATCGAATTATCTTGTGCATTAATAAAAACCATTTCCGCTAAAATTCTTTTACGCCAATTACTTTCTTTATCTAATATTTTGGTCTTGTCAAATTCAAAGGTGTGGTTGCTCTCACTGACATGTTTAAAAATTACCGATTGAATATTAGATTTTTCAACACAAGATACATGCTCTCTGACTCGATCCTTTAACTTCCTCTTGGTTTCACCCACATATGTCGCATTACAATTCTTACAATTAATCTGATATACTACATTATTTTGTTCCAACTTTGATGTGATATCCTTACCTCTACGAATAACATTACTTAAATTATGCGAAATTTTTGGAATCACACTAATATTATATTTGCTTAATTTCTTAGATAACTTTTCAAAAGTATTTTTAACATATGGGACCTGTAGACTATTTCTGTTACAATGAACCTCCTTATAATTATGACCAATGTTATCACCACTACTAGTATTTCGATTATTATGTTTAGAAAAAATTCTTTTTTTAATATGAAAGTTAATAAATTCCATCGCATATCCATTATTTTAAAAAAATTTTTTTATGATACTTACATTTTTATATCTAAAGCGTTTGTGTGACAATTCAATTGCTCTATCAACCAACATATATATTATACCTCTCTTATGAGACAATGGATGATTTGAATTAAAATTAAGAAATCTACCAGAAAAAGTTGGTTTATGAAACCAGTCTGTAATTAATTTATTGTTTTCCTTAATAATGGACACTTCCAAAAAATCGATCTTCCTATCTACTTCAATTTCATGAGTAAACTTTAGTCTATCATCATACGAATTAAATAATTCTAACATTTCATTTATTTTATCTTTAGGAATGATTGTAAAAATATCATCAACATATGTCCCATAAAAAATAGGTTTAAAATTCATTCTTGCCAAACAATCCGTCTCTAAATCATCCATCACCATGTCTGCAAACCGCGGGGAGACTGGAGACCCCATAGGAGTACCATATAATTGTTTATAATATTTGTTATTAAATTGAAAGCAAGTGTTAGTCATAAGATGTTCAACTGCCTCAAGGAGATCATATAACGGCACATCTACATGTCTTGTAATTAAACTATATCTTTTTTCTACAGCTTTTTTCACTAATTCTAACCCTACATTAGTGAACAAGGATATCACATCTATACTCATCATAATATGACTATCAGGAATATGCAAATCCTTTACTTTGTCAATCAATTCCTTACTATTCTTGATATACGATAGAGGTCTTTTAATAGATTTATTTAGGATATTATCAATTGTTTTAGACAAGAATTCAGTGGGGGTACCTATACATGAAACTATCGGCCTCAAAGGATAATCAATCTTGTGAATTTTTGGCAACCCATAAATTTTAGCAAGACTAGTATTTGTGAGAGTGAGTTCATTTTTATGGTATTCTTTATAAAAATAACCTCCCTCATTCCACTTCTTTAAAATATCTTTGGTGCTTTTTTGTAATCTAGATAACGGATTAAAATTTATCATCTTATAAGTGTTAGAGTCAGAGAGCATTGTTTCCATTTTATCAACATACTGAGAACAATTCATAACGACGCTAGTGTTACCTTTATCAGCCATAGTAACTAACAAATCATTATCCTTGACAAACTTTTTTGTCTCTCTCAAGTTATCAGCCATCAATTTATCACTGAATTTAATATGCTTAGTACCACTACTGACAGTCAAGATATCATCCACTACCTCCTGTCTAATTTTACTTTTCAAGGAATCTTCAATATTAATATTATGTAAGCCAGTTTCCAAATTTTTGATAATTTCAAGAACTGAATTTTGATCCAATCCACTGTTTAAATTAAATTTTGGACCCAAACTTAGAATATATAAGATATGATCTGGAATCGTTACGTCACTCAAATTCTTAATCCAATTAAAGTTAACATTTGAACTAGTATTACTTTCCCCGTTTCTGTCAATAGTGGAACAAGCATCATTAACATTACGACCACTCACATTTTCCACACCACCTTTGAAATTGCCATATTTATACAAAATATTATATAATTTCCCTGCATGATCCCTATCAAATTTATTCAAAATTCGTAAATTATATTCATTTTGAGAATTAAAAAATTATCAATTATATTAATATCAATTAACTCCATATGCTTCTTAGATAAAACAGACGAATTTTTTTTTCCAAATAAGACAAATGAATAGATAAATCCTCAATTTCAACATTTAAAAAGGAAACTTGGAATTTGTTAAGAATTCCTGTATATTTTTTGTTACCTGTATGACTATAACAAAACAAATGTTTCAAATTAAACTTGATATTAAAAATATGTGTCGGAAGTACATCGTGTTTACGACAATCTACAAAAAATTTCTTCTGCGACTTGAACTTAACGATATCTCTATTAATATCGATCCAATCCTTTATCAATCTGCAACTGTGTTGTCCGAATGTCATTCTTATAAACTCGAAAAATTCTATATTTTGGAATCCATTTTCATGATTGACATCAAAAGAAAACGAAATCCTAGGAGTGTTGTTAGGCCCAATCTCCTCAACATTATTCATTTTGTAACACTCGTGAACAATTTTAATAAATAAATGAAACGGCCAGTACGAGTTAATTGTAGAAAAATTTTTTTATTTATTACGACGACGTTTCGGTAACTGTTTTGTTACCCTCTTCAAATCTATAAAAAACACAAAATGACGACAACAACCGTTACAAAGTACATCTCTCAAAATCATCAATAATCAAGCAAAATTACACAATTAATTTACCATACCATAAGTAGAATTCAATAAACATCTTCGTCATACGTTAAACAAACTTATACTCTATTAAGAGTAACGTCAATTCTGTAAAAACAGTTTAACACAATTTGAATTATTAAAATAAAAATATATAGAGAGAGACAACAATACATAAACAAACGTTTACCAAGCCTTCTCGCCACCAAAGTAACTTCTTCAATTAAAAAGTTCAAATAAAAAAGTAAAACACAATGAGTGATTAAAAATTGACACATCCCAATTGATTAAAAACAGTAAAATCGAAAAAGATATAAAATTACATCAGTCCATTGGAAGACTAGAATCGTTAAGACTTGGATTTGAACTGATAGAGAGACAAAACACATAACTCAAATAATCAATCTAATCAAAGTAATCTAACGAAGCAGTGACATCTGGTCAATATAAAACTTATTAATTAGATATGTTATAAGATAAAATAAAATGAATTAAAAATCTATATTACCGATATGATAATTTACAAATTAAAATCATTCAATAGATTAAATTAAAAATTTTTTTATGACAAATACAATGAATAAAAGAATAAAATTAAACAAAAATTATATAATATAATTATACTGATCAACCATAACTAGGCAAAAAGGCTTTGGTAATCACAAAAATATTACAATTTGCAGTATTTTTTAATCAAGGGTTCATAAGCTGAATGTAGGTTATTTGTATCAGTCTTTTTATTAATCGAATTATCTTGTGCATTAATAAAAACCATTTCCGCTAAAATTCTTTTACGCCAATTACTTTCTTTATCTAATATTTTGGTCTTGTCAAATTCAAAGGTGTGGTTGCTCTCACTGACATGTTTAAAAATTACCGATTGAATATTAGATTTTTCAACACAAGATACATGCTCTCTGACTCGATCCTTTAACTTCCTCTTGGTTTCACCCACATATGTCGCATTACAATTCTTACAATTAATCTGATATACTACATTATTTTGTTCCAACTTTGATGTGATATCCTTACCTCTACGAATAACATTACTTAAATTATGCGAAATTTTTGGAATCACACTAATATTATATTTGCTTAATTTCTTAGATAACTTTTCAAAAGTATTTTTAACATATGGGACCTGTAGACTATTTCTGTTACAATTAACCTCCTTATAATTATGACCAATGTTATCACCACTACTAGTATTTCGATTATTATGTTTAGAAAAAATTCTTTTTTAATATGAAAGTTAATAAATTCCATCGGATATCCATTATTTTAAAAAAATTTTTTTATGATACTTACATTTTTATATCTAAAGCGTTTGTGTGACAATTCAATTGCTCTATCAACCAACATATATATTATACCTCTCTTATGAGACAATGGATGATTTGAATTAAAATTAAGAAATCTACCAGAAAAAGTTGGTTTATGAAACCAGTCTGTAATTAATTTATTGTTTTCCTTAATAATGGACACTTCCAAAAAATCGATCTTCCTATCTACTTCAATTTCATGAGTAAACTTTAGTCTATCATCATACGAATTAAATAATTCTAACATTTCATTTATTTTATCTTTAGGAATGATTGTAAAAATATCATCAACATATCTCCCATAAAAAATAGGTTTAAAATTCATTCTTGCCAAACAATCCGTCTCTAAATCATCCATCACCATGTCTGCAAACCGCGGGGAGACTGGAGACCCCATAGGAGTACCATATAATTGTTTATAATATTTGTTATTAAATTGAAAGCAAGTGTTAGTCATAAGATGTTCAACTGCCTCAAGGAGATCATATAACGGCACATCTACATGTCTTGTAATTAAACTATATCTTTTTTCTACAGCTTTTTTCACTAATTCTAACCCTACATTAGTGAACAAGGATATCACATCTATACTCATCATAATATGACTATCAGGAATATGCAAATCCTTTACTTTGTCAATCAATTCCTTACTATTCTTGATATACGATAGAGGTCTTTTAATAGATTTATTTAGGATATTATCAATTGTTTTAGACAAGAATTCAGTGGGGGTACCTATACATGAAACTATCGGCCTCAAAGGATAATCAATCTTGTGAATTTTTGGCAACCCATAAATTTTAGCAAGACTAGTATTTGTGAGAGTGAGTTCATTTTTATGGTATTCTTTATAAAAATAACCTTCCTCATTCCACTTCTTTAAAATATCTTTGGTGCTTTTTTGTAATCTAGATAACGGATTAAAATTTATCATCTTATAAGTGTTAGAGTCAGAGAGCATTGTTTCCATTTTATCAACATACTGAGAACAATTCATAACGACGCTAGTGTTACCTTTATCAACCATAGTAACTAACAAATCATTATCCTTGACAAACTTTTTTGTCTCTCTCAAGTTATCAGCCATCAATTTATCACTGAATTTAATATGCTTAGTACCACTACTGACAGTCAAGATATCATCCACTACCTCCTGTCTAATTTTACTTTTCAAGGAATCTTCAATATTAATATTATGTAAGCCAGTTTCCAAATTTTTGATAATTTCAAGAACTGAATTTTGATCCAATCCACTGTTTAAATTAAATTTTGGACCCAAACTTAGAATATATAAGATATGATCTGGAATCGTTACGTCACTCAAATTCTTAATCCAATTAAAGTTAACATTTGAACTAGTATTACTTTCCCCGTTTCTGTCAATAGTGGAACAAGCATCATTAACATTACGACCACTCACATTTTCCACACCACCTTTGAAATTGCCATATTTATACAAAATATTATATAATTTCCCTGCATGATCCCTATCAAATTTATTCAAAATTCGTAAATTATATTCATTTTGAGAATTAAAAAAATTATCAATTATATTAATATCAATTAACTCCATATGCTTCTTAGATAAAACAGACGAATTTTTTTTTCCAAATAAGACAAATGAATAGATAAATCCTCAATTTCAACATTTAAAAAGGAAACTTGGAATTTGTTAAGAATTCCTGTATATTTTTTGTTACCTGTATGACTATAACAAAACAAATGTTTCAAATTAAACTTGATATTAAAAATATGTGTCGGAAGTACATCGTGTTTACGACAATCTACAAAAAATTTCTTCTGCGACTTGAACTTAACGATATCTCTATTAATATCGATCCAATCCTTTATCAATCTGCAACTGTGTTGTCCGAATGTCATTCTTATAAACTCGAAAAATTCTATATTTTGGAATCCATTTTCATGATTGACATCAAAAGAAAACGAAATCCTAGGAGTGTTGTTAGGCCCAATCTCCTCAACATTATTCATTTTGTAACACTCGTGAACAATTTTAATAAATAAATGAAACGGCCAGTACGAGTTAATTGTAGAAAAATTTTTTATTTATTACGACGACGTTTCGGTAACTGTTTTGTTACCCTCTTCAAATCTATAAAAAACACAAAATGACGACAACAACCGTTACAAAGTACATCTCTCAAAATCATCAATAATCAAGCAAAATTACACAATTAATTTACCATACCATAAGTAGAATTCAATAAACATCTTCGTCATACGTTAAACAAACTTATACTCTATTAAGAGTAACGTCAATTCTGTAAAAACAGTTTAACACAATTTGAATTATTAAAATAAAAATATATAGAGAGAGACAACAATACATAAACAAACGTTTACCAAGCCTTCTCGCCACCAAAGTAACTTCTTCAATTAAAAAGTTCAAATAAAAAAGTAAAACACAATGAGTGATTAAAAATTGACACATCCCAATTGATTAAAAACAGTAAAATCGAAAAAGATATAAAATTACATCAGTCCATTGGAAGACTAGAATCGTTAAGACTTGGATTTGAACTGATAGAGAGACAAAACACATAACTCAAATAATCAATCTAATCAAAGTAATCTAACGAAGCAGTGACATCTGGTCAATATAAAACTTATTAATTAGATATGTTATAAGATAAAATAAAATGAATTAAAAATCTATATTACCGATATGATAATTTACAAATTAAAATCATTCAATAGATTAAATTAAAAATTTTTTTATGACAAATACAATGAATAAAAGAATAAAATTAAACAAATATTATATAATATAATTATACTGATCAACCATAACTAGGCAAAAAGGCTTTGGTAATCACAAAAATATTACAATTTGCAGTATTTTTTAATCAAGGGTTCATAAGCTGTATGTAGGTTATTTGTATCAGTCTTTTTATTAATCGAATTATCTTGTGCATTAATAAAAACCATTTCCGCTAAAATTCTTTTACGCCAATTACTTTCTTTATCTAATATTTTGGTCTTGTCAAATTCAAAGGTGTGGTTGCTCTCAATGACATGTTTAAAAATTACCGATTGAATATTAGATTTTTTCAACACAAGATACATGCTCTCTGACTCGATCCTTTAACTTCCTCTTGGTTTCACCCACATATGTCGCATTACAATTCTTACAATTAATCTGATATACTACATTATTTTGTTCAAACTTTGATGTGATATCCTTACCTCTACGAATAACATTACTTAAATTATGCGAAATTTTTGGAATCACACTAATATTATATTTGCTTAATTTCTTAGATAACTTTTCAAAAGTATTTTTAACATATGGGACCTGTAGACTATTTCTGTTACAATTAACCTCCTTATAATTATGACCAATGTTATCACCACTACTAGTATTTCGATTATTATGTTTAGAAAAAATTCTTTTTTTAATATGAAAGTTAATAAATTCCATCGGATATCCATTATTTTAAAAAAATTTTTTTATGATACTTACATTTTTATATCTAAAGCGTTTGTGTGACAATTCAATTGCTCTATCAACCAACATATATATTATACCTCTCTTATGAGACAATGGATGATTTGAATTAAAATTAAGAAATCTACCAGAAAAAGTTGGTTTATGAAACCAGTCTGTAATTAATTTATTGTTTTCCTTAATAATGGACACTTCCAAAAAATCGATCTTCCTATCTACTTCAATTTCATGAGTAAACTTTAGTCTATCATCATACGAATTAAATAATTCTAACATTTCATTTATTTTATCTTTAGGAATGATTGTAAAAATATCATCAACATATCTCCCATAAAAAATAGGTTTAAAATTCATTCTTGCCAAACAATCCGTCTCTAAATCATCCATCACCATGTCTGCAAACCGCGGGGAGACTGGAGACCCCATAGGAGTACCATATAATTGTTTATAATATTTGTTATTAAATTGAAAGCAAGTGTTAGTCATAAGATGTTCAACTGCCTCAAGGAGATCATATAACGGCACATCTACATGTCTTGTAATTAAACTATATCTTTTTTCTACAGCTTTTTTCACTAATTCTAACCCTACATTAGTGAACAAGGATATCACATCTATACTCATCATAATATGACTATCAGGAATATGCAAATCCTTTACTTTGTCAATCAATTCCTTACTATTCTTGATATACGATAGAGGTCTTTTAATAGATTTATTTAGGATATTATCAATTGTTTTAGACAAGAATTCAGTGGGGGTACCTATAGATGAAACTATCGGCCTCAAAGGATAATCAATCTTGTGAATTTTTGGCAACCCATAAATTTTAGCAAGACTAGTATTTGTAAGTACTAGTAATTGTGAAACGTCGTCGTAATAAATAAAAAAATTTTTTTACAATTGACTCGTACTGGCCGTTTCATTTATTTATTAAAATTGTTCACGAGTGTTACAAAATGAATAATGTTGAGGAGATTGGGCCTAACAACACTCCTAGGATTTCGTTTTCTTTTAATGTCAATCATGAAAATGGATTCCAAAATATAGAATTTTTCGAGTTTATAAAAATGACATTCGGACAACACAGTTGCAGATTGATGAAGGATTGGATCGATATTAATAGAGATATCGTTAAGTTCAAGTCGCAGAAGAAATTTTTAGTAGATTGTCGTAAACACGATGTACTTCCGACACATATTTTTAATATCAAGTTTAATTTGAAACATTTGTTTTGTTATAGTCATACAGGTAACAAAAAATATACAGGAATTCTTAACAAATTCCAAGTTTCCTTTTTAAATGTTGAAATTGAGGATTTATCTATTCATTGGTCTTATTTGGAAAAAAAAATTCGTCTGTTTTATCTAAGAAGCTTATGGAGTTAATTGATATTAATATAATTGATAATTTTTTTAATTCTCAAAATGAATATAATTTACGAATTTTGAATAAATTTGATAGGGATCATGCAGGGAAATTATATAATATTTTGTATAAATATGGCAATTTCAAAGGTGGTGTGGAAAATGTGAGTGGTCGTAATGTTAATGATGCTTGTTCCACTATTGACAGAAACGGGGAAAGTAATACTAGTTCAAATGTTAACTTTAATTGGATTAAGAATTTGAGTGACGTAACGATTCCAGATCATATCTTATATATTCTAAGTTTGGGTCCAAAATTTAATTTAAACAGTGGATTGGATCAAAATTCAGTTCTTGAAATTATCAAAAATTTGGAAACTGGCTTACATAATATTAATATTGAAGATTCCTTGAAAAGTAAAATTAGACAGGAGGTAGTGGATG
Organism: Anastatus disparis; assembly: GCA_017163975.1. Lineage (NCBI taxonomy): Eukaryota > Metazoa > Arthropoda > Insecta > Hymenoptera > Eupelmidae > Anastatus > Anastatus disparis. The sequence continues at coordinate 169,968 of JAFFSR010000041.1, read as the reverse complement.
ATATCTTGACTGTCAGTAGTGGTACTAAGCATATTAAATTCAGTGATAAATTGATGGCTGATAACTTGAGAGAGACAAAAAAGTTTGTCAAGGGTAATGATTTGTTAGTTACTATAGCTGATAAAGGTAATACTAGCGTCGTTATGAATTGTTCTCAGTATGTTGATAAAATGGAAACAATGCTCTCTGACTCTAACACTTATAAGATGATAAATTTTAATCCGTTATCTAGATTACAAAAAAGCACCAAAGATATTTTAAAGAAGTGGAATGAGGGAGGTTATTTTTATAAAGAATACCATAAAAATGAACTCACTCTCACAAATACTAGTCTTGCTAAAATTTATGGGTTGCCAAAAATTCACAAGATTGATTATCCTTTGAGGCCGATAGTTTCATGTATAGGTACCCTCACTGAATTCTTGTTTAAAACAATTGATAATATCCTAAATAAATCTATTAAAAGACCTCTATCGTATATTAAGAATAGTAAGGAATTGATTGACAAAGTAAAGGATTTGCATATTCCTGATAGTCATATTATGATGAGTATAGATGTGATATCCTTGTTCACTAATGTAGGGTTAGAATTAGTGAAAAAAGCTGTAGAAAAAAGATATAGTTTAATTACAAGACATGTAGATGTGCCGTTATATGATCTCCTTGAGGCAGTTGAACATCTTATGACTAACACTTGCTTTCAATTTAATAACAAATATTATAAACAATTATATGGTACTCCTATGGGGTCTCCAGTCTCCCCGCGGTTTGCAGACATGGTGATGGATGATTTAGAGACGGATTGTTTGGCAAGAATGAATTTTAAACCTATTTTTTATGGGAGATATGTTGATGATATTTTTACAATCATTCCTAAAGATAAAATAAATGAAATGTTAGAATTATTTAATTCGTATGATGATAGACTAAAGTTTACTCATGAAATTGAAGTAGATAGGAAGATCGATTTTTTGGAAGTGTCCATTATTAAGGAAAACAATAAATTAATTACAGACTGGTTTCATAAACCAACTTTTTCTGGTAGATTTCTTAATTTTAATTCAAATCATCCATTGTCTCATAAGAGAGGTATAATATATATGTTGGTTGATAGAGCAATTGAATTGTCACACAAACGCTTTAGATATAAAAATGTAAGTATCATAAAAAAATTTTTTTTAAATAATGGATATCCGATGGAATTTATTAACTTTCATATTAAAAAAAGAATTTTTTCTAAACATAATAATCGAAATACTAGTAGTGGTGATAACATTGGTCATAATTATAAGGAGGTTAATTGTAACAGAAATAGTCTACAGGTCCCATATGTTAAAAATACTTTTGAAAAGTTATCTAAGAAATTAAGCAAATATAATATTAGTGTGATTCCAAAAATTTCGCATAATTTAAGTAATGTTATTCGTAGAGGTAAGGATATCACATCAAAGTTGGAACAAAATAATGTAGTATATCAGATTAATTGTAAGAATTGTAATGCGACATATGTGGGTGAAACCAAGAGGAAGTTAAAGGATCGAGTCAGAGAGCATGTATCTTGTGTTGAAAAAATCTAATATTCAATCGGTAATTTTTAAACATGTCAGTGAGAGCAACCACACCTTTGAATTTGACAAGACCAAAATATTAGATAAAGAAAGTAATTGGCGTAAAAGAATTTTAGCGGAAATGGTTTTTATTAATGCACAAGATAATTCGATTAATAAAAAGACTGATACAAATAACCTACATTCAGCTTATGAACCCTTGATTAAAAAATACTGCAAATTGTAATATTTTTGTGATTACCAAAAGCCTTTTGCCTAGTTATGGTTGATCAGTATAATTATATTATATAATTTTTGTTTAATTTTATTCTTTTATTCATTGTATTTGTCATAAAAAAATTTTTAATTTAATCTATTGAATGATTTTAATTTGTAAATTATCATATCGGTAATATAGATTTTTAATTCATTTTATTTTATCTTATAACATATCTAATTAATAAGTTTTATATTGACCAGATGTCACTGCTTCGTCAGATTACTTTGATTAGATTGATTATTTGAGTTATGTGTTTTGTCTCTCTATCAGTTCAAATCCAAGTCTTAACGATTCTAGTCTTCCAATGGACTGATGTAATTTTATATCTTTTTCGATTTTACTGTTTTTAATCAATTGGGATGTGTCAATTTTTAATCACTCATTGTGTTTTACTTTTTTATTTGAACTTTTTAATTGAAGAAGTTACTTTGGTGGCGAGAAGGCTTGGTAAACGTTTGTTTATGTATTGTTGTCTCTCTCTATATATTTTTATTTTAATAATTCAAATTGTGTTAAACTGTTTTTACAGAATTGACGTTACTCTTAATAGAGTATAAGTTTGTTTAACGTATGACGAAGATGTTTATTGAATTCTACTTATGGTATAGTAAATTAATTGTGTAATTTTGCTTGATTATTGATGATTTTGAGAGATGTACTTTGTAACGGTTGTTGTCGTCATTTTGTGTTTTCTATAGATTTGAAGAGGGTAACAAAACAGTTACCGAAACGTCGTCGTAATAAATAAAAAAATTTTTTTACAATTGACTCGTACTGGCCGTTTCATTTATTTATGAAAAAACACCTTTACTACAAGGTGGGCAAATGATAAAGAAGGAAAATCAACCATCATCCAGCTGGAAACAATATTCTGAAATATTTTCAACCAATACTTACTCTATTCCTGAAAGAAAAGGATATAAAAAAATTTTAATTAAAAAATATTAATATATTTCACACACGGTCCTTTTCAGGACCAACAAATATATTAATCGTAAGAAATAATCGATAAATAAAATTGATAAATAAAATCGATAAATAAAATTAATAAATAAAATAGTACTCCATAACAGCCCCAGACTGGGGGAAGGGGAAATGTTACACTATATCATTACATGTACGCTATAACAGCCTCAGACATGGAGGGGTGAGACAGGAGGCGAGGGGGGATGGGGAGGTATAGCGAGACGAGTAGAGGGGGTGTCTCGCTATACCGCCCCATATACTACTAGTAGTAATAGTAATAATTTGAATTGATTATTTTATCAAGCACATATTCTTTCAGTAAAAAAGACAAAATTTTTCTATTAAAATGAGTCTAATCTAAATATATTTTCGAATGGCATGATAATGCGTTTTGATTTCAAGAGATTTGTAAGTACCGATGGTATAAGTTTATGATTCTATATACTGGTAAGGGTAGTTAATTCAAAGTTTGATTAAATAGAAGTTGTTACTCTTCATAAAATATTCATTGATGCATACATTTTAATTCTAATTTATTAAAATTATAAAAATTATCGTGTAAAAAATAGTTTTTAGAATTATTAATCGCGTCGTATGCCTACATATATACCTCTGTATTTAAAAATATAGAAATATATAAAAATATATTTATGATGAAAAAATTTATAGATTTAATGATTCAAGTGAATAATAAATAATTTATTAATGCTATAAACATTAATGAGATCTCAGTACTTGAGATCTTATACTTATTATTGATGCATAATATTCTACATTGATATGACAACTGTATTTTTTAAGTAATGTCGAATTATATGGTACTAACATTGAGTTGACAACTTTTATTTGTTGTTCATCAATTTTCTTGTTATAATAATAGTTTTTGAATTCACTATTTTTTCTTTTGTATTTTGGGAAACCATTATCTTCAAAAATAATTGAATTACAAAACGTATTCGAAAAAATTTTTTTAACTCTACTATTTCTTAAATCATAACAAAGTGTTTCTGGACCATATAACATATATTTTAACATAAATAAACTTTTCTTGGCGCAAATTAAATTAAATATAGGGGGTTGGAAAGCGGAGCGAGCAGGGGGTACCCCCCCTTAGTATATATATACTTATATATATATATATATATATATATATATATATATATATATATTTTAAAAAAATTATTACAATAGATTGTAGTTAAATAAAAATGTTTATTTTAATAATCAGAGCGTTGAAATTTATTTTGATGAAAATGTTATTTGATTGACATTTACAGTATTATTTTAACTATATTTGAAAAGTTGCTTATCATCAATGAAAAAATATTCAATTTTCTAAATTAATAATCTATTAGTATCAAGAATTTTCTAAAAATTATAATATTTATGGTATGCAAACCTTACTTGTGATACATATACTTTGTAATATTTGTATCTCATTAAAATTTTATATTAGATGCAAAAAGGATTGTTAAGTAATTGCAAATAGTGATTCTATTATTCTGGAATATTAAAATTTAATTAACCAAAAATGTGTATTTTATCCTTATGGTTTTTTTTTATTTAAATTTCGTATTTCATATATATAAAATACATTTGTGAAGATATTTTTATTAGAAATGAACACAAAATTTTTTTTAAGCATGTTTTACGTAAAAATTAATTTTATGATTCAAATTCATAGTCATATATTAAGGTCTGGAAATTATAGTTGTTAGAGTGAGAAATAGTCACTTGATGGAATGAATTATACGCTTTTTTAATTTAAGCACATGTGTACATATATTTTTATATCATATTTCATCGAATTATTTTCAATTTTATTCAGTACTTAAAATCAACTTGAATTAATTAATTCTTATTTACTTAAAATCAGTCATTGATACATGATACTATAATGAAAGAAAGTTTAACCGAGCGACGTTGGAGTGAAAAACTTCAATATAATTAAGAGGCGGTCGAAACCAAATCGGTGACTTAGTTCAATGCTTACAATAAATGCTTATAATGATTTAAAGGAAATGACTATATTTTTGCCGAGCAAATGAATAAATAAATCATAATAAGCATTTATAGTAAGCACTGAACTAAGTCACCGATTTGGTTCCGACTGCCTCTTAATACCTACTAACGTAAAACCCATTAAACTGTGTAAAAATTTTCAACAGTTGATAAATATAATGTAAATCATATATTTTACATATATTAATTTTAAATTACTTATAATTAATTTAAAACTCAAAAGTAACTATTTTAAAACGGAATATGGAAGATAAACATGTATCGTTTTATTCCTTAAATATCACGAATTAAAATATTAATTATTATTAGTAATTTTAAAGTGTTATATATTATGTAAACAATTTTATATTTAATAATTTTTAATTTTAGTAACAGGAAAAGCCACACGAAAAAAAATTAATAATTACATTTTCTGCGAAATATTGCCCTCGAATCGAGTAGGTGAAATATTAATCTTGGTACCAAAAAAAGACGCTAAGCATCGCAAATTTATGCTCTTACTGCATAATATAATACTACCAACATTTGTCCCTAAAATTCAAGCTATAATACTAATTCAAATTATATCGTCACTCTTTTTTAAGTACCTTAGTACATAAATCAGATATACTTGATTTAGAACCTATTTTAACAATACTTTCCTTTCTTCGTGCAGTTGTTAGTTCTAGTAAACGTCAAATATAGTTTTCGATTATTTCATGGTTCGTGACTGAAACACGTGATTAAAAAGAATGAATTCCTATTATATTTTTTCATTGATTCAAATGCAATTAAGTAGAACAAATTCTTAATTTATCATGATGTAATTTGTATTTAAACAATTATTATGCACATTGTAACTTTAATTGATCTTTTTTATAAAAATATAAAAATTTAATTTAGTACAAAACTACAACATCAAAATTCATAAGTTGCGGCAATTCTTTTTTATTTTAAAATTGGCTTATTTGTACATAATAATATAATATATGAAAATTCAACCGAGCGACGTTAGGAGCGAGGTATTTTTTGCCAATATTGAATTAATTGTAAGATCGCTAGCTTTTAATAGTGTGATTATGGTAAAAGACTGTGACAGCCTTATTACTTCTATTGTATGTAATCCAAAAACTAAAAGTTGTATGTTGCACCTGTATGATAAGCATAAGAGAATACAAATCAATGATAATGTTAAAATAGATAAACAGTTTTCATACATAAAAGGGGTGACCAGGAAAGAAAAAAGAATTTCGGCAAAAATAAAAAAAGAAATAACAGTGTGATTGACTGTAAAGCAAATAGTTATTAATACAGTCAAAGATATAAAAGAAAAGTTCTGGATGGAATCGCTAATTCCTTTTATGGCTCACATTCAAAGAATCAATTAACAATACCTAGCTACAAGGGAAGCTATTGCTACGCTTTCTGACTCTGATTTTTACATATTATTGGATTGGAGTCAAAATTTTTTATGTAAATATGGTGATGAACCATAATTTGTTTATTACGGAGCTTGAAGAAATCAAGTATCTTTGCACTCTGGAATGCTTTATACGAAAAATTACAAATAAGATTTTTGTACTCTTTCTAAAATATTGGAACACGGTCCTGCATCTATTGTAACTCACTTGAAGAATATCATTAATTATGCTCCAACTAAATTTCCGAACTTGAAACGATTATATTTTCAGATCGATAGTCCTTTAACACAATATCGGAATAAAAGTATGTTTTATTTAATTTGTAATTATCTTACAGAAGCGTATCGTAATTTCGATACTATAATTTACAACTATACAGAAGCAGGCCATCGTAAAAGACCAGCAGATGAAATTGGTGGTGTTGTAAAATGCAAGCTTCAATCACTAATAGATTACGGAATAAATATCAATTACTTTGAAATTGTTCTTAAAGCAGTTGAGAATGAGTGCAAAAATATGTTCATGGATATAGTAAATGCAGCTCATATTGCTGAAGTTAAGAGTGCGCTGCCAACGAATCTCAAAACGTATAATGGAACGATGAAAGTGCATCAATTCAAATGAAACAGAAAAAACAAAAATATTATTAGATTCAATGAAATGAGCTGCTATAAATGCATTTCAATAAAAAATGCAAACATTATCATTTATGTGAAATACGCATTTCTGAAATTACTAGAGCAAAACCTCTTACATATAGAAAACGTGAAGCGGCTAAATTTGAAAAAGTACCAAAAAAACGATCTAAGCAATCTTCTGAAATATATGTTAATGTAAATTATTTTGTAAATTATTTACAAATTCTGTTTTTAATGCTTTTATTAAATTATATTTAATAATTTCATCTGTACGCATTCTTTACCTATCATTTTAGTTTTATTTTCAGGTTATTAGTATGTAAAATTCTGTGCAATTTCTATTCAAAAGAACACATGGTGAGTAAAAAAACTTTCTTCAATCTCATAAGTTTGACCCTTTTCCAAAAATGTGGATAAAACTTTCAAAGGATAGCATTTTATCTGTACTTAATTATAATAATTATTAAAATGCTTTGTTCAAACAATCCAATTGTGATATACAGGGTGGACCATTTTAATCGCCCCACCCAAATTTCTCGAAATCTAAGCTGGCTACAAAAAAAACTATTAAGACAAAACTTGAAGGGGACAAAAGGGGCTATCTTTTGGTAAAGTAAGTTTTGACCTTGAACTTCATTTTCAAAGTTATTTAAAGGTCAAAGTGTTTTTCTTAATGGAAACACCTATTTTTAACGCCGGATTCAGAAAGAGCGGAAAATTTCACGTCTAAAATGATAGTTCATACATTTTTAAAATGACCTTGAAACGGTTAAAAAAAAATTAAACATTGAAAATTTATCCAGAACCTGTTTTTTCGAATTTTCGTAGGCTTACTAATGATACAAATTACTCGCGACTAAGGTGGTCACGTAACTTTGATCTTGTGGAGTCAATTTTTGAGGTCCTTTGAAAGTCAGAGTTTTTTTAAATGAGAACCGCTTTGTTAATCCAGAAATCGTATCCAGCCGAAAAAATCAATACTTGAATTGATACTTGAAATTGGCTGCTGCGACCTTGACAAGGTCAATTCAAGGTCTAATGTTCACAAACTGTTTTTTTCCTTTTTTTTCGTATATTGCTGGAAATACCGGTCGGCGTTGAGCAAAAACAAAATAAATAAAAATAAAAATAAAAAATAAAAATCCTACTTAATTTTAGCAAAAAAAAAGAAGAATTAAAACTGTCTGAATTGTAATTTTTAATTACAAAACCAAACTAAATATTTGGTTATTCAAAAAGTCATAAAAAAGTTAATTAATGAGGCAGTTTTTGTCATTTTTTTATTTCTTGAAAGAAGCCTTTGAGATTTTGTTTATTCATTACTAATCAATAATAGTTTTATAAAAATGATGGATCAAATAGTAAAGTTAAATTAATAATTTGTACAGTTCATTAATTTTTTAAATTCTTTTTCTCATAAGTTTTGAAGGTTGTGATCGACATTTTATTATCTGCATTTTATAAAAGTCGTATCACGCTTTTGATCCACAATCAGCACAGAATAAATTTATTAGCAAAACACTATTTACTGTTTTTGAAACTGTTACTCTATTAATACTACCACTTAAATTGTCCAAACTTCGGTGACCCTTGAAACCCTTAATAAAAGTAAAAGTAAAAAACATCTTTAAAAATGGCTGACTATCAACCCAATGAAATTGTGGATATGATCATGGTTTTAGGGGAAAGTCATCATAATTACCGAGCAAGACAACGCTGCACGCTTTTCTGACCGACGACACCCAGATCATAGAGAAATAAGTCGCTTGACTCAAAGAGCTCGTGAAGGTCATATGGTTCGCCAACGCAGGCAACACACATATGATGAGAACGATCCCAATGTTGTTACAGTTCTTGCGGTCATTTATCTTGATCCTCATACCAGTTCTCGCCGAGTTGAAAAAGAAATCGGCATATCAAAATCAACTTTTTTGAGAATTCTTAAATCCCTTAAGTATCGTGATTACCACTTTACGTTGGTTCAAGAGTTACAAGATAATCATTTTCAACAGCGAATTGAGTTTTGCCAATGGGCTTTAGGCATGATAGAGAATGATCCAGAGTTTTTTACATATGTCCTTTTTTCCGATGAGGCTAAATTTTAGAGTGACGGAGAACTCAATAGGCATAATTTTCATTATTGGTCAGATATCTATCCTCATTGGTATAGAACGGTCAATCATCAAAGGCGTTGGAGCATTATGGTATGGTGTTTTTTGGTATTTTTCCGAGGAAAATGTTGATAGGAACTCCTATTTACATGTGATAAGAGATCAGTTTCATGAAATGATGGAAGATGTTAATCTAGAAACGCGTCAAAGAATGTGGTTCCAGCACGATGGTGCACCAGCACATTTCGCTGTAATCGTGCGAAATTTTTTAGATTAACATTATAATGGTAGATGGATTGGACGAGGGGGTCCAGTTGACTGGCCTGCTTGCTCACCCGACCTCACATCTCCAGACTTTTATTGATGGGGGTTTTTAAAAAATGTTATTTTTCGAGAACGGCCCACAACTAGAGCAGACTTGCAAGATCGCATTCGTCGAGCATGCGCAACTATACCAAGAGAGACATTGCTCAACGCCGTTTGCCATTTCCAAAGGCGTTTAAATTCATGCCTTGAAGCTGATGGACGCCAATTTGAACATTCGCTTTGACGTCAATTAGAATAATATTTTGAATAGTGAGAGACAAGAGAACCCACGTTAATCAAGCACCCCAATCGTGAGAGGCAAGGGGACTCACGTTAATCAAGCACCCCAAAAGAAACAGAACTTACTAAGTCCATGTCGTTGTTTCTGGGTAACGCTAAAAGTAAGATTAAAAACAAAAGTACAATATTTTATTTAATTAAACTGCTTTCAAATGACTTTTATATTTGTTATTTAGGTCAAAATGATTAGTCATTGGCCCCTAATCATATTTAACAATAAAATATTCGAAAAAAAATAATTTGTGGACAAATTTACAACATTAGACCTGAATTGACCTTGTCAAGGTCACAAGAGCCAATTTCAAGTATCAATTCAAGTATTGATTTTTTCGGCTGGATACGATTTCAGGATTAACAAAGCGGTTCTCATTTAAAACGTGATCACCTTAGTCGCGAGTAATTGGTATCCTTAGTAAGCCAACAAAAATTCAAAAAAAACAGGTTCTGGACAAATTTTTAATGTTTAACCTGCATTTAACCGTTTCAAGGTCATTTTAAAAATGTATAAACTATCATTTTAGACGTGAAATTTCCCGCTCTTTCTGAATCCGGCGTTAAAAATAGGTGTTTTCATTAAAAAAAAAACACTTTGACCTTCAAATAACCTTGAAAATGAAGTTCAAGGTCAAAACTAACTTTATTAAAAGATGGCCCTCTTTGTCCCTTTCAACTTTTGTCTAAATAGTTTTTTTGTAGCCAGCTTAGATTTCAAGAAATTTGGGTGGAGCGATTAAAATGGTCCACCCTGTATATTATTTTACAATTGATAGATACCGTTTTCACATGTTAAAAATTGTCGATCAATATTATTGACAAATATTAGCTGTTAATTAGCTTATTTTCGAAAATTAATTTTTCGCAGCTTAGGATATTAATTTTGAAGTATTAATACAAACATTTAACCTCAAAAAAGCATTAAAAAGCTAAAAAAATTTTTTTTAAACTTCATTGCAAAAAGGGTAATTTTTTAAAAATACCCATACCTGTTTTCGAAATGACTTGCAGCTCTATCAGAAATGGTTACGATTTCATCAAGCTCTTGCGAAATGTGTTTTTCTTTTAAGCTATTAATAATTAAATTCATAGTTATTAGGGCATGAGACCAATCATGTTTAATATCGTCAGAGACGATAACATAGCTGACTGTTCTATTATTTTCAAAACAGCATACCGATGTGAATATTGATAATTGGTTTTTACTCCAATGGTAGCTTTAAATTTTATTTTGAAGTAGAACTGTCTGATTTTCTATGAAATTAACATAAATAATTGATTGTGATTGACTTTTTTTTAAAAAAAATCAACCCCAATCAGCTAAAAGTTTGACCTCTTGAATTGCAAAACGTCAAATTTCTTTAACCATTTTATGAGTACTTACAGTGAGAGCATGCTCTTTCAACTCAATTAATAAATCTTTAATCGTGCTAATCTTATTTAGAAGATCTGATTTTTCCCAAGCAATGTAAGTTATTTCTTCATATTCATTTTCTTCTGTCAAAGAAATCACTTTTAAATCAATACCATACTTAATTGGGCATTTTTTACATTCTATTATTATAGATTTTATATTATCTTTTGAACAAAAAAATAAAGAATATATTTTTAATTCTAAATCCGCAATGTCATGTTTATGCTTTTATTTATATTTATTTAAAGCATCCAACATAAGTTTCAGGTTCTCGGAATAATTAAAATCATCGTTTGAATAATAATTTTTTACTTTCATTATAATTTCACTATCCAAAGAATGTCCACAATAGTTCTCAGGCTTTTCGTAAATATCTTTATTATAGACAGTTTTATTTGGTGAAACTGATAATAAATAATTTTTGGAAGATTGTTTACTGCTTGAGGTAGATGAAATAGGTGTATTTTTTACTTCATCTGAAAATATTCTGTAAGATAAAGAACATACTTTATCCTTTTTAGAAAAAGAAGTATTCGGATCCAAGCGCTTCAAAGACTCCGTTAAATCATTTGATTCTCTTAACGGATTTTTGGAACAATCGTAAACTATTTTGTTATGCCATTCTTTCAAATCCTTGCACTTAGTCTTAACAGCCAGTGATGCCATTATTATTAATTAGTTCTTCGACAGAGTGAAAAAAAATGTTCTGTTAGACAATTTTATTTTTGATTTTACTTGTCTTATATACTTGAATGCGTCAAGTCGTTAATAAGAATGCAAAAAGCGAATCGTTGCCACCTAGCGGTGGCATATGTCAACTCCCTACAAACATAATTTAAATCGTAGGCGCAAAATTTAAACTGAATAAAAAATTTTAATATTCAACTAAAAAAATTTCTATTTTCATAAATTCAAAATCGTTATAACTTCGGTTCTAACTGATAAAAGAATTGGATGAAAGGTTTATTTTAGAGATTTTTGTTAATTTTTTTGAAGAATTAATAAATAGAAGCATAAACAAATTGTAGAAAGACATAATAGTTGGAAAAATGGCATGATGCGCCATGGTTTTAATGCTTTAAAATAGAAAATATGAAAAAAACGTTTGAAAATCTGTTTAAAAAAAAAGACAAAATCGCATATTTTCACCTATCCTGAAAGTTAGTATTTTTTATGTTTAGAAACATATAAAAATTCAAAAAAAAATAAATTATAGTTTTCGAGAAAATCACGTTTGAAAAAAATCGCTTTTTTCGGTTTTTCATGAATAACTCAGAGAGATCAACTTATATCGAAACGGCATTTAAAACTAGACTGAATTCCGCACATTTTCATTAAAAACGTCAAAGAAGGTTGATTATTGACATAACTACAACAATTCAAAAATTGAGGTTCATTTTCAATTTTTGAATTGTCATTTTTACACCCAACACTAAATACGCTGTAGCGAGAAAAAAACATATTTTCGAGTATTCTATGAGGTAAATTTTATCTTTATATACGTATTGGAAAGTATTTTCATTACGTAGAAGAAAAAAAAAATTTGATGAGTGACGGCCTGCATGAATCTGAATGGAATCAGTCAAAACTAACTTCTCAAGGAATAGCGTAAAATAGTTTTGTTAAATAACTGTTGACAATAAACATCGACTAGTTAATTATATTATGTTTGCTGAGTATATATTTCTAGATGTTCTTCCTAAAGAGTTTCATTTGGCCACTTTGCGTGCATCTAAGCAGTCAGTTATAAGGTGCAGGCAAATACATTGATCGTCGTGTAACATGTTTCGCCGATTTACATCAAAGCGGCCACGTCAGTAGAATTAATCAAAATTCATCGATCGGCGTGAGACATATTTCGCCGATCTACACCAGAGTGTCACATGTTGTCCACGTATGAGGAATAAGCTGCAGTAACAGGCGAGCGGCGTCTACGTGCACGTAACTAATTCGTGTAAACTGGCTAATACATTACCATAAGTACAATTATACTGCGTGATATCCAAGCATCTCCACCTTAAAAATTACTTGTCTGTATGAAATCGTATCATCGGTTATGTAACCGATCATTGTCATAAGCAAGTGCTATTTAGTTCGCGATGTGCTCTCCCTACTGAAAAAAATGATATGAAATCTCACGATTGAAAATGAAACGAGATCTCATGTGCCGCAAAATTTTATTTTCCCTGATGCCCGATCTCACGTGAGATCTCATGTGAGATCTCATGTGCGAAAAAATTAATTTTACCGTTACCCAATCTCACATGAGATCTCGTGTGAAAAAAAATAAAATTTTTTTGGACATGAGATCTCACATGAGATCTTATGTGCAAAAAATTTTTTTTTGCCTGATACCCGATCTTATATGAGATCTCACATGAGATCTCACGTGAGATCTCACGTGCAAAAAAATTTTATTTTTTTCTATACTTATAGTTGTAATTAATGTCAAGAAATTTAAAATCTAATTTTTGGTCTGTAATTCAATTTATTTATATATATACATATATATATATATATATTTATGTCCTCGTAGGCCGTATTCGTGTCAGTATGTAAAGAGCATGCTAAATTTGTATTGGCATCCCATATGTCTCAAACGCGCTCCTCGACTTATTGCAAGAATTATATGTCTTCCTGAGACATATTGAGACTCAATATGTCTCAGGAGAAATCAATATGGCATCACCAATCCTATTATGTTTTGTTCAATATGTCAAAGAGCAATCATATTGAACGTAGGTTAGTGAAAAAAAATGACTCGCGCTTCGACAGCAGCTATACTCATTACAAAATGTCAATCTAAGAAACAAAAGAAAAAATCAATAGAACTAAAATTTAATTTTAAAAGTATTGAAAAAAAGATTAATATTTTCAACTAGTAAGTTATATTTCCTCATACGGCCTACTTCGGACATAAAATCATCTATGTCCTTTGGCCGTTTATTCAGGTGGAATCTGAATCTCGAACAATGTTTGCCGCTTGAGCAGAAATCTACCTCGGGCGCGCTTCGCGCGCCCTCAGCAATTTCAGCTTAAACGACAAACATTGTCCTCGATTCATATTTCACCTGAATACGGCCAAAGGACATATATAACTAATATATATAAATAGCATAATTATACTTGGCGATTGAATAATAATAGAAACAAACAAATTTTTCACGAAGATTTAGACGTTATTTACAAGTAATAGTTAAGATACTAGTCACTACAATTATGCATATCGCCTTTTACACTCGAGAAGTCCATCACTTTTCAGTGAGGTCCGGAGCGCTGCCGTTCGTATACAAAGGTTTGTTTCAGAATTTGTGTATTCACAAATTAAAATACTTATTTCATATCGCAGACGAAATCATATATACGAGGCTCGGGGTCAGTTCACTGATTAATGACAGTTTTTCTAATCAATAGGTAGTGTCGTTTTATGACGCACGCTGCATCTGGTTTAGATTTACGGCATAACACGTCTTACCAATTGCTACACAATTTGCATGTCGCCATAAAAACAGTTGCAGCTCTATTCATGTCTAAGAACATTATGACAAACTACCCTCAATGAACAGACAGTGACTTAATACTTAATATCTTTTTCAACTTAGTATCAGAATAGCTTTTACTGGTAAATATCTATTTATTTTAACATATGAGAAACAGAAGCGTGTACATTTGTCATAATTCTTTTTTAGCTATTTTTGATCGGTAAAGTTAGTCGAAAGCTGATCCTTAATTGGAAAATGACGCCATGAAATACCATGCAAAAACGAAGTGGCCAAAATTAGAACTACTAACTCCGGGCAAGATACATTGAGTCTTATGGCTCTACTAAATTTATTGAATATGATGATGTTCTAGTGTGCGAATACGTATTTATAATATTAGTGTAATTATATAAATTAAGGGCATGGTGATGCTTCCCCCTTCTGATAATATTTCTGATCCAAGTTTATGTTTCACTTCGATCAAGAAATTAGTAATATTCAACTTGAGTGCGAACAACTAAAGAAATCTACCAAATACTTAAAAAGTTATATACAAATTAGAAATTTATAGTATTTCGGGGTTAGGTTTGGTAACTTTGACATCTGATTTGCGATTCGAGTTCATAAAAAAATTACAACTCTGAAGGATTTTTTCATTTTAACTAAAATAATAGTATTAATATAGCTAATGTCAAAATTTGTCAAAATTTAAAGAACAAGCTGAAAAAAATAAAAAAGTAATAAATATCTTTTCCAAATTTTTTAAATTGAATAAAATATATAAGAGATCCCATGTGAGATCACATATGAGATCGCACACGAGATTGCATAGGAGATGTCACATGAAATCGCTTATGAGATCGCATATGAAATCGAATGTATATTTGTTAAATTTTAAAATAAAATAAATGTATGTGCGATCTGACATGAGATCTCACATATATTTATTTTATTTTCAAAATTCAACAAATATATATGAGATTTCATAAGCGATTTCATATGGGATCTCACATGAGAGTTCATACAATATTTACAATAGGGATGATTTTTCTCGGCTTGTTCTTGAAATTTATACATATTTACACTCTTCCGATTCTCATTTATTTGAAATAAGTTCATACCTATAAGTAGAATTGGTTGTTGCGCAAGGACTAAGGCTCTTGGCTCATGCTGTAGTAGACCGGAGTTTAATCCCCGAGAAAATTTTGGAAAAGTTTTTCTGAATTATTCTCAGTGAAATAGAACTAGGAGACCAGAAAAAACCAATTACAAATTCTTTCTGGCCAATAAACATTACACGAGTAAGGTGAAATCACGGGTCTCAGTCCACGGCGATCAAGAGACCCACTAGCAATAAAATAGAGGAGAAGATGATATCTCTAGTCCCTAGTGGAAATAAAAAATGTGCATTACTGTTTGAAATAGTTTAAAATTATTCAAAACTGTTTAAAAATCTTTAAAACTGTTCAAAATAGTTTATAAATGTGAAATTTGGCAACAGTTGTAAACATTTTTTAACAGTATTGAACAATACAGAATAATGTAAAACTAAAGTGAACATTTTCTCGGATATATTGTATAAATTTTAATATACATAAGAAAATTTTTACAAACACAAAATTATAAAACACTGTTTGAAATCATTTCGAACTTTTTAAAACTTTTTAAAACTGTTTAAAACTGTTTGAAGGTGTTTAAGGCGACTACGGAAGTTCGGTTGAATTTCATTTTGTAGTTTACAAATTACTCTTTCAGTTTCTAAAATTTTTTGGATTTTTTAATTTTCTACCATTTATTATAATCCGTAGAATGGTGGAAAATTAAAAAATCTGAAAAATTTTACATATTGAAAGAGTAATTTGTAAACTCAAAAATAAAACCTAACCTAAAATCCGAAGTCGCCTTAAAACTGTTTAAAACCGTTTAAAACTGTTCAAGTTGATAAAAAATAGTTCATATTGATTTAAAATTGCTTTGAAATATTTTGAATATTTAAAATAATCTATAACTTTTTAACATAAAAAATTCAAAACTATTAAACACCGTTTGAAATCATTTCGAACTTTTCAAAACTTTTTGAAAGTATTTAAAAATGTTTAAAACTGTTCATAACTGTTTCAAATGTCCTAAATTTCGCACTTATAAACAGTTTCAAACAGTTTTGAACAGTTTTAAACATTTTTAAACATTTTATATTTCCACTAGGGATTACAAATAATTATGATATTTATTTATATGAAAAAATAACGAAATTTATTTTTAAACTGTATTTGATCGTAAACTGTATTTAAAATTTTAATTCATTCCATTACGTTTAGTAGGAGAAAATTGAACAACGGATGTTCAATTCTCGGTTGGTATCGAATCTGCTTCGACTTGCTCTTGACGAATAGCATAATAATAAGATAAATTTATCATCTTACTTTTAATGTTTGGACTTAAAATGCATACAAATATAATTCTTATTATGAAAACTATGTGAATAGTCTGTATGAATATGATTATTTATTATGATTTGGAATTATGTTCGAGCACGATTTAAAAAATTTTTAGATTACGGTGGATTTACGACTAAATTAGGAAAACAAGTAATAAGATTGCAATCATACTCTAAAATAAAAGTAAAATTAATAATTTTTGAGTTAGAAAACCTATATTATTTAAATCTGTAAGACGCTATTGTAAATGATATGTAAAAGTAATTTATCGGTGTGATAAAAAAAAGATATTAAATACTAAGTCACTGTCAGTTCATTGAAGGTAGTTTGTTATAATGTTCTAAGACATAAATAAAGTTGCAACTGTTTTTATGGTGACATGCAAATTGTGTAACAATTGGTAAGACGTTATGCCGTAAATCTAAACCAGATGCAGCGTGCGTAATAGAACGACACTACCTATTCATTAGAAAAACTGTCATTAATCAGTGAACTGACCTCGGGCCGCGTATGCATGATTTCGTCTGCGATATGAAATAAGTATCTCAATTTGTGAAAACACAAATTCTGTACAAACCTTTGTATATAAACGGCATCGCTCCAGATCTCACTGAAAAGTGATGGACTTCTTGAGTGTAAAAAGCGATATGCATAATTGTAGTGACTAGTATCTCAACTATTACTTGTAAATAACGTCTAAATCTTCGTAAAAAATTTTTTTCTATTATTATTCAATCGCCAAGTATAATTATGCTTGAATATAGTTTAAAACCATAATCCATAATAGCATGCTTTAGATAACGATTGTTTTGTAGATGTAGTATACAATCATTTAATCGTAATTTTATTAATATATATAAATAAATTGAATTATAGACCAAAATTTAGATTTTAGATTTGTTGACATTGATTGTAACTATAAGTGTAGGAAGAAATCAAATTTTTTTTCACACGAGATCTCACGTGAGATCAAGCATCAAGAAAAATAAAATTCTACGGCACGTGAAATCTCACGTTAGATCTCATATGAGTTCTCATATGAGATCTCGTTTTATTTTCAATCGTGAGATCTCATGAGAGATCTTGTGTGTGATCTCACATGATATCTCACGTGAGATCTTATGTCATTTTTTTCAGTAGGGCTTCCTTTGTTCTTATTCTGGTTGGACGCGTATTCTTAACTATACACATTATAAATATATATATAATTTTTACTGAATTCATACTTCATTTTATTTTAATTTATTTTTATTTGTAATAAATCAAAATAACTGAGGGCTATTGATTCAAATTCAGTTTTAATAAAATACATAATTTAATAATAACCTGTTCCAAGTCGCTTACCGCAACACCTTTATGGTTCTCGTTTCATATATATCCTTGAATAATAAGATGACAAATATTTCCATCGGTCTTAAAGTCAATTTAAAATCTATATAATGATAATATAAGGGAGCCGGTCTGTGGCACAGTCGGTAGGAGCGTTGGATTCGTATTCTCGGGGGACCGTGGATCGAATCCTGCTCTCGGCTGTTTTTCATGCTAGCACCTCTGTTACATGTGCTATGTTTTTCATAAACTTACTTACGAGCTCCGTCGTTAAAGGACAAAAAGTAACTCAGTGGCCAAAGGCAGCTGGCTTGCGTCCTTGTGGATCGGGGTTCGACTCCCTGGGAAAATTGAGAAAAACAATTTTTTGTAGTTTTCCGTAGGGAAGAGAACCCGAAGAACACAAAAATACAAAATAGAGAGTTCCTTGGAACAATACAAAAATTCAATAATAAAAAGTCCCCTCGGGGACATCATCATTTTATTTTTATTAAATAATTAATAAATAATATTAAAAATAAAAAAAAACTTTTTAATGTACTACGTTTTTATAATGAACTAAAAAGTATAAAATAATGTGTAATAAAATGAGAAATGAATACTGATTTGAAATAAAAAAACGTGGGGCGCATGTTTATTATTATGTATTGTATGCGCCCCACGTTTTTTTTATTTCAAATCAGTATTCATTTCTCATTTTATTACACATTATTTTATACTTTTTAGTTCATTATAAAACGTAGTACATTAAAAAGTTTTTTTTTATTTTTAATATTATTTTATACTTTTTAGTTCAATTAAAAAACGTGGTAGATTGAAAATTTTTTTTTTATTTAGATATTATCTTATACATTTTGGTATTATTATTATTATTATTAATATTATTTATCGTGTTGTCCAACAGTGCATATTATATAGCATATATATTGTTATCAAGGGACTAAAACGTGTTTCATCTATTTTTTTAGAGAACACGTAATCGCATGCTGAGTTTCCCGCCATTTTGACGATAATGACGCTATTAGAAATTCAACCAAAATTTATTGTTTTATGCATTGATAGACCATAAAATGAATAAAATACAGTCTCAAATTTTATATGTACAATACAAAATGCTGTAATTTATGTCTAATTGCAATATGAGAAGTTAAAGAATTTTAAAAATTTTCGAAGATGGTTAGACACTAATGTTAAAAGTATATCTATATATAAAATCTTCAAAATTTCAATTTTTCCAATATCTCCGTATATAATTGTATTAATATATTTTTCGGTGGGAATATATATTTAATTATATTATCCAACAATGCATGCAAAAATATAATATTGAATATATTAATATATTAATATATTTGATATATTAATATATTAATATATTTGATATATTAATATATTAATATATTACTATATTAATATATTACTATATTTGATATATTAATATATTAATATATTAATATATTAATATATCAAAAGAAGATTTTTAAAATTTTCGAAGATGTTTAGACACTAATGTTAAAAGTGTATCTATATATAAAATCTTCAAATCTTCAATTTTGCCAACATCTCCGTATATGATTGAATATATTAATATATTGTTCGGTAGATATATATATTTTTTTTATAATATTGCATTGTCATCCAGTTCCGAGCTATATTTAAAATTTCAAGTCTCTAGCTCATCAGGAAGTTAGTTTACAATCGGTTGCAAAATTCGTACCGAACAGACAGACAGACAGACAGACAGACAGACAGACAGACAGACACCAAAGCGAGTTAATAAAAACGTAGTAATAGTAAAAAATAGTAAAATAAAATGATGATGGCTTATGATGATAAGTCGAAAGGCCAATTAAAGAAAGAAGAAGAACAATATTAGGACTCAGTCCTTGAGGATGAGCAGTAGCGTGCTCGAAACGTTGGACATTTTTGAAGATCACAATCGAAAAAAGGTTTTTTTGGTGGTGGGGGACAGTCAGATTGTGCTTTACTAATTTTATTTATTTTCAGGTTTCTTTCCAGTTAATTTTTAAGTTTTTATTTTAGTTTATTCTACGTGGATGATTATAAACAAGGGCAGTCTGACTGTCCATATTTATTTTATTATTTTATTATATAGATTTTGAATTGACTGTAAGACCGATGAAAATATTTGTCATCTTATTTATTATTCAGTCGACATAAGTATTGTTTTTATTTTTATCTTTAAATAATAACTTATACTTATTTAATAAATAAAAATCAAACGAAATGAGAAAAACTGAGTAGATACGGCATCATGTCTCACGAATTGGCAAATGTGAGAGAGACAACATAATTAATATAGGTATTATGGCATATAGCATACGTCCAGGACAGACGCTAAGCAAGCGACAAATTATGAGAGTGTTTTACACTTCTATGTAGTTTAGCGCGAAGCGGGTTCTCAACCTTAGAGCATATACTACTGGAGGCAGCTTCAAATGCGCCTTGCGCGTGGTTAAGTTAAGAGAGGGGAAGGTATATTGAGGTTGACAGATATCTCTTTTTCTCCGGAACGCGATTGGTTTGTTTCGTTCCCTACTCCCTTATCACATGACTGAGAGATAGAGATAGCTATCAACCTTAGTATATTTTTCTCTTTCTCAACCTTACCACGCGCACGGTGCATTCAGAGCTGCCTCCAGTAGTATATGCTCCAAGTCCTCAACCGACTGCTGCTCAAGCGGGAAAAATTAGTCTTCCCTGTGTTCATCCTTCTTACCTCAATTAATTATTTAATGTTTAAAATACTTATTTATAGTCGAGTGCGACCCTTTGTGTTCATAGAATCGTTATTAGCTAGGTTGGCTTGCTTAGCTAACCCGAATCCTTTATATGTTTTCTATTAATTTTCATGTTTGAAAGTCGTTTATAGCTAGCACGCCTCGGCTAGTTATAGCAGACTTTTGATAGATAATGTGTTAGTAATTATAGGGTATTATGTGTAAAGCCCGTTGTTGTTAAGGGCCAAATGCCTGAACATTTGGCGCTCAAGACAGGATTATTAGGAGAGGGGTGTTTTTACTTGGATATGCTCTTTATCTAAATAAAGTGAAATCTTTAGAAAATAATTGTACTTAAACAATACCATTGAATTTAAGTGGCAACGGAGTGGTTTGCTAGAAGCACGTGGTAGGCCAATCGCCAGCTGTGCTTCGAGCAAATAGACATCCTCGCGGTAAGAGAGCCGATCCAAGAGTGACGAGAGTCACGAGCTCCGCGCACTACTTGCATCAGCTCTCTTTAGTATTCCTCCCACTTCTCTCCTAAAGAAGAAGAGTGGAATAGAGACCCGTGCACTTACACATACAAGAGCATGTGCACGTACACGCGCGTTTGTATGTTCAACCACTTTGATTTTTTTTAGTGTTTTGCGCACGCATCTTCGAGTATAATACGGTTTTAGCGCCATACTTACTTGGGCGGTCACATTGCTCCTCAAATTAAAATCGATTTTGCTTTTTAATTGATTAAATTAATGTAAAAAATGTATTTTATTTTCACTAACCTGACTTATGAAGATGCGCGCACGAACACCAATTTTGCGCTTATCACTACCCTGGTGTTGAGGTATGCCCCCCAAAATAAAATACGATTTTTCACCTTTGTAATAAAATAATTAATGTATTCTTATTTACTTACAAAAGAAAATTTAATTATAACACTTTTACATTTTTGTTTTAATTGAATTAAACTAAATGTTTTTCTTTTTCTTTTTAACTAAAAATTCACAATAAGTGTTTTTTTTTCATAAATTAAACTAAGAAATTATTTTTTCTTTAAACTTAACATTTTTCTTTTATAAAAATGTACCAAACACATTTTTTTTTTTACTATCTAATAAAATAAAAAATACTTTTCCAAACAAAATTTTTAAATCAACTTAATCGTCTATTTTTTATGCTGAAAAATAATGTTTTGTCTCACAATAAAGAAAATCTTTTTCACTTGACACTAAAAAAAATTTGTTGACTTAAATTTTTTATTTTTTACGCTTTCACTTTTAAGTTTATTTTAAATTTAAGTTAAATATTATTCTTCATTTATTTTTTTGTTTATGAATTCATGTTTTTTGATTTGTTTTGATTAAGCACTCAAAATTTTTATTGTTTTTTGTTTTTTATTCTTTATCTCGTCTCTTTTCATCCATATTTTGTCACGGTATTCTACCGTGTTCGAATCTCGCACGCTTAGGTAAAATTAAATGATACATGTTAAGTCATATATCTTGTTTAAGTTACGTGAAGAAAAACGTAACCTGACGAGCAGCGCGCGCGCGAGGAGCAAGAAAGCCACGAGGCGCGTTAGAACATCAGCACACACGTTTGTGTCAGGAGACTTTTTCCTCCAGTCCACGAGCACGCAATTTTAGTTCGTTGGCGTGGACCTGTAGAGTGGTTTTTCTCTTTGGTATTTGAGGGCAAAGGAGATAATGCCTGTTTAGAGACGATCGACATCCAAGACTAAACCTTTCCTTAAACCAATATTACTCGGCTTGAGCGTTCAATCTTTTTGGCTGCTGTCGGCAAGCTTCAGCGATCAGGCTGTCTCGTATTTGCGCTGCGTTGGCCAACGTTAAAGGATATTCAACGTATGTATTTTAATAGAAGCTTCTACGTGTAGTCGTAAGTAATTTATATATTTTGTTAACAAGAGTTTCTTTCCTCGACGAAACTTCAGTATTAAAAGTGATACATTAAATTGCCATTATTCACTTTAATTCTATTATATTAATTACTTTTTATTGAATAAATTCTATTAAATTTAAATACAAAGTGCTATCTATTTGACTCATATTGCCTGTCTATATATATATAATAATGAATATATTTTCCGTTGCTTACTCCGACGTCTCCACGGTTTTTGTGAGCAGTTATATCTTAATTAGTTAGGTAATATCCTATAGTTTAATATAACGTATTTTTGAACCTGCATCACGAAAAAATACTTCTGATGCACCTTACAGGAAGCTTACAGGTATGTTATATGCAATATTTAATTAACGTTTCGTGGAATATTCCTTCAACATTTACATAAAGCTTTCACGAAAGCTTCTCAAAAGTGTTCTTAGTTAGCTTACTAATGAATCTTTCAGGAAGCTTACTGCAATCTTTTGAGTTAGATTACTTGAAACCTTTGCTAATCCATTTATTAAGACTTTTGCGTAAGGTTACAGGAAGATACCAAAAAGATTCCACGGAATATTACATGTAAGTATTTAGGAAGCATTTTTTGGACTTATATTATGCTTACTGTAAGCTAATGTTAATTTTCGAAAAGACAAATGGAAGCTTCCACTGGATTATTATATAAAAGTTTCATGGGAAGCTTCCTTGTAAGCTTTTTTGCGATGTGGGTGTTCTTTGCATGAATCTTTAATGAAAGGTTCAATTAATGTTTCATGAAAGATTACGTGAAAGCTTTTATTAACCTTTCTCGGATGATTCCCGAAAGCTTTCGACGTAACCTTACTAATGAATCTTTCAGTAGGCTTGCAGTTATCTTCTATGAAAGATTCTATTTAAAGTAAGCAAAATGTTCCATGAAAAAAGACATGAATCTTTTTAGAAAGCTTCCTGAAAGCTTCCACGATTACCTAACTGATGAATTTTTCGGGAAGCTTACAGTAATCTTTTTCAATATCTTCCATGTAACCTTTGCGTATTCATCTATGGAAGGTTTTCTGTAAGGTCACTGTAAGATTCCATAAAGATTTTAGGAAATATAGCACGTTAGCATTCAGTAAACTTCTTTTTAGATTACATTTAGCTTACTGTAAGCTTTCATGGAATCTTTCAGTTGAGTTTTTCCATAACATTTATTGAAAAAGTTTTTATGCACAGTTGTTAAATATCTTTCAGGAGTCTTCCATCGATTCTTACATTTATTTTCAATGAAAGGTTCCATTAATGTTCCATGAAAGATTACATAAAAGCATTTATTAACCTTTCTTGTAAGATGTCCGAAAGCTTTTGACGTAACCTTAAACTAATGAATCTTTCAATAAGCTTGCAATTATCTTTTATGAAATATTCTCTCAAGGTAAGCAGAATATTCTATTAAAGAAACTTCCACGATTACCTAACTGATGAATCTTTTAGGAAGCTTACAGTAATCTTTCTCAATATCTTTCATGTAACCTTTGCGTATTTATCCATGGAAG
The DNA here is from genome assembly GCA_017163975.1 of Anastatus disparis. Taxonomy (NCBI): domain Eukaryota; kingdom Metazoa; phylum Arthropoda; class Insecta; order Hymenoptera; family Eupelmidae; genus Anastatus; species Anastatus disparis. The sequence goes on along the minus strand of JAFFSR010000041.1, from coordinate 145,560 downwards.
CTTCTCTGTGAGGTTACTATAAGATTGCAAAAAGATTTAAGGAAACATTGCACGTAAGCTTTTATTATCTATTTATTTATGCTAACTTTTAGATTACATGAAATATTACAATGAAATATTAATGAAAGATTCAGTAAACTTTCAGAAAGGTTAATAGAAGCTTTTTCTGGAATATTACGTATACGTTTCACAGAAAGCTTCCTTGGGAGCTTTCGTGCTATTTGGGCGATAAAATCAGTTCTTTATCGTCGAATAATATATTCCTTTTTTCAACACGGGATGCGGCTATCTCTTTTGTTTGTCAAAATTAATAGTTTAAAAAAAATCAATCCTTTGATTACAAAAGAACCGATAATACGACTTGTTTTTAACGGTTGTAGAAATTCTTCAAGTAATCTTCCATCGTCACATACATTAATTTTCTATGAAAGTTTTTTTTATGTTCCGTAAAAGATAACGTGAAACTTTTATTAATCTCTTTTGAAAAATTTCCGAAGGCTTCTGGCGAAAGCTTACTAATGAAACTTTCAGGAAGCTTGCAGTAATCTTTGATAAAAGAATTTATTAAACGTTAGCGGAATATTCTATGAAAGATGACACGAATCTTTTTAGTAAGCTTCCTGTAAGCCTTCACGATTACCTAACCGATGAATCTTTCGGGAAGTTTACAGTAATTTTTCTTACTATCTTACATGAAACTTTTCTGGATCCATTCATGAAAGCTTGGCTGAAAGGTTACTGTAAGATTTTAAAAAGATTTTGTGGAATATTTTTTATAAGCTTTCATTAGCCATTTATCCATGCTTACGTTTAGCTTACTTTTAGATTACATGAAATATTACAATGCAATATTAATGAAAGACTCAATAAGCTTACCGAAAGGCTAATGGAAGCTTTCGTTGGAATATTACGTGAAAGTTTCATAGGAAGCTTCTTTGGAAGCTTTCGTGCTATGTGGGTTCTCCTTTCGATTTTTTATACTCCCGTAGCTTCCATCCTGCATAAAACATTTTTATTTTCCCCATTCCTCTCTGACTCAAATTCACCTATGAACTTTTCTTCTTCCTCTTTTACTTTTTTTTTTATCTCTCGTTGTTTTTTTTTCAATTTTTCCTCCCAATTCTTTTCTTTAGGGGTGTTCGTCGTTTTATCTATTTTATTATTGTGTGTGAAATAATAATAACCCAGCTTATTGAAATTTATAAGGTTCAGCTGGATAAATCTGAAGGTGCTGGGGCGGATCACAGTGCCTAAGTCTCCGCTCCTCATCTCTGGGTTCTCGTCCCACGCGCAATCCATCACTTCATTTTTAGTTCTTCTTTATTAACTTGCATGGTCGCGTGTTGTACATTAAAGTAACGCATGCTTTGTACGCTATTTTCGCGAAAACGTGTAGTAGCAATTTTAAAATATTTTTAAATTAAGCTTTTTTACTTGAGCGGTGTGACCTGTGCGATGTTTTAACGAACAATGAACTGCACCGTCAAATTATCTTTTGAGTTTTCAACTAATTTTTGAGTGTTTATATGTGTGTATATGCGTGTATATTAGTTTTACTTGTTGTAGTATATCTTTGGTCGTTGCCAGCGATGCCGAAAGTGGCAGAGTCAGAGAGGGAAATTCAAAAATGTATAAAAAAAAAGTATTAAAATAAATAGTTTTTAAAATTTGATAATTAATAAATAATTTAAAAACAAAGTTACTATAGCAAAATAATTTTTTCAATTTAAAAATTTTTTGAGTTCAACAAAATTTTGTTCAATTCAAAAAAGTAAAAAAAAAAAATTATTTGTTATAATTGTTTTTGGAATTATTTATAATTATCAAATTGAAAACTATTTATTTTAATACTTTTTTATACATTTTAATTTCTCTCGATCGCCATCGGCATCGTGGTGTTCTTTGACATTTTTACAATACAAGTTTATGTACGTATTCTAAAGTATGCTATTTTACTTTATAGTCAAAATATACGTGTTTCTTTTTTATCTTTTTCGCATTCTTTAGTTTTTAGTATTTTATTTTATTGAAGTGAAACTTCTTTACCAACGGTATACACTTCCCATAAGAGCCGTATAAAAAAATTATACGGGAGTGAATTGATTTCATGACGGTACATGCAAAGAAATTAATTAAACGGAAATGTATATATATAGGAGGAGCGTCCGCGCCTCCTATATGTAAATCAAGGTACTAAATACGTATAAAAAAAAATTGGCGGGACTGATTTGATGTCAAACGTACAGATATAGTATATGTATACATGTATACTATACATGCAATACAAATATCTGAATCTGATCTGAATAAATAAAGAAAGCAATAGCACTCGTTTTCTCTTTTTCTTTCTTTCTCTATAATGTTTTATGGTGAACCCCTCTTTTCCCTACATTTTTTAAATTGTATTTTTGTAAAATAAATATTATTAACAAAAATTTTATACACCATCTCATTTAAAATTAAAAAAAATTCATTCCTTAAATAAATAAAATTATTTTAATTTAGTTTTATTACATTTTATAATTATTTAGTTTTAAAATTATTTTAAAATTAAATAAAACAGTGATAGAACTTCAATAAACATTTATGAGTTCTATAATTTCGTAAAGAAGTTTCACTTCTGTCGGCCAGTCCCAAAGACTGCCACACCAGTTTTTTTTAAATAATTTTTGATTATATTATTTTTGAACTTGAAGACTCATAGAACGGTTTAAGATGTTCTATATGGTACTTTCCACGTTCTACGCCTTTTTCATCCATTAACAGATATGTATCTGGAGCGATAATTTTTTTTATTATGAATCGTCTTTTGTATATATCAAAAAATTTAAATATTTTATCATTATCAGTGTTTGACACATTTAATGATTTTAATAGAACTTTTTCATGTAATTTAAACTAAAAATTAGTCCAGTATAATTAGTCGAAATGCATAATGTAATTAGTAACAGGTGCAGACCACCAAAAATGGCTTTGTTGGATGATTCGAAATAAAACTCTGGAATTACCCTAAAAATTTGAGCCGTCAGGAATTCGTAAACAATGATTTAAGGTGCAAAATTCGTAAAAATCACTGTTTTTTTGAGATAGCTTGAAATCGTTTGCTATTTAGTATATGAAAATTATACTATTTGTAGGTATTTCAAAGACGATTAATTTGAGACGTCATTGATGAAAATTGGTTAATAAATTTTATAAATAATGATAAACAAAAATCGAAAATCGCAAAATTTCAAAATATTTGTCATTTGATAAAAAAAGGATGTACACTTGGCGGAAAGGATATGTTTCCGAATCTTTCGAAATGCTTCAATAAAAACAAAGAAAATAACGGAATAATCCAATGAAAACTTAGAATTTTAAATCATTCGGAACAATATCCTTTCCGCCAAGTGTACATGTTTGTAATTCAACAAAAATGTGCCTCTTATTATCCTTAAGTTACCATAAAAATTTCATGGAAAAATATTAATTATTTTAGAAGATATTCTATTTGTTTATTAAAAAGAGGTCGAATGTTCGTTAAAAAATTCACCCAAAAACGTCATGGTAGAGACTTCATGATAATCATATAATATTTAGATATTAACGTAGATTTTATGAATTTGATGTGAAATCGTGTCTATTTTATTATTTTCAACCTAAATATGGCAAAAAAATAAAGTTAATTTTTTTCTCAATGGTTTTTTAAATATTTTTGCAACTAATAAAAATATCAATATAGGGATTTGATATTCTTATTACTGGCAATTTTATGCAAATTTAAAAAAGAAAAAATTTTTTTTAAATCGGGGTAGCGCGTGAAAATAATAACAAATGTTGTATTTGTTTATAAAAAATTATTTATTTAACAATAATTATTGCAAAAAAAAAATTGTTCAAACATATTTTTTTAAATATTAATTTTAGCGAAAAGCTTTAGAAATAAAGTTTGTTCGTCTTAAAAAAATAAACAATATTGCGTTTTTACGATAAAATCAATATTAAGAGGAGGTCACGTATCTCTGTCCTTTTCTAATCAAAGAAATGATTTTTTCACAAAAACTAATAACTTTATCAAAAAATGAAGAGAAAGCCGCATCTTGTATCAAAAAAAGCAATAATTTCTTTGATAAGAAAAAATTAATTTTATTGCTTCGTTCTCAAGAAAACCTTGAAAAACCAAATTGTCCACCCTAACCTCTATGATTTAAGTTTTTCAAGGTTTTCTTGAAAACAAAGCAATAAAATTAATTCTTTCTAATCAGAGAAAATATTGCTTTTTTTATTACGAGATGCGGCTTTCTTTTCATTTTTTGCTAAAGTTATTAGTTTCTGTAAAAAACTCAATTCTTTGATTAAAAAAGGACAGAGATACGTGACCTCCTCTTAAGCCTGTTAATTTGAAAAACCAATTGGAAAAAATTTTTGGTTTGGAATTTCAACGTAAATTTACTTTGTCATGAAAAATTCATTGTATCTCCGTTAATTACGGACCAATTTCGACGTTTTTTTTTAAATCGGGGTAGCGCGTGAAAATAATAACAACTGTTGTATTTGTTTATAAAAAATTATTTATCTAACAATAATAATTGCAAAAAAAAATTTTTAATATTTTTTTACTTAACAGGCTAAATATTGATTTTCCCTTCTTAAAAAAATGATGAGCCGCCATGTTGAAGCATCTAAAGATCGAATCCTGATTGGTCGATATAGAATAGGCGCCAAAAATTAAATTTTAAAGGGTTTAGATTTTTAAATAAATAAAAATTCATTTCTAGGCATTGTTTTCTAAATATAATAGAAGTAACTCAATTAAAATAGAATAAGAATATTTTATTTTAAACCAAGCAATATTATTTATGTATATAACCAATGTATAGTTTAATGATAAAATATATAACTATAAGCACAAGCAAGGTGACTACCTTTTATTTAAAAATTCCAGTAAAATTGTAAAGACATCAAATAATATAACAATTCAGATAAGTAATTTATTCCTTTATTGCATAAGTATTGCTTAATGCAGGTACAATAAATATATATTTTTAATTGTTTTTCATTTAAAAATAAGTATAGTAATAGCAATTAATGGAGGTTTGAGGTTATGAAAGTTTTATTATTCTATATTTCTATTACTCAGATTAAAAATCATCAAAGTACAAAAAAAAAGTAATATATTTAAGTAATGTTTTAAAAATAAATTTATGTGCACATTTTAATTAAAAAAATAAGGTTAGAATAAATCAAGATCAAAATTTACTGCTAACAATAGATGATACAATTGACGAACAAACTGTATGTCTATTTTTAGTGAAAATTTGAAGAATCTATTTATACGAGTGTGCTATTTCTTAATATACAATACTATTTAGTTAAACTTATTATATTAAATATTAATACATAAATAAATAGAAGTATAAAATGTGTGTTTTCAGTAATTGTAGTTTGAAAATAATTTACACACTGATGAAAGTATGATTACGGTAGACAGCTTTGTTATAGATTAACATATAAAATTTGTATTACAGTTGACGAACAAGCTATATATATATTTTTAATGAAAATTTGAATAATTTACTTATATAAGTGTGCTATTTTATGATATACGATGAATTAATATTTAATATAATGTATTTAACTGAATAGTTTGCTTGTACGAGTGAGTTATTTTATTATATACATTACTATTTAACTAAATATTAATATATGAAATTAAAAAATGGCAAAACAATTTATGTTTTAATGAATAAAGTTTGAAAATAATTAACATACTGATAAAATTATAACTATAGTAAGCATCTTTTTTATAGATTTGTATATAAAATTTATATTACAGTTGACAAACAAGCAATATGACTATATTTTCAATAAAAATTTGAATATTTACTAATATAGGTCTGCTGTTTTATAATATACAATGAATTAATATTTAATATAATATATTTAACTGATTAGTTTACTTATACAAATGGGTTATTTTATAATATACAGACATAAGCTGAAATAACTTGGGCGCCTATGCACTTTTTACTCAACTGTAGTTACTAGAGCTATCAGACCTGAGTTTCAGTCTGAAAAAAAATCAGATTTAAATGTAATTGATAATTTTTTGTTATTATAATATTAACTCATAAAACTTCTTTTTAGCTTAAATATACATTAAGGGGGCCAGATACTATTAGAATCTGAAATATATTGCTGAGATATATTGATATAAATTGCTGATATTCAAAAATAACTAATTTCATATAAAAATACATTCAATTTCAAACATTTTTTGGTTTAAAACATTTTCTATATCTTGAGAATTGAAGTGGTGGTGCTCGTTGAAAGTCTGGAACAAAAAACCCCTTTACCGCAAAGTTTCTTCATGAGTTTTCATTGGATTCACTTGAAATTTTATGAAGATATTCAAAATTATAGTAGAATCCATATAAGTGGAGCAGATTTTGAATTCATTTATTTCTATTTATTTATCAACTTATTATTTATAATAATGGATAAAAAAAATTTTTTTCAAAAATTTTTTAATTATTTGAATTTTTTATGAATGTTTTACGCTTATATGGATTCTACTATAATTTTGAATATCTCCATAAAATTTCAAGTAAATCCAATGAAAACTCATGAAGAAACCTTGGTTTTTTGTTCCAGACTTTGAACGAGCACTACCACTTCAATTCTCAAGATATAGAAAATGTTTCAAACCAAAACATGTTTGAAATTGAATGTATTTTTATATGAAATTAGTTATTTTTAAACATCAGAGCAATTTATATCAATATATCTCAGCAATATATTTCAGCTTCTAATAGTATCTGGCCCCCTTAAATAAAAAAGTTTGATCCATGAATAGTTTTAAAAACCCTTATCTGATGCTTAAAATCCTTTTGATTAGTTAAAAACTTGATTTTGTTAATTTAATAATACTATTCAAAATGAAATAATGTTGTATGTGTATCATGTCTTAAGATTTATGAATTATACATTCTATTTTAATACACTTCTACTTTGTCATAGAGAAAACATTGTATCAATAAAAAAATTTTTTCTATTTTTTTATTAATTTGTACATATTTAGACTTGTGAGTCGAAAAAAGTGGTTTCCACCCTGTTAAAAAAAATCAGGAGAGAAATCACCTGATTTCTTAGGTGATTTATCATGCCAAAATATCATTTAATGATCTCTTACCTGATTTTTTTTTTGTAGGACAGAAAATGTCTGTATGTATGTGTGTGTGTATATACTCATTACGTCAATTAGATCTCGAAAAGTACTCGACAGATTTCCTTCAAATTTTGCATACAATTTCCCTAGAAGAAAATCGACCATATTGTAGGCATAATCGCTGGTCAACGAATGTTAAAATATCACTTATCTAGAAATTCTAGAAATAATTCAAACAAAATTTCTAGATAAGTGTCATTTTAACATGCGTTGACCGACAATTATGCTTAAGATATGGTCAATTTTCTTCCAGGGTTATTTTTTTGTCTAACTGGTATGGAAGCTATTGAAAACTGGTTTTCTTGGCGTAGTTTTAATTTTAGAACAATTCAAAACATTTTTTTTCAATTCTAATTTTTAATTTTTTTTTGTATTTTACTTTGAGTACTCGATGGATTTGCCCCAAAATTCGCATGCAAGTTATTCGCTATTGTCAAAAGAAAAAAATTTTTAAAAACTAATTTTCTTAGCGCAGTTTTAATTTTAGAGTATTTGGAAAATTTTGAAAAAATTTTAATTTTAAACCACTTTTTTCGACTCCCTGAGTCTAAATATATACAAATTAACGAAAAAATAGAAAAAAATTTTTTCACCGATACAATAATTTTTCTATGAGAAAGCAAAATGAAATCAAAATACTCTAACACAATGAACTCTATGAGAAAACATTACACCAAAGCACTTGGCAGCGTTTTTGTAAATGCTTAAGTTCAAATAAATGTAATAATATTTATTATTACCTATAATGCGGTTATGAAGTAGCTAAGTAAAGTCATTTATTTAATAGTCATTAAATATACAAAGATGAAAAAGATGCTTTTGTAATTTTAAATAATGAGGGATTTTTAAACTCTTATTACTAATAATAGTATTTAAAAATGTAATTTACTGTAATATTTAATTTAATTTAATGCTATCCAAACTAAAGATGTAACGCATATAATAATTTGTGAAAACAATTTTATATGAATGAGTTGAAACAAAATTTAATGCAAACGTAAAAAATAAAACGTTTTTTTTGTGAAAAACTTTTTGATCTTTTATTGCAAAATTTATAGAATTTTCATACATTATTTTAAAACTCGGAAATTGATAGTGATGAAAATCATTAATGAATCAGATGAAATGTTTCTTCTAGAATATTTAAATTCTTTTAATCCTTCCAGTAAATTACATTTGAGAAAAAAATTTATTGTAATGCTTATAAGAAATATAAGTAAAGGTTCATGCAATCTCGAAAAAAAGTTCTCATGAACATATTGCTAAAATGCATTGAATCGGTAGAAAAAAAATTGCAAAGTTTGAAAAAACGCGATTTTTCAAAAAACGGCACTTTTTTGAACGATTGAGAAGCGATCAGAACCATTTGCCGCTTGGTGACGCTGCAAGAAAGAGAAGAATATAAAATATTTTTTATACACGGATTTACAATTTATTAAGACAAGTTTAAAATATTTTTGTAAAGCGAAAAATTCTGCGCATAATAGAGTCGATGTAAACATGTGTATTTTTCTTTAATGCGACAGAGAAAGTAATACCAAAGAATGATGAATACATATGCTCACGCCGGCTCTATCTCGCGCTGCATTTTTCGCTTTACAACAATATTTTAGACTTTTCAAACAAGATTAGTATCAATAATTATTCTATATATATATGGCTAGAGTTATTGACAATATTAGGGGTCTATTATTGTTTCAGTAAATTGTAAATCGCTGAGTAAAAATTATTTTACATTTTTCTCTCACATGACCGCATGCGGCAAATAGTCCCGACCGCCTCTTAAGAGGGAGTCGTAACCATTCGCCGCTCTATACAGGGTGGCGCCGCGGTCAGATGAGAGAAATATAGAAAATATTTTTTATTCATCGATTTATAATTTATCAAGACAATAATATACTTCTAACGTTGTCAAAGACACTAGCCATATATATATAGAATTATTATTGATGCTAATATTGTTTGAAAAGTCTAAAATATTATCGTAAAACGAAAATTGCGGCGCGTTGTAGAACCGATGTAAACATATGGGTATGTTTCCTAAGTGCGACAGAGAAAGTAATAGTAAAGAACGAAGTATACACATGCTCTCGCCGGCTCTACTTTGCACTGCATTTTTCGTTTTATAACAATAGCTTAGACTTTTCAAACAAGATTATCATCAATAATTATTCTACATATATATGGCTAGTGCCTTTAACAACGTTATAAGTATATTATTGTCTCGATAAATTATAAATCGCTGAATAAAAAATATTTTATATTTTTCTCTCACCTGACCGCAGCGCCGCCAAGCGGCAAATGGTTCCTACCTCCTCTTAATGGGTAATGCAATCATTATAAATGCGGTCGCTAACTATTATAATCTTTAAGTTTATATTTTAACAAACAATTTAAGCTATTGTGAGTTCAAATGAAATCAGTAGAAGCTGAGCTATAGGCTGTCAAAGTTTTGAAAAATCGCTTTTTTTCAAACTGCGATTTTTTTCTGCCGATTCAGTTCATTTTAGCAATATATTCATGAGAACCTTTTTTACTCAAAATGACCTAAAAATATCATAAATTTTTTTTTTTTTTGAAAAAACGCATTATTATAATTTGTTTATAAAAATTGTTAATAATTATTAAAATTATATCATTGTAAATGTCACGAAAGCTATTCATTAGACAATGAATGTCATATTATAAACGAATATAATATTATATAAGATATAATAAAAAACGTTCTTTCTAATATTTCTTGAGTTCTTGTACATTTATTAATTTAAACGTGAATTAAAAAAATAAAACTATATATAAAACGTGTATGTATGTGTACGGAAAACAAGCCCAAAAAAAGTTTTAGTACATTGACAGACAATATCTGCAATTTATAAGTAAAATTTTAACAGACATTTGTTTGTTAAATCCTTTAAAGACATTTTGTCTGTTAAAGTAACACACATTTTTGTCTGTTAACTGGTTTTAACAGACTTTGTCTTTAATATTTTTAAATGTGAATAAACTCATAGCCACAGCTGTTTCAATTTTTCTTTATTTCTATAAGAGAAAAAACGACTTTTCTCCTCTATTTTTTAGAGAGGCTTCTTATGGTGCTAAAACATAAAATTTAATAACAACTGATAACAGTTTCTTAATGATTAAAAATTTCTAAATTCATCAACAATACATTAAAAAAACATCACCTAAAATAACACATTTTAGGTGTAACAATAAAAATAAAAAATGAAACTTACAAGTATTACGCATGTGGTATTACATAACTGTCAAACTATTTTTGTTTTATAAAAATATATAATAATAGATATTTCTATTAATAATAAAAATTTTCGCAAGTTATACAAATCTTTAACATAGGTAATTTAGGTGAGTTACATTTGTACAAAGTGACTAGCAAGTGTGTTCCTTTATGTACTTGGTATTTGATTCAAGATTTTGACTCACATGAATGAATCTGATTCAATTATATTTAATCTTATTTAACAATTATTGCGTTTTATTGTAAATAATTTATTCTTGAAACCGTTTTATCAAAAAAATTAATTTCTTTTTAATCCCATATGGAAATAATTTATGTGAAAAACTGTAAATAATAGTAAATAATTGTAAATAACTGTTAAAAAATGTAGGAATTGAGACATAAATAATAGTTATTTACAGTTATTTACTATTATTTATTATTAATTACTATTATTTACAGTTATTTACAGTTATTAACTGTTATTAACTGTTATTTACAGTTATTTACAATTATTTACAATTATTTACAGTTTTTTATAATTATTTACAATTATTCATAATTATTTACAGTTATTCATAATTATTTACAGTTATTTACATTTTCAAAAATTTTTGAATTAGTGGATAATTTAATGTTATTAATAATTATTTACAATTATTTATAGTTATTTACAGTTATTTACAGTTTTTTACAGTTATTTACAGTTATTTACAGTTATTTATAATTATTTACAACTATTTACAATTTTCCATAGTTTTTTACAATTATTTACAGTTATTCACATTTTTAAAAATTTTCGCCTATATATAAAATTATTGAATAAATTTGTGATAATTTTGGAAAATGTAAATAACTGCAAATAATTGTAAAAAACTATAAATAATCGTAAATAACTGTAAATAATTGTGAAAAAAGTGAATAAATGTAAATAACTGTAAATAAATATAAATAACTGCAAATAAGTGTAAATAACAGTTAATAAGTGTAAATAACAGTTAATAACTGTAAATAAGTGTAAATAACAGTAAATAATTCTAAATAATTGTAAATAACTGTTATTTATGTCTCGATTCCCACATTTTTTAACACTTTTCTACAGTTATTTACAGTTATTTACATTTATTTACATTTATTTACAGTTATTAACAGTTATTTACAATTATATCCAAAAATTTTTTCCATATGGGATAATTCAACTATGTATTTATTATATACGCTGTTTAATTTTTCAGTGTCGTGTATTATTGCAATTTTCATATTTTTTAATATGTATCATTTCTGATAGCAATCTTTTTTGATAATCGCATTCAATGTCTAATATGTTTGAGGTTCCTATGTTTGTATCAAAGCTATGGCCAGAATTTTTACAGTGTGTAACCAATGCAGATTTGTCTCTATTATGTTTCAAATCACTTATATGTTGTAAATAAAGAAAAATTGAAACAGATACTGCTATTAGTTTATTCAGTTCCTTAAAAAAATTTTTAGCTGCTGTCAGCTGCTCAAGAATAATATAATTATTGATTGATGAAGAGAAGTTTTTGATCATGGTCAGTTGTATGCTGCGATGTCTAGAGTTTGATCTTACATCCTACATGCCAAAGAACTAATATAAATATTGAAAATTATGTATGTGAAAAATTATATTAAAAATTTTTTTTAATTTAATTTTTTTATTTTTTGATTACGTATTAAAGGCACTTCGTACTGTTTGATTTTAAGGTTCATAATTTTAGTTTTTATTTAAAATTAATTTTTGATAGATGACCACTCATCATTTTTTTCAAAACAATAAAATTGCTACTAAAATAATTTCGTTTATTAAAATTACTTATCATGTTTATAGGTGTTATTATATCCATAGTTGACCCTGGAGTATAAATTTGTTGCGCGCTTCGCGCGCATGAATGTCGCTAGTATAATAAAAACAATAATATCAAAAATTGTCTAATTGTTAAGACGAACTTTTTTGCTAAAGTAAAAAATTGTTAAAATAAGTGAAAAATAAATTTTTTTGGCAATAACAATTGTTTAATTTCAATTGTTAAGAAAACCAATAGGATAGCTGTTTTTTTACGCGTTACTCCGATTTAAAAAAAAAACGTCTAAATTGGTCCGTAATTAACGGAGATACAATGAATTTTTCATGAGAAAGTAAATTTACGTATTACATGTGTTGAAATTCCAAACCAAAAATGTTTTCCAATTTGTTTTCTAAATTAACAGGCTTAATATTGATTTTATCATGAAAACACTGGAATGAAATATTGTTTATTTTCTTAAGACGAACAAACTTTATTCTTTAAGATTTCGCTAAAATTAATATTAAAAAAAATTTTTTTTTGCAAAAATTATTGTTAAATAAATAATTTTTCATAAACAAATGCAACAGTTGTTATTATTTTCATGCACTACCCTGATTTAAAAAAAAACGTCGATATTGGTCCGTAATAAACGGAGATCCAATGAATTTTTAATCGGAACATGAATCATAACTCGCCGGATCAATTTTCTTGCAAGGTAGGAAAAATTACTCTTACTACTAGTAGCAATCTTGATTACTTTAATATTAATTTTGAACATTGCAAAATGTTCAAAATTAATATTAAAGTAATCAAGATTGTTATTCATCTCTGATATAATGGAATCATAAACTTCAAGCATTATACTAGCTGTGATAAAAATTTCAGTTCTTAATCTTTATAAATAAACAATTGGCAGATTTAAAAAAAAAAAAAAATTATTTTGCCTTATAATTGAGCTGGAGCATTCTTTTTTTTTTTAATTTGCGTAAAATTGCCAGTAATAAGAATATCAAATCGTCATATTGATATTTTTATTAGTTGCAAAAATATTTAAAAAACCACTGGAAAAAAAATTTACTTTTTTTGCCATATTTAGGTTGAAAATAATAAAATGGACACGATTTTACATCAAATTCATAAAATCTATGTTAATATATAAATATTATATTATTATCATAAAGTCTCTGCCATGACGTTTTTGGGTGAATTTTTTAACGTACATTTGACCTCTTTTTAATAAACAAATATAATATCTTCTAAAATAATTAATATTTTTTGATGAAATTTTTATGGTAACTTAAGTATGATAATAATAATAAGAGGCACATTTTTGTTGAATTACAAACATGTACATCCTTTTTCTATCAAATGACAAATATTTTGAAATTTCGCGATTTTCGATTTTTGTTTATCATTATTTATAAAATTCACTAACCGATTTTCATCAATGATATCTCAAATTAATCGTCTTTGAAATACCTACAAATAGTATAATTTTCATATACTAAATCGCAAACGATTCCAAGCTACCTCAAAAAAACAGTGATTTTTACGAATTTTGCACCTTAAATAATTGTTTACAAATTCCTGACGGCTCAAATTTTTAGGGTGATTCCAGAGTTTTATTTTCAATCATCCAACAAAGCCATTTTTGGTGGTCTGCACCTGTTACTAGTTACATTGAATTGTAGCTTTTTTTCGGCTAATTCTACTTATGCCGTGAATTTTTCGCATATATGAAGCCCATGATTTATGTGAATTATTGACATAAGTTCTAAAGAATCGATTTAATTCTCGGTGGATTCTTTTCACAATATTTCTCGGCTGATGTCTAATGGATGAATAAATTATTTTGATAGTCTCATCTTTTAATTTTTTCATCCATTTTTTAGAGGTGAATTGCTTACCATGGTCCGTCATTATTGACTGTGGCTTACCATAATTTGGTACGTAATCATTTAATATTTTTTTAATTGTCATTAATGTATTAACCTTTTTGATAGGGTAGATTACAACGTATTTAGAAAATACATCTATGGAAGTTAATATGTAACACCTCCTGTAGATGTTGGCAATGGGCCGTAAAAGTCAATTGATAATATTTTATTTTTTTTATTGACTATAATTGGTTGCATTTCTGCATTATATTTTACGGTTAAGTGTTTTGTTTTTTGACATGTGATACATAATTTTAAAAATTTATGTACGTACTTTTTTAATTTAGGCGCTGTGAAGCTTTCTATTAATAATTTATGTTTTTTTAGAACCAATATGTCCGTAGAAATTATGTATTTCAATAATTAGATCTTTTAATAATGTATTAGGTATTATTATCTGAAATTAATTTACACAATAAATCATTTTCATATCTACAATGATTTTTTATTTTATCATTTTTTAAATCAGTTAATTTTTTTTTTACTTTGATGCAATATGCATAATTTTTTGGGCTTTTTTAAAGCTTTCTAATAATTTTCCTAATTGTTTAATAATTTTTAATTTATTTCTGATACTAGCTAATAATACTTTATTTTTATCGTATTTTGCTGTATCTGATGCTTGTCTGCTTAAGAAGTCTGCATTTATTTTTCCAGGTATATGCTCTGGTATTATATTAAAATCTTAGATCGATAATGCCCATCTTCTTAATCTGTAATTATTAAACTTACATTTATTTAAGAATGTAATGGCTTCATGATCTGCCCTTACAATTATTTCCTTAACACCTCTTTAATACGTGTCAAATTTATGTAAGGTCCAAACAACAGCTAATAACTCTTTTTCGGTAGTGAAGTAATTCAATTCACTAGCTTTTAGAGTTCTGTTTATAAAACAGACTATGTTTTCACAATTGTATTCATCTAATTGTGACAAGATTGCAGCTATTGCGTAATTGCTTGCATCTATCGTTAATATGAAAGGTTTTTCCATATCAATAAATTTTAAGATTATATTTCCGGTAAAAAGATCTTTTATGTTTTCAAAGGCTTTTTGCTGTCTTGTCCCTCATTCATAAGGCACATTTTTTTTTAATAAGCCAATTAAAGGTAAAATTTCGTTTGAATGACCTTTGGCGAATTAAGTGTAAAAATTTACAAATCCCAAGAATGCTTGGAGTTCTTTGACACTCTTTGATGTTTTAAAATGTTTACTTGATTCAATTTTCTCTGGATCAAATGTTATTCCTGTTGGAGTTATAAAATGTCCGAGAAATTCAATTTTTTGCTTTGAGAAATTTGACTTTTTTAAATTAGATGTTAAATTATATTTTATAGCTTTTTTAAATAATTGCTCTAAATAGTTTTAATGTTTATCGAATATAGATGATCTTATATGCAAATCATCGACAAAAGCTAGTACAAAGTCCTGCAAATCTTTTATTACATTATCTAAGCCTCTTAACAATGCAGCGCTGCTGGTTTTAATACCAAATGCAGCTACTTTAAATTCATATACTTTGTTATCGATTTTGAACGCAGTTTTTTTTTTACTTGGCTCAGTTAATTCTATCTGCCAATAAGAGCTTGTTAAGTCTAAACTAGACATGAAATCTTTTTTTTCACATCTTAAAAATATCTCCTCTATTGAAGGTGGTACTTCGTAATCATCAATAATTTTTTAATCTCCTTAAGACTTTTTAATCTCCTTATAGTTCCTAATTCTTCCATTTTTTTTATTTCTCTTAATACTTTTTCTCTATGGTTTAGCGGAATAGGGTATGGTTTAGAGTGAAATGGATGATCATCTTTTAATTTGATATCATATTGATATGATTTCAATAGGCCTGGAGCTTTTCTAAACACTTTACTGTACTTTTTTATTAATAACGTTAATTCATTTTTTTTGTGTGATTGTTATATTATCACAATTATTTATTTTTTTCTGAATCTCATTATTGGTGAGTTCAGTAATATTATAATAATTTTCAGAATTGAGAATTCGATGATTCTCGTTTTCTGTTATGAAGTCATATGAATTATGGTCATTTTCGCCTTCATATACGTTGGTTATTTGCATAGCAGAGTATGCTAAAAAATTTATCTGTTTTTCAGTATGAGAAAAATTTATGTCTTTACTGTTAACTGTTATTAACATTTTTTCTAGCATTGTGTTTATGATCATGCTCAGAGCTTTTGGAGTATCATATCCAACGATAACATCTTTTACTAATTCAGGAATTATTAGATAGATTATTTTTATTTCCTTATTTTTAAATTTTGTTTTTAATAATATTTGTCTTTTTATTCTCATAGTTTTTGCACCCGTGGCTGTTTTTATAAATTTCCCAGATATTGGCAAAAAAGGACAATTTTTAAATGTTTCGTAATTCTCGAAATTAAATTGTTCAGATATGCAAATGACTTCGCTACCTGAGCCAATTAAAGCTTTAACATTAATATTTTTCAATTGAATTTCTATTTCTAGACAGCATATAATTTTATTTTCTGGATCCTTTGGGTTTAAATCATGAGTTAAATCACTTTTCATATGTGATATTAATTTCGGGGATTTTCTGTTAGCTGCATCCTTACCCCTTTTTATTTATATCAGGTGCAATCTTACTCAGTTTTCCTGATTTTTATCATTATTTTCGTCGTTAATGTCTATATTGAAAACATCTAATTCTTTGCTGCTTTCTTTTATCATTTTTTGATTCGCAGGTGCTTTTAGTTTTTCGCGTTGTTGGTTTTTTTGTTTATCACTGCTTTCTGTTACCTTAGTAACATTTACATCAGGGTTGTATGGAGATTTTTTATTGTCTTGTTTACAGTTAATTTAATTTTGATTGTTGTTGTTTTGATTATAGTAAGTTTTTTGTTGGTTATCATTTTTGTTAAATGTTTTTTGGTTATTATTTTTTCCTTTATAATATTCATTTTCATTTAATGTTCTTTTTTCTTGCAATTTGTCATCGTTGACAAACGTTTCGACAAATCTGCTAAGATTTTAAATAATGTATTTTTATTTTTTTTCTGCGAAAATTTCATCACTTGCCTGACATTTCTATCGAAATGCTTGCTGACATGATCAGCTAATTCTTCATCATTATATTAGAGATTTAACTCTTTGGTATAGCCATAAATTTGAGTGACGTAAGTCATACGACTCATTTTTCCGTTTTCAAAAAATTGTCCAAATTCAACTTTTTTCTAGACTTCCGTTCGATATCTTCATTCCAATATATGTCGAAAATAGGTCTTTAAACTCTTCGTAGGCGAATACATCGTCCTGATAGACGTACCACCATTCATTAACATCTTTTTGTAGTACAGTATGCAACAACTCGAGGGTTTCTTCCTCTTCTAGTCGTTTTCATGCAATGTACTTTTCAAATTCATTTCAGAATTTAATTGGTCTTTCGACCTCCGTGCCTTCATATTTTGGCATAGGAATTTTTCTTTTATTATTTTATGTCTCATAACCTTGCGTTCAAGTCACATTGTTTTTTAATTTATTTATTTAATCATTTATTTTAACTTATTAATCATTTATTAATCATTTATTTTAACATCTTGTTCTTGAGCCGTTTCATCGGTTCTTCGTGTTAAGTTCTCCTGAACCATTTTGACGGCTTCGTCGTCTTCTATTCTTTTTTTTAAACTCTTTACTTCTTCGTCTAACGTTGCATTTTTATTTGTTAAATATATATTTTCTTTTTTGTAATTTTTAAGAGGTTTTAAAAAAAACAAAAAAAAAAAAAAACAAAAAAAACCAAATTGTCCACCCTAACCTCTATAATTGAAGTTTTTCAAGGTTTTTTTGAAAACGAAGGAATAAAATTAATTCTTTTTTATCAAAGAAAATATTGCTTTTTTTGATACAAGATGCGGCTTTTTCTTCATTTTTTGCTAAAGTTATTAGTTTCTGTAAAAAACTCAATTCTTCGATTAGAAAAGGACAGAGATACGTGACCTCCTCTTAATGGTATATTCAGCAATCGTAGCAAAATCGAATGAGATGTAAATAATACTAGCAAAGTTTGATTTATTAATAAATAATTAATTTTGCAATAAACAATTAACAATTTAATCAATTTCTCCTCATTTTAATAAAAAATTTTTAAACATTTTTTATCCCCTTAACTATACTCTTGATAACTGTGAAAGAAAATTTTGGTGATCTCTATTTGAAAAAAAGTTATGAATTTTCAAACAATGTCATATAGACTGCGGCCAGAGCGCGTATGCCGTATTGCGCGCCATCCGAAAGCGCTTCTATTCCTTTCTATATAGTTTTTAATATTAACATTTCGAAAATTCCCACGTGAAAAAAATTTATAAAGACAATATAAAAATTTTATAAAACCTAACTTAAAAAGTTTTTATAAAGAATTGGTTCTGTAAAGTTTATATAAAAATTGTATAAAGCCTCACAAACTTTTATAAAAGATGTATTAAAAATTTTGTGAACTATACTTATTTATATTAAAAAATGTTGTAATATTTAAGACAGCCATGCGTTCGTCCAGCAGTAACGGCAGAAGAAAATGCATCGGCAATATCAGAAAGTTCAAGACTATAGCTTCGACTATTACCATTCTCCTCTTGATGCAGATGAAAAATAGGTTTACAATTGAGTATAAAAAAATATTGAAATGGAATACCCCTATTACAGCTTTTGCTATTTTTTACATGCTTTATTAAGCTTGCTTTCACGTCTGTCTGTCTGCCTGTAATCAAATCTTGCACGCTCGATTTAAGGCACTTTTTGTCGATGGAAATTTCTGAAATCTTACAGAGACCTTGGTCTCCGATGACAATGCAATAATCCGTTGTCAGGTCGGCGATGACGGGTGTGCAAAGTCATCTCCGAGGAAGTTTAAGTGCGGAGGCATCTTTGGGTTGAGGCGAGTTGATAGAATGTTGTTGAGTTGATAGTTGCAGAAAATGCATAGAGATAGGGGAATGTATAGGGAATAGGGGAACGTATATGGGTTGGGGAATATATAGGGGATTGGGAAACGTATATGGGTTGGGGAATATATAAGGTATTGGGGAATATATAGGGGATAGAAGAATATATAGGGGATAGGGAATATATATATATATATATATATACAGGATGTTATAAAGACGTCATTAAGACGTTTTAAAAATCACGAGAAAACGACCATTTTAAATGTATAAAATGACGTTCAAAAACCGTCTTTTAAACGTTGTTTTGGCCGCGGTATTTTTCACAAAAAAGTTGACAGATAGGTATAGAGACGTATTAAAGACGTTTTAAAAACGTATATACTACGAGTGATGGACGTTATTCGTATGAGACATTTTCAAAACGTCTTTTAGACGTCTTAAAAAGATTCTTAGAGACGTTTTCAAAACGTGTTTTAAACGTCTTTAGAACGTCCCTAAATATGTGTAAAAAAATTTTAATAGATTACATTACTTTTATTCACATATATGACACAGAACGTAAAATAATAATAAGAGGTTATATATTTTTTATTAGGAAAAGAAATATAAAAAAGTAGGGATAATTTTACTTATCTTATTGAATCCGTAATGATTTCAGCCTTCATTACAGGACGGATCAACAATATAAATATTTAATTCATACATTAATTTTTATAACTTTTTGCTGCAACTGATGCTGTCCCAGATTTTCAACTGCCTTATCATCTTCAAATTGACTGTTTATCCGTTATTAAAGAGAAAGGTGATAGATAAAAATTCGTTAGTAACCAATAAACAAATAAGATGATTAAGCATTCGGAAATATGGGACAGCATAAGTTCAAAAAATTATAAAAATTAATGTATGAATTAAATATTTATATTGATGATCTGCTCAATAATGGAGGCTGAAATCGGATTCAATCAGATAAGTAAAAATATCCCTACTTTTGTATATTTCTTTTCTCAATAATATATATATATATATATAACCTCTAATTATTATTTTATGTACTGTGTCATATATGTGAATAAAAGAATGTAATCTATTAAAATTTTTTTACACATATTTAGGGACGTTTTAAAGACGTTTAAAAGACGTTTTGAAAACGTCTCTAAAAATCTTTTTAAGAGGCGGTCGGAACCAAATCGGTGACTTAGTTCAATGCTTACAATAAATGCTTAAAATGATTTATTTATTTATTTGCACGGCAAAAATATAGTCATTTCCTCTAACCATGTATATAAAGAATAATTTGAAACAGTTTCAGTGACAAAAAAATATAAAATATTGACCTTAAGCGAAAAATGCCATCTAACAGTCGATGCGACCGATATTTACATGCAATAGATTTCAATATAGCATTTTTCGCTTCATGACAATATTTTATATTTTTTTGTTGCTGTAACCGTTTCAAATTATTTATTATAATTATGGTTAGAGGAAATGACTATATTTTTGACGTGCAAATGAATAAATAAATGATTATAAGCATTTATAGTAAGCACTGAACTAAGTCATTGATTTGGTTCCGACCGCCTCTTAAGACGTTTAAAAGACGTTTTAAAAACGTCTCGTATGAATAACGTCCATCACTCGTAGTATATACGTTTCTAAAACGTCTTTAATACGTTTCTATACCTATCTGTCAACTTTTTTGTGAAAAATACCGCAGCCAAAATAACGTTTAAAAGACGTTTTCTGAATGTCATATTATACATTTAAAATGGACGTTTTCTCGTGATTTTTAAAACGTCTTAATGACGTCTTTATAACGTCCTGTTCTAGCAGGGTTGTTATGTTATTGTCTAATAAATTTTTTATTTTGTTAGACAATTCATTTAATTGTTTTTTTACATTTATTGTTTCTGCGTCTACAGATTTACCTTTATTTAATTTGATAGATTTCTCTGAATCGCTTGATGAATCCATTTTATTTTCTAACTCTTGTTGTTTATTGAACAACAATGTTAATTTGTATGACACAGCTCTCATCCATTTGCTATGTTTTGTGCTCATGTCTTCTTCTATGGTTTGATTTAAGTTCTCTAATATATTTAGTATAATCTTAGATTTTTGTTCATTCACCATTTTAATTTTAATTTTATATTCGCAATTACAATTTAATTCAATCATTTCCGAAATCAAAGTTTAAAATATTTTTCTTTGTAAACTTTTTATTGAAATTGAATTTTCGAAGATTTATTTTAATTAATTTAATAATTATAAAGTATTGAAAACGAAATATCTAAACTTTAATTTCGTTTACAATATTCCTATTTTATAATTCTTAATCTTGTTTTATTTTTATAATGTATTATTGTTTCTTTTATTTCGTGAAAGCATTTATCTTTGCTATAATATTTGTTTCTCATTCGCGTTGAGAACCTATGGTTAAGAATTTCTTTAGTCTATTTCTAGCTATCGACCTTTTGACTTTGCTATCTAACATTCTTTAAAAATATTCGCGTAATAGACTTAAGATTTGCGTGGTTATAACAAAAGATTTTAAAAGAAATATATCCTGTTCATTGCAATACCTAATCTTCTTGTTTCCCCTCGCGACCTTCAAGTCTTTTCATTTTATCATATACGAATAATTTATTCAAAGATTTTGCTATAGTAAAATTTTGGTCGATATTTTTTGCTTTTCTTTCGAAACAAAAAAAATTCTTTTTACAATATTATTTTACTTTTAATTCACTCGGTATTTAATATATCATTTTTTTTTGCATTTTCATGCTTTTTTTAGAATTTTTTATTGTTTTTTTATTATTTTTTTTTGTACTAATTTTTTACTATTCAATATATTTTTTTTTTATTTTTCTATTTTTTTTTTTTTAAATTTTTATTTTACGTTTTTATAATTTAAAATTTTTTATTTTTAATGTTATCAATAACATGTTGGTCTCAACTTTTAAGGGACGTCTTTTTATTTTAATGTTTTCTCCGTGCATATTTTTTTGTAGCGTATTTAATTTATTTTGTGTTTTATTTACTCTATTATTTAAACTTTTTATTACATCTACAATAATTTAATTTTTTTCATTACTCGATTCTATTAAATCATTGACCCGTTTTTCTAAGTACACGATTTTATCGTAATCAGTACCTGTAAACAGGCTGTTCGGATGATTGGAAATCATTTATTAAATTTTATTTAAAAAAAATTTAATAGGTATTATTTATAAAAGAAATTTCATTAATTAAAGAAAAAGTATATTGATTTTTTATAATATTCTAATTAAAGTTTTCTGATTTGATTTTATTTTTAAACCATAAAACTAATTAGTTCATTTACGTGGGCACCAATGTAACGTCCTCTTCTCTTAAAACCTTAATTTATTTAAAATTAGTCATTCAATGTTTAAAATATTTATTAATAGTAGAGCGCTACCCTTTGTGTTTATAGAATCGTTGTTAGGTCGCCTTGCCTAGCTAACGCGAATTCTTTATATTTTGTCTATTACTTTTTATGTTTGAAAGTCGTTTATAGCTAGCACGCCTTGGCTAGCTATAGCACACTTTTGATGGATAATGTGTTAGTAATTATAGGGTATTATGTGAAAGGCCTGTTATTGTTAAGGATCAAATGCCTTAACATTCGGCGCTCAACACAGGATTTTCGGGAAAGAAATGTTTTTACTTGAATATGCTCTTCATTTAAATAAAGTGAAATCTTTACGAAATGATCGTACTTAAACAATACTATTGAATTTAAGTGGCAACGGACTGGTTTGCTAGAAGCACGTGGTAGGCCAATCGCCAGCTGTGCTTCGAGCAGCTAGACATCCTCACGGTAAGAGAGCCAATTTAAGAGTGACGAGAGTCACGAGCTCCACGCACTACTTGGATCAGCTCTCTTTACTATTCCTCCCACTTCTCTACTAAAGAAGAAAAGTGGGATATAGACCTGTACACTTACACATACAAGAGCATGTGCACGTACACGCGCGTTTGTATGTTCAATCACCTGATCGAAAAGATATCGTGGCTAGCCAAGATAGCATACGAGGCCTTCCACAGGCAGCCAGGCATAGTCCACGCTGATTACATAACGGGGGTAACACACGGAACAAGCAGGGCCCAGCCTTTTTACGTCGATACGCGCATGTGGCAACACAAACTATACATTGCTTTTTTCCTAACCAAAATTTAACTTTGTATAGTTTATGCTATATATAGATATAGATCTACTGCAGAGAAGACGTTTCCTTCCAAAGACCTCGCTAGCACCCTGTTACACAGCGCCATCCTTTACTACAGTTTGCCTAGAGAGGGCCTGTTAGGCTTTCTTGGCAATTTGTTGGGGCCGAGCCGGCGTCCTGTTATCATTTCTGATCGGGCACTTTGGTCTATTTTGGTGTTTGCGCGCGCATCTTCGAGTATAGTGCAGTTTCAGGGCCGTACTTACTCAGGCACTTACAAATTGTTCACTGTTTTGCACTAATTTGTTTATAATCATTCATTTATTTACAATTCTTTTTTAATTGTGTATTTTTAAAAATTTACTAAATATTAAAAAGGCAATTGTAAAATTCAAATGTGTGCTTATTACTTCGAAAAACAAATGCCAGTCAAACTAACAAATTTTACGTCTTCGACGCTCACTTCATTCTATTAATCTCAGCTGTATGTCAAGATACTATAGCTCATTCCTATCTTATAGTGCGACGTATAGATGACTCCGTACGTTGCCGTGCGGGGTATCGTCGTACCAGGTATTTGGTGTTGTTTTTAAAGAGCTAATTAAATGAGTATTGAGATCACATACATTTTGCTTTGCAGCGCAACTGTATTCAGTTTGCTATACTTTGCATTAAAAAATTTAGATGATTCCATACCCCGCACGGCGACGTATGGAGTCATCCATACATTGCACTATATGCAAAATTCAAAACAGTGAAAAATTAATAATAGTACAAGTGGGACAATGTATTAAATAAAGATTAAATACAAAACATACATGACATGCGTGGTTATTCTTGTCAATTTTGTGACACGTCAATAACGATTACAGAGACAACCCGCGTCTGCATAGTTAGCATACGCTTATTTAAAGTAAATAAGACAAAAGAAAAAAAAATTGTAAATTGTATATTCACAATTTCATAGTTCCTCATACCTGCAACAACGATATAAAATTAACTACGCCGAACAGCAGTCACTGTCTACTCATCTCGGCTGTCTACTGTTCTAGCAACAAACTCGTCCCGAATTCATCTTTCTTTCTCCCAAATGGTGTATATAACTAATATGAGCTATTTTAATACTTTTTTTTGCAAAAGTGCCTGCAGGGGGTCTGCTAAATTTTCTCTTGACTATGGTATTGAGTTGTAGTATAAAACTCAGAAACCTATGAAAAATTTCAGCCTCCTAGACCCAATAGACGTCGAGATATGGCTATACAAAGTCAAAAAATAAACCCTTTTTTGGCTGTTTTTCTTTAGTTTTCAGATACGGGTCATTAATCGAATTTTGCACTAAATTGGATTCATGATATGGCATTTGCTTTGTTTTGAATCAAACATTTTAAAAATTCGCAGTGCATCTAGATTCATGGAAAGGTTTTGGTTACAAAACCTTAAAAGCAAGCGGCCTATTTATTTATTTTTTTTCCACTTTTAATCATTCTGTTAAATAACGAATTTTTTATATTTTTACAATCAGCAAGTGGCATTAAATTTCTCTTGAGAAGACCTTTAATTTGACGTTTTAAACACTTAAAAACATTGAAAATAGATAGAGTTATTGAGGGTTAAATTTGATAATGAACGTGAAAAATGCCTCTTTAGCACTTTTCAAGCACCCAAAGCTCAAAATAAGGTCTTTTTTACCATATCCAACCCGAAAGTTTCTACTTTCATCCCCACTACTTCAACCGAAAGTCTCACTTTCTTGTCGGGGCAGGAAGCAAAATGAACGTTTTGCGCAGGCGCTAATGACAGAGTATAGCATACGTTACATCTCTCCGTCTCTTTCTTTTCTCCATATAATGTCTAATATACCTAGCCATTTTGCTCTTCATCAAAAGTCATAGTAAGAACAAAACAAAGGCAAATATCAAAATCTTTTTCTGTTTCTTTTTCAAAATCTCTTAAATTTGAAACAAAAAAAACAAAATGTATACATTATAATGTATATGTATACATTGTATTATATTATTATTTAGTTAAAAATGTGTGTGATAAAAAATGTGTGCATTGAAACACAGTGTATCGAAGAATAACTATCAGATGAAATAATACATTTTTTTTTATTAATGAACTATTATTATGAGTGTTACCGTGTAATGTATTATCGTGTAGTGTATATAGTAGAACAAAGCATAGAATCTTTAAAAATCTGTGTGATGAAAAATTTAAATTCATAACATCTTTTTTTATTAATGAATTATCATTACGAGTGTTACCGTGTAGTGTGATATCGTGTAGTGTATCTAGTAGAACAATATGTTGACAACTTTCGGCTTGGCTATGGTAAAAAATTGTATACGCGCCACGGGAGTGAAGGGGGACATCGTAACCCGCGCGTTTATCGCCCTCGCCTTCGGCTCGGGCGATAACATACGCGCGGGTTAGAATGTCCCCCTTCCCTCCCTTGGTGCGTAATATACTATTTTTATATTATAGTATACTTTGGAATTAATAACTGAGTAATGACTATGACTTCCAGCCTTAGGCTATAATTCTGACTTGAGTATTAAATATGACTTGGAACTTAAGTATCGTTACCTGAGCATCAGACTGTTACTTCGATTGAGCATTAATCAGGAGCTGGTATGGGGAAAATATATAATAACATTTTTCTGGGCCTCCCAGAAAAATGTTATCTTCAAGGATGCACGTACCACTTCTGAATGCTTTTGTCGCATTAATGCTCTCTGCAGCAATACCATAACGAAAATGGCCAATGGGAAGCTCTAACTAGCGGATGATGCAGGTATAGTGGTAACTGCTGATGCCCACAACCACTTCGACACTATTTATACATATAACGCGGACAAATACACTTCTCGTACACAGCATATATTTGACATGGAAAGGCCAAGGGCAAATAAAATAGCGGCTCTATAGACGAGTTCCACCCTTAGTTATGAATGAGAAAGGGTATCGCGGAAGCGTGCATCCATTCTAGTATGCATAAGACACTGGGGGCTTTATGAATGGGTATTGCCTGGTGCGTGAAAATGTGATGAAGATGTTTTAAACAGTGTATGAAAGGCAGTGGATGAGAGAGGTAGAATGATGGTGGTTACACCCCTTTCTTTTTTCCCCTTGTTTTTGCCCCATATATAGACGGCGAGGACTTTATAAACAAGACTCAAAGGGCAGGAGATCCTATAGATGGGTAATTCTTCCTATGGACGGTTAAAAATCCTTAGCGTGGATGATAGCACGAATGAACCGATGGATACTTACACTAACAAAGCAAAAATAACTCGGAATCCAGCAACAGCCATAGGTAGACTGACTCGGGATAAAAATCGCGACACCGCTTGAGTATACAGAGGGTGAAACTGTGTGGGTGCTGCGGGCCACCAGATAGTACAGGGGCCAAGTTGGAACTAGCGACTCTGAACTGGCTGCCCTATAAGATAGTAAAAAATTCATCTCCTCGTTACTCGGTTCCAGATGGCACGTAGACTGGGCGCCGATAATGCGGAATAGGGGCTCGTCCGAGGTCACCAGCTGCTAGGCGATCCTTAAGGCGATAGGCTGGCAGAAGGTGCATGGGCTGGAACCAGTGTGAAGCAACGAGCGTACAAACAATAGAAAAAATTTTGAACAGCCCAAACTATGGCTAGAGCTTCCTAGTCGATTTGCAGATATTTTTTCTCTGTCTTTGTTTACGTGCGACTCGCGTAAGCGATCAGCCTTTCGGGTCCATCGATTATACCGATGCGACATTGCCATGCCAAGACCAACTTGACTAGCGTCTACTGCTAAGTGTAATGGTAATGCCGGTTCATACGGCATAAGCACTCAAGCTGAAATCAGTATATTTTTCAATTCTTCATAAGCTTGGGTAGCAGCTGATGTCCATCTGAATTTCTCTGCGAGAAGCATATCTAGGAGCGGATGTGCTTTAGCTGCTAAATTAGGAATAAATGCATTATAATAAGTTGCTTTACCTAAAAATAATTTCAATTGTTCTGAAGTTGCAGGCTTAGACACATCTCGTATCGCTGCAATGTGAGCATTGGACTTGTGAACTATCTGATTAAGTTGGTGCTCTAAGAATTCAATAGAGGATAAGGCACAAATTCATTTTTTACGCCGCAGACGGAGACCAAACTCTCTCAATAGTTCCAGAACCTCAGCCAACAGTGGAAGTAATTCTTCGAACATTTCTGCAAAATAAACAAATATTGTCAAAGAAATTTATAGTATTTTTTATATCTTGTAAAATCTTTTTAAGTCTTCGTTGCCAAATTGCTGGGATATTGGTTGCACCGTACACTGCTTTTTTCAAACGAATGAGCCCATGTGTAGGAGTATTTAAAGTCAATGCATGACTAAATTCATCATCTACCGGTAGGTGCGTGTATGCGTCCGTCATATCTAGATGACAATAAAATTTTACTCCTTTTACCTTGTTGTTTTGTGCTTATATTTCGGAATTGGATGGTGATCAATAATTAGATTAGGATTAGGCGTAGGCTTGTAAATGTCTGTAATTCGTATTTTTGAATTTTTCCGTGTAACTACATGCATCGTAAATGCCCACTGGCGTTGCTCCAGTTTTCAAATGCATTGTGACTGAACGACCTTTTAATTTTCCTGCTGTCTCACTGAAATGTCATCAAATTCAAATAACGCATGATTAAATTTCTCTTCTTACTCATGTATAAGTTGCGGCTTAGAACCAGATATAGAATTTACATTTTGTGCTTCGAACATTTTAACCCATAGTATTTCATGGGCAAAGTGTACGAGCCACTCACGCACGATCAATGTATCTTATTTAATTTTTACAACATACAAATTAAGTTGCCGTAAGGTAGAATCTATAGTAACTTAAACTGAAATATATACTAAGCAATTTATAACATGATGTGTAAAACTAGCTAAATATCTGTCCTTTTCTTTAAGTGAAAAATTTGGTTTCATTTTTTAAAACGTTTTATCTCTAATCAAGCCCGTTGGTGTTCCTGCATCAATCTTCATTTTTAGCGACTTGCCGTCTATTAGCACGCAAATTATCTTTTAATCGTAGGCGTTATTAGAACAAATCTCATTGATTTTATCAAAGTAATAAACGTATCGACGCTTTCTGCAGGATACTTTGAATTTTTTAATTGCGAGATAGCTTGTAAATTTTCGGATTTGCAGACTTTTGCAATGTGTCCATTTTTTTGCATTAGTGACATTACGATCCTTTAAAAGGACATTTATTTTGATTGTGGGGTGCTCCACATCTAAAGCAAGCATATGATTTTTTCGTATCATTTCGTCCGCGACTTTGAGAACATTGCGATGAGTCTTGACCACGTGAGAATTTTCCGCGCACGGATTTATATTTATTATGCTTAGTTTACACTATAACGGACATAAGAGCGTTAGCATTTTCTGTTATATCTAGCATCGACTTAGCTATGACTTGGTCAGACGTTAAGCGTGTAGTTTTAAGTGTGCGTGCTACTTCGTATGCTTCTTTGAACGTAGGTAGTTTTTTTATATTATTTCGTCACACGTATCGAGATCACTGAGGCCTTGTAGAAACTGTTCGATAAGCATGTGATTAAAAAAATCACCGTATTCACAATAGGTGGCGCCCTGCCTCAAGCGAAAAGCAAAGTTCGCGATAGTTTCTTTTTTTTGTTTTATTTGTCGAAATTTGACACTTTCCATAAATTTATTTCTTTCGCAATGAAAATGCTTAGTTAATGATTTTTATAGCACACTGTATCCTAAATCCACTTTTAGATACATAGCTACTTGCGACTTAAGTAGCCTATTATTACACACTATGTCTAGCAAACTTCATGCTATACAATAATGTAATACCAAAGTCATACGTGTAATAACGTATTAATTTTCATGAGAAATCTATGGCTTTTGACAATCATGCAGAGATAAAGAAGGTGTAGATAATTGAAATTATTTTGTATTAAAATTTTTTGAATTAAATAACAATAATAATTACGTGAAATACGAGTGAAATTAAAACTAATACCAATGTAACATGTGAAGCAAAGAGGTAATCATTTCGGTGCTTTATTATAAGACGCCGACTGCGACTCTTAGAACGACTGGGAACCCCTTATCACTATCCGCAACTGCTAATATACAATATACATAAGTTACCTACTCATAACTTCTACGGCCCTAATACAAAATTTAAATGTATGACATTGCAGATGTTAACTAACAATTTACGCAATATTAATGATATTAACAAAAATTTATTATTATTAATGCAACTTAAGTATATTTTTGAAATTATAGTTTTATCTTTTCTTTTTTAATTTATCATTCATGAAATGTTTAATTTTTTTTTCATTCAGAGTTTTTGCTTTCCTTTCTCGATTCATCATTCATGGAATGCCTAGTATTTGCTCTTTTACAGTTTTCATTTTTATTTTACGAATCATCATTTGTGGAGTGCATAGTTTTTGTTAATTATTGATTTTCAAGAGTATAGATATAATGTGGCAGATTTATGAAAATTGTGCTATAAAATAGTATATGATGCTTGAGACTTAAGTAGCCCATTGCACGTCGTAATTATCACCCTTGCTTCAATCGGGCGATAACTTTACGTCGTGCAATAATGAGCCACTTAGGTCTCAAGTATCGTAATATACTATTTAATTTGTATGTAAGAGAGAGTTTTAGGCTGATTTGGAGCAACTAGAAATTTCAATGCATTATTTAATTCTGTATCTATATGAATTCGAGCGAAATTCGCATGGTGATCGGCCGGTATTCTACTTAATTCTAAAGTCCGATTGAAACGCTTAAAGTAATCTATAACTATAGTGTCGTCTGACTGGTGAAATTCTTTGTAAGAAAATACAAGTGGCTTCGTTGCCACCGCGAACTCACCTTACTGACTGGTGCTGTCATGGCAGCTAAAATCGAAGCTTTTAGTGCACCAGTCAAGGCTTTCGTAAGGGCCTCTAAAGCTTCTGCAGAAATAGACTTATTGATACTTGTCTTTATACTTTGAACTCGTTTTAACCTTGTCTCCCTTAAAATGTGCAAATTTTATTTAAAATAGAATGTCTAATGTACCGTTTAAATATAATAGATCAAAGACAACCAAAATTTTAGAATTAATACATACTGATTAAAATGGCCCACATAGCAAAACTGTCTATGGAAGAGAAAAATATTGTCTTACTTTTATCGATGATTACAGTAAGGAATCTTTTGTATTAAAAATAAATCTAAGACTGTTAATTGTTTGAAAGAATTTGTTAATCAAATAGAAAATAAATTTAACAAAAGAATAAAGAAATTACGTTGTGACAACGATAAAGAATATTTAAATCGTGAAATTTATGTTTTTGTAAAATAAAAAGAAATTGAACTATTTCCATGCCCAACCTACGTCCATGGATTAAATGGAGTAGTAGAGTAGGTCCGCAATGGGTGTCGGTGGATGTTTCATGCGCGAAGCAAAAATACATAAAAAATATTGGCCTGAAATTATGAAAACAGTAGCATACTTAAAAAATCGTACAATAGCAAACGTGACGGAAAATAAATCCCGCTATGAAATATTTTCCAATAAGAAACCAAATGTTAAACATTTAAAAATGTATAGCAGTCAAGTCTTCGTGAGAGTGCCAGAAGCTTTAAGAAAAAGCAAATGGAATGTCGAAGCTTACTTAAGTGTACTGGTAGATTATATTGAAAAAAAATATAGAGTTTTAATTAATAGTAAAATAATTAATTCTAGACATATACAAGTAATTGAAGAAAATACTAATTTAATTCGTTTCGAAGAATATAATGAAAAAAAGGACCGAGATTTGGAAAATGGCGAATCTTTAAATAAAGAATATGAATTACCAGAAAACTAATCTAAAATTGATAATATTTATATAAATTCAAACAAAACTGATTTAATATTATTTACTCATACCTTCGGAAAAAGTAGAGATAGCACTCAAAATAATCTTAAAATTGAAAATAAAATTGAAAATAAGAGTAGTAAAAATTTAACCATAATAAGAACTTCGAACAGAAAGAAAAGTCCATTAAATAGATTCGAAAATCCTGTAACTCATTCTATTTATATAAATGATATCAATGTAAATATACCAAACACATTAGAGCAGGTATTTAACTCCAGCGAGCATTAACAATGGAAAATTGTGATGGATTCTAAAATAAAAAGTCTAAAGAAATAAAACATGGACGATTGTAGATAAACCTACAGATAAGAAAATAATTTATGTTAAATGGATATTTGAATTGTTGATAGGCCTAAAGACAAAAAGATCATTGATGTACATTGGGTGTTTAAAAAGAACAATAATAATATTGATAAAGCAAGATTAATTGTAAGGAATTTCCAATAAACGAAATATCCCGAAAATATTTATTCACAAATAAGAAAAATGCAAACTTTACAAATTTTATTGTCCTGTTGTTGTGAAAATAATCTATTCATAGAAAAAATAGATAGTCTTTTCAAATGCTGATGTAAAAACTAATCCAAGATGAACCGAAAGCTTATGAAATAAGAGACCATGAAGTTTGCATACTACAAAAAGCACTCTATAGTCTAAGAGAAAGTCTAAGAGTTTGGGAAAATTCTTTTAAGAAATTTATCGAAAAATTAAATTTTGTGATAAGTTTTGTATAGATATAGATATAGATATAGATATTTATTTATTTTGTACAAAAAGGCGTGTAATACATGAAATAGTAAGTAATAATTCTATAAAAAGTATTGCACATAATAAGATAAGATATCACAGTCAATTATTAAAATTAATATATAATACAGTATCAGTAAGTCACCATGTAAAAGTGATATCACAGACTATTCTAAATACACACAGAAAACATAAATTACAATAAAAAACAGTCTTAAATATCTATCAGTCATTGAATTAAAATACATAATTTGAAAGAGGAATCACTGTCATGACATCAATGAAAATAAAATTGGACAATACTATAAAAATAAAATTGAACAATACAATAACAAAATAATAGTAAATAATTAAAAAATAAAATAATAATTACATTTAAAAACAATACCGAAGATGTCATGACTTCTAATAAAAACAGAACCACTCATACTTTCCGCATACATTCATCCATCATTCACGCTAATAAATACATTTACACCTTAAATCTATATATAGGACAAAACTAAATAAATTAACACAAAAATTAAAATACTTAAAATTAATTTCACTCGAGGTCGAGTAAGTAAGTCCTCAAAGCCGACTTAAACCTGCCGAGCGATGGAAGATTTTTTATATAAGTAGGCAGGGAGTTCCAAAAATGCGCACCTTAAACTTGAAAGGAATTTCTTCCAGTCTCAGTACGCATGAAGGGCACCGCGAAGTCCTTGATCTCTCCCCTAGTGGCTACCCTAGGTACATATCTAGTGAAGAGACTCACTAGATACTCGGGAGTATTCATGCGCACGATTTTATACATAAGTACAGCCATAAAATACTGTCTCCTTGAATCAGTACGCAGCCAACCAAGCGCAGCTCAATGAGGAGAGATATGATCGCCCATTCCTACGCCTTATACATATCTCACACATGAATTTTGTAGTCTTTGTAATTGTCTTCTCAACCCCTGCGAAGCATCAAGCAGAACTACTGAGCAGTAGTCAAGGTGCGGAAATAGCAAGGCGGCTGCGAGCTGTTTACGCAGGGCCTCAGTGGTGTACCGACGAAAGAACCGTAAACTATACATTATCCTATTAAATTTTTTAGTAATTATATTAATATGCGGCTCCCAAGACAACTTAGCGTCAAGCACAACACCTAGGCTCGTAATGGTATCAGAGAAAGATATGCCGACACCTCCCTCAAGCTCAATCGTTCTTGGCTCACCAGCAAAAAAGTCATTAATAAAACGACTACTGCCAAAAACGATAGCCTTAGTTTTGCTTGCATTTAATGTGAGAGAAGCATCGACAGCCCATCCCGACACCGCCCTGGCCGCCCTCTGCATAATACGAATACCTTCATTCAGATGT
Organism: Anastatus disparis; assembly: GCA_017163975.1. NCBI lineage: Eukaryota > Metazoa > Arthropoda > Insecta > Hymenoptera > Eupelmidae > Anastatus > Anastatus disparis. The sequence goes on along the minus strand of JAFFSR010000041.1, from coordinate 112,224 downwards.
TCATAAGGGACCTGAGTATAGATTTGGAGGTCATCAGCATATAATATGTGCTTGACACAACAGGGGTCGAGCGTGTCACGTATGTTATTAATCTAAAGGCAGAACAACAGAGGCCCCAGCACTGAACCCTGTGGAATTCCTAGATTGGTTGTTAGCCAATCCGAATCCTCTTTTAAATGTGTAGAAACCATTTGTTTCCTACCTGATAAATAGGAGTTGATCCACTCGAGTGCAGCCCTAGAAAACCCCATCAATCTAAGCCTCGCAAGCAATTTGGAAGGGGAGATCGTGTCGAATGCCTTACTAAAGTCAAATAGGAGTAGTATCGTAGCAAGTTTCTTGTCAAGACCTGATCTTATGTCGTCTGTAAGTTTAAGTATGGCAGTCTGCGTAGAATGATGCTTCCTGAAGCCAGTCTGCAAAGAGTCAAGCATTTTGTGTGTCATAATATACTCCTGCAGTTGGTCATGGGCAATCTTCTCAAGAACCTTTGAAAGAAAACATAATATTGCTATGGGCCTAAAATCTTTAGGCATTTTAGGTGCAGGGCACTTCTTTAAAGGCACAATACGTGCGCGCTTCCAAAGGCAAGGGAAGACCCCCCTGTACATCTACAAAGACTAGTGTATACACACTAGTCTTTGTAGATGATATTCTAATTAGTTTTAAAGACAAAAATAAAATAAACAAATTAAAAGTCTAATAAAAAGATTTGCCATGAAAGATTAGGGCAAAATTAACCAATATATAGATATGGATATAGATTATAGTGAAATAGAGATACAATGACCTTGACTTAAACAAGATATATCAAATCTTTAGCTACAAAATACAATTTATAAATACTAAACTATATAATACTCCAATGGTGACAAATTTAAAGTTAGAACAAGCTAGTAAGACTGATGAAAATATAAAATACAGAAATTTATTTAGTAGATTATTATATATAAGTACAGGCACAAGATCAGACATAGCATATAGCAAAAACTATCTTAGTCAGCATAAAAATTATTACGACAAACTATTTAACTACTAACAACTTGAAACTATCATATTATGATAATGTGAATAGCGATACGCTAGACTGCATGGTAGATTTCGATTATGCAAAATAACGTAGACGGAAAATCTACAACAGGTTTTGTTATAATACTATAAAATAATGTAATTTTTCCAAAAAAACACAACCCACACAGCATGAAATGTTTCTGAAACATTTCAGAAACGTTTCAAATGTTTATATAAAACATTTTAGAAACCTTTCATGAAATGTTTCTGAAATAAAGATATGTCCACTAATACCACATGTCACATTGGTTCTCACGTAATTTTAACCATGAAGTTTTTGCATTTCAGAATTTCCTTTTGGATATGATTCTAAACACATTTAGGATTCAATCCCAACAAAAACCAAAATCGAAGAATGAGCACTTTTTTATTTATTCAAATCATATTTTTTATATATGTTTTTTATAAAAAAAATTTTTTTTATTGATAATTTATAAGCTCAATTTCTAGAATGCAGATTTAAAATATAACTATAAATTATTTACATATTGCAAGTAAATATTATTGTGAATCTATTCAGGAAAATCTAAATTTCTGTAACAATGTAAACCTAACGTTAAAATTAAGATTCTTTTCGTAAAACATTATAGTGATAAAAAATATGAGAAATAATACGTTTTTAAATTATTTAAAGACGTCACTTAAAGTAATTGTAATAAGAAAATACTGTGTATTAATATTGTATAAGAACACCACATATACTTTTGGTAACACCAATAGTACTTTTCCCATGTTTGGATTCAAAGCTTTCACGGCGAATGTTAGACATTGTTAGAGGATTTTTTTGAATTTCAACCATCTAGGTCGAGGATTCTGAATTCAGGCTTGATTGAAGTTCTTGTCGCTTGAACTGCAGTCAGTCTCGGGCGCCCGAGACCAACTGCTACTCAAGTGACAAGCACTTTAGTCCCGCCTGTATTCATCCTTCGTACTCCCAAGTTACGTGTATAACTAATATATATCTGCATAATGAGAATCATTTTATGATACTTTGTATTAGCCCATGTTGCAGGAAAATCATAATGGACCGCTTCCATAGCCTGTTCGCTGTGAAAATCTATGCCTCGATTTTCTTCAATATAATCTTTTACATGGAAATTGTACTTTTAGTGTTACTGAGATACCAAAAGTGCATGCAGTGTTCTTATAGAATATTAGAATATTAATACACAGTATTTTATAATCATAATTACTTCAAATGCCGCCTTTAAGGGGAGACACAAGTAAAACACACAAAAAATGAGGTTTTTTAGTTTTAACTTTTGATCCGTAGCACCTACAATGTTATCCATGCGTAATGTTGTTCAAAATCATCTAAAGAATCTATAAAAAAATTTTCAGCTCGAAATATTAAAAACTGTGGGACTAGTTCCATTTTAACGCTTCCTCATTTATCACTGAATCGAGCAGTCGTTAAAATGGAACTAGTCCCACAGTTTTTAATATTTCAAGCTGAAAATTTTTTTATAGATTCTTTAGATGATTTTGAACAACATTACGCATGGATAACATTGTAGGTGCTACGGGTCAAAAGTTAAAACTAAAAAATCTCATTTTTTGTGTGTTTTACTTGTGTCTCCTCTTAAGTAACTTCAAAACGTATCATTTATCATAGTCTTTATCACTATAATGTTTTACAGAAAATCTTAATTTTAACGTATGCTTACATTCTTGCATAACTTTAGATTTTCCTAAATATATTTACAATAATATTTGCTTATTATATGTGAATAATTCATAATTCTATTCGACAATGGCGTTCTAGAAATTGAGCTTATAAATTATAAATGAAAAATTTTTTTTTATAGAAGACATTAGAGGTGGGCGATACAGTATCGATACATATGAGTATCGATACTTTTGATTTAAAATATCGATATTTTATATCGATACTTTGACCTTACGATATTCCTTGTATCGATACCCCGACTAGTAATATCGGCTTCCAATACAGTCTTGGCAACGTTGGTTTAACAATAATCTACGCTTATAGTTTATGACCATAGGTGTAGAAATTTCGCGATGCTAACGCTGTTTTGCGATTATAGCAATTACATAATAAGTCGTAGCACTGTAAGCGCGAAATTTCTGCATTTACAGTCATGAACTGTGAGCGTAGACTTTTGTAAAGACAGTTTCTCATTTGTCGAAAACGTGGACAAGTTGAAGAGAAAGAACGACTTAGCTTAACTAGTAACATGCCATTTACATTATTAAGTGCATGTAAATTTAACAATATATTTAACATTCTTAACGTTATTAAAACTACGGGTCAGGTAATATTGGTTTAGATTTCGATAGTAATTCCTAACCTCTACATCACTCCATGCTACTCTCAAAAAAGTACGCACTTATCCTTTTTTTATACCATTCCTTTTATTTATAATATTTATTATATAAGAATTTAGAAATGATTCATGACATTTAGGTATTTATTTTTTTATTTAATATTTATATTTTATACTTATATCAATATTTTTCAGTGGCACCCGTCTGTGATATTTGGAAAGATTTTGTGAAAAGTGATTCTAAATCTCGATGTAAACTTTGTGGCGTTAATGTTAAAACGTCTGGAAATACGAAAAATCTGTACTTCCATATTCAACGAAATCATTCTGACGTACAAATGCCAAGCATAGAAAACCGAAAAAAAGGGGCCAAAAGAAAATGTGCTTTTGAGTCTGGAAATTTATAAGAAAGCTAAGAAAATGATAGTATTCATGAGCAACACTCAGATACAAATTCAAAGAATTTATCCAAACCTACTTCAACTCTAGACAATACTAATTCCATATCAAATAATCAAGTAAAACTTAATATGATGTTTGCTGCACAGAAATCTTCTAAAAGTAAGTACATAAATTTGTATATAATTTCAAACCTATATTTATTGTATACATAGAATTATTCCATTAATATTAAAATAATATATAAATATTATTTTAATTTATTAATATGTAGTTTTAAAAATTACACAGCCCCACAAAAAAAGTGTCAAAACCCACGAACCAGACCATATACATCTTATGTTTTTGGGGTCGCTGAATACGAATCCGTGGTCCGTTTGACCCCATCACCTCAGGGTCAAGATCATTTAAAGGTCAAATCTACGAAATTAGTAAGAACCATATTTTAACAGTATATATTTATGTTTTTGGGGTCGCTGAATCCGAATCCATGATCCGTTTAAACCCATGACTTTAGGGTCAAGGTCATTTGAAGGTCAAATCAACTAATTTAGTGGGAACCATGTTTTAACAGTATATTTATGTTTTTGGGGTTGCTGAATCCGATTCCAAGGTCCGTTTGACCTCATCACCTCAAAGTGATGGTCAATTTAATGTAAAATATACAAAATTTGCGTAACACAAACTAAATTTCATGCTATTTATTTTTTCTTACTATACCTTACACGTTTCTTGTCAAATGATCGGTGCAAAGGTTTCCTTTTACGTTTTTTTCCAGTGGTTTTGCAATCTTTTTTCAACATCTAGCAGTAATCAGTCAGCATACTAGTATTTCATCTACCTTCGTAACGCTCCTTCATCACTTTAATGTCTTGGTAAAAATGCTTTCCCTGTTTTTCACTATAATCTCTACAGTTGTCAGGTAAACTACACTGTCCTTTACCTAACAGTAGACAGTAAACTGACATTGTCCTTGTCAAAGTTAGAAAAGTTTGGAAAGCTCCGAAAAGGTATAAGAGTTATTACCTCCGGAACAGCAGACTCGTCTGCGATCGGACCAGGATCCCTAACGTGCGAGGTTATATTATAGACCATGGATCATTCACCTTCTACATCTCGAGGGCACATTTGTCCAAGGAACAGTAATTTTTTTTGTTTTGTCTGTGAAGTATTCACTCTGCTGAAATATCGAAGACATTTCAATGAAAATCTTCAAAACATTTACAAAACTTGCTTTAAACTGAAAACAGATGTAAATATAGAAAAGTGGACTCCATGTAGTATCTGCAAACAATGTTGTAAAATTCTTTGCATGTGGGATGAAACGAAAAAAGATGACAAAGTTAAATTTTATAGCCCAATGGAATGGTATCAACCAGATAGAATAGAGGATTGTTACTTCTGTAACACCAAAATTATTAAAATGAATAGTAAAAACAAAACTACTGTAAATTATGCTGATGTTATTTCTGTAAAAAGGCCTATCCAAAAACCGAGAAGAGATAAAAAATTAGATTTTCTTGAGAGGTTATCAATTGAATCAGATTCCGACGATGAAAAACATGATGATAAAGATAACAACAAAGTCCATGACGGCATTCATGGAGATACAATTGATAAGAATGATTTAAAAGATGAATTCTATGAAAGCGATAGTTATGAAGAAATTGAAAATAACGGTGATGATGATGATGATGACAACGATATGGACTCTAAATAAACTAAACGACTTAGTAAGAGAGTTCAACTTACTTAAAGATGGAGCAGAACATTTAGCTTTATCTTTAAAAGCCATGAATCAGTTGGCAAATTCTACTAAAATATCTTTTTACAAAACAAGAAGCAAAAGTTTCGCACCATATTTTGAAGAAATAAATCATGATGGCATTAAAATAGTATATTGTAAAGATGTAAAAGGTTTGATGAATGAAATTAAGCCTAATGTATTTAAAGTCGAAGAATGGAGATTGTTTATAGATTCATCAAACAGAAGTTTAAAAGCTGTATTACTACACAACAGGAACCACTTTGCCTTAGTTCCATAGCGCACTCCACTACAATGAAGGAAACATATGACAATCCGAAAGTTATAATACAAAAAATTCAGTATGACAAGTATAAATGGCTTATATGTGTCGATTTGAAAGTTTCTGGAATATTGTTAGAATAGCAGTCTGGATTTACAAAGACGCCATGTTTCTTGTGCTTATGGGATAGTAGAGACCGTGCAAAGCACTATACAAATCATAAATGGTCTGAAAGAAAATCTCTCGAAGTCGGAAAAAGTAACGTTATAGCTACTCCATTGGTTTGCTCGAAAGAAGTTCTCATTCCGCCATTACACATAAAACTTGGTGTAATGAAACAATTCGTTAAGGCTTTAAATAAAGATGGTCAATGCTTCAAATACTTGGAAAGCAAGTTTCTAAATAAATCGGATGCGAAATTAAAGGAAGGTATTTTTGATGGTCCAGAAATTAGAAAAATGATGTTTGATGATCAGTTTATTAGTTCCATGTCAAACATTGAAAGAGCTGCATGGCTTAGCTTTCAGGAAGTTACCGAAAACTTCTTGGGTAATCGCAGAAGTCCAAATTACAAAAAAATTGTATCCAAAATGGTTGAGAACTTTGGGAAAATGGGTTGCCCGATGAACTATAAATTACATTTTTTACACAATCACTAGCATAGTTTTGCTGACAACTGTGGAGATTATAGTGAAGAACAGGGAGAGCGTTTTCACCAAGACATTAAAGTAATGAAGAAGCGTTATCAAGGTAGATGGGATACTAGTATGCTGGCTGATTACTGCTGGATGTTGAGAGGAGATTGTAAAACCACTGGGAAAAAACGTAAAAGGAAACCTTTGCACCGATCATTGGACGAGAAACGTGTGAGATATAGTAAGAAACAATAAATGGCATGAATTTAGGTTTGTTTTAGGCGAATTTTGTATATTTCACCTTGAAATGACCTTCAGTTTAAGGTGATGGGGTCAAACAGACCACGGATTCGGATTCAGCGACCCCGAAAACATAAGTATATACTGTTAAAATATGGTTCCCATTAATTTCGTAGATTTGACCTTTAAATGACCTTGTCCCCAAGATCATGGGGTCAAACGGACCACGGATTCGGATTTAGCGACCCCGAAAACATGAATATATACTGTTAAAATATGGTTCCCATTAATTTCGTGAATTTGACCTTCAACTGACCTTGTCCCTAAGATCATGGGGTCAAACTGACCACGGATTCGGATTCAGCGATCCCAAAAACATAAGATGTATATGGCCTGGTATGTGGGTTTTAACACTTTTTTTTGTGGGGCTGTGTTATTTTTATTCTTGGACGATTTTATTTACAAATCTTTAATTGTCTATAGTGTTGCATTATAAATTATTAAATACATACATTCTATGTTCCAGTTGGAGGACATAAATCAAATGAAATAACGAACGCTATTTTTTTTTATTGCAAAAAATAACGAGCCATTCAGTGTTGTAGAAACATAAGGCTTTTTAGTACTTATGCGTAAAGCATTCCCTTTATATAGACTACCTGATCGCAAGACTATTACTAAACTGATTGAAGAAAGATATAAAGGATTATCTAGTGTAGTAAAAAATGAATTGAAAAATATCGATGATATATGTTTAACGACAGACATTTGGACTGATTCTACTAACGCAAAGAGCTTCTCAGGAGTAACTGTACATTATTTTATTCAAGAAGAAAATAAAAGTGTTACTATTGGAGTGCACAAACTTGATGAGCGACATACAGCAGATTATATAAAGGAGAAATTGCTTGATTTTATATTAGAATGGAATATTACTTTTGATAGAATAGTAGCAGTTACTTCTGATAGTGCTGCAAACATAAAAAAAGGATTAATTGATGCATTCGGAACTGAAAAGCATTTGCAATGTATGGCTCATTTGTTACATTCAGTACCATCAAAAATAATTGAAAATGATGAAATATTAAGCCCGTTGATAAAGAAAATAAAAAAAATCGTCACGTTTTTTAAAAAATCTGCGATAGCGGCTGATAATTTAAGAAATGAAACAAAGGCTCTAGGGGGATAGGCATGTAAAAATTGCCCACAGCGGTTTTGATGAACGGGCTTTTCCACTCGAAAGTGCATATAAAAAAAATTCCTTAGCCAAATTTTCAGACCTCTAGACCCCTCTTTTCACTATATAACCTCAAAAACGTGATTTTTCGATTTCTTTTTATTTTTGACGCAATATTGCTTAAAACGATCTGAAAATTTGCATGCGAGAGTTTTTATAGACTCCGAATATTCCTAATTTTTTTCAAACTCTCTCGTTAAAAAATAAGCTTTTGCGACCTCGTTTTATGTCTGATTATTAAGGATCTATTTCGTAAACTTATTTAGCTAAACTTTTAATCTATTTTTTTTTCCGCTCTTTTGAATGACGGAATCAGAATTATGAATTTCAAGGTGCGTCATACTCAAAAGTTGAAGAAAACGATTTTTATTGCATTTTTCACTATATTTGGGGACTTGACCGCAAAAAACAGTGACTGTGTAGGCGAAAAATAGTTTTTTACACATCGAAATGTGTTTTCAGATGCAATTGGATGCAGATCAAGTGCTTAAAAAATTGAAAATTACTATTATTTTGAAAATTACTATTATTTTACTTATGACCATAACAGACAGCATATCACTTTGAACCCCAGATTCTGCTTCCTTGGTTGTTTGCTAAAGTATGAAAATATAAGAAATTCAGGAAGAATAATAAAAACACTGGTTACAACCTTTAGGAGGAGGTTATGTATCTCCGTCCTTTTCTAATCGAAGAATTAAGTTTTCGCAAAAACAAATAACTTTATCGAAAAATGAAGAGGAAGCCCCATCGCGTATTAAAAAACGCGGCAAAGTGCTTTAGCGGAATGCTTTCTCATAGAGCTCTTTGAGTTTCATTAATTTTTTTATATTTATGTAAATGTCATTTTAATATAAAAAAATTGTCTAACATTAATATTTACTTATATTGTACTTTATAAATTTCGAACATACATGCTAGCTGATTGCCTTTTCAACATTTATAATGTATTTTAAAGCATCAAGTAATACAAAAAAATTTGTTCTATTAAAAAATGATATAATGTAGTAATGAAAAGAATGATGACAATATAATTTCTAATCGTGACTACGCTAAGAAAGAAGATGAATGAAAAATAAAAATTTTTATGAAAATTTTCAAAATGCTCTTAAATTAAAACTGCGTTGAGAAAATTAGTTTTCCAAAGCTTGTTTTCTTCAGAAACAACTTGCATACAAATTTTGGAGCAAATCTATCCAATGGTAATGCGCTAAGAAAATCAGTTTTCAAAAGTTTTTCTACTTTTAGCAGTCAAGAATAAGTTTCAAACAAATTTTTAAGCAAATTCTTCGAATAGTTTACGTAAAATACAAAAAAAATAAAAAAAAAAATTTTATGAAAATTTTCAAAATACTCTTAAACTAAAACTGCACTGAGTAAATTAGTTTTCGAAAGCTTGTTTTCTTCAGACAGTAGCAAATAACTTGCATACAAATTTTGGAGCAAATCCATTGAATAGTAAAAATTTTAAACAACACCTAAAGGAGATTCAGATAAAATAAAATCTTCGTGTGTGCAAATTGCCGCTAATATTATGTTGTTATTGACTTAGACTTAGACTTAGACTTATTCATTTGGCCTTGGGGTAGAACTCTCTCTGGCACTAAAGAATCAGTTACAACAATGTATTACAATTTATAATAATAATAACAAATAAGAGATCAAATGTGAAAAGCATAATATACATTTTCTAAAGTTATTCAAATAAAGATAACAATAATATAGATGATAATCTTGAAGAAAATCAATTAGAATATCATATATAATATAAGTAACTAAATCAAAATAACAATTAATTATCCAATACAGTACAGAAATGATAGAACAAAAGAATGAAATTTCAATAGTAATGTTACAAAATAATACAAACGTAAATTTGAATTGAGAGATAGATGGATAGATATGTTTTTATTTTGTAATAGTTTACAAAAAGTGTATACTAAAAACTAAATGCAACCTAATCGCATTGATCAAGAACTAAGGAATATTCTGCTACCAATTTATTAAAACTTTAAATGTTACAAATACAACCTACATTTGTAAAAAAATGAGTTTATCTGATCTCAAGAAGGTAAATATATATTTTTTCTGTATTAATATAAAAACTTAAATGATATAATGAAGTATACCTCAATAACATATTGTGTTAAGCTATACTTACTGTTTATAAAAAAAAATGTTACATTATAGTATCTATTAATTTTGTTATTTTCTACATTTCAGAACTATTTTTTAATATTAAGAAAATAGTTTTAGAATATTTTTTTATAAACAGCTACAAAAAGTATTTAATTAATAACCTTTTGATTGCCATGGAAAAAATTTTCATATTGTAACTCTATTAAAATAAATGCCATGATAGTCAAATAGTAAAATATTTGAAATAATCATTAAATGAATGTATTTTAAGAATTTTCAACATATGCTTTTAAATTATTTAAAAATTTTTATTTTTGATGAAAAAAATATGTAATATTGTCGGGACGGGCATCGAAAACATCACGAATTCCACGACATTACAGCTTTATCATTCTCAGTGGTAAAATGTAAAATTCTTTCAACTTTTTAACTGGGTCAATGTAAATCAAAATCAATATTCCAAATATTATATATTATAAACATTCAATAAAATAGATAATTTATGTTTCAATATTTTTTCATCAATTTTAACAAATGAACCTGTTAAGGAATTTTTTGGTAATGATGCTGACTAGGAGAGTATCACATCTCCGGATCACGGATTTTGCTCTAACTTTGAGATAGGTTTTCAGATATCAAAATATGGAAAAAGCCAGAGTTATAGACCCCAACGCTCAATATTTCTCTAGTTGCAGGCAATTAAAGAAAATCACTAAAAAAGTTACTAGATTTTCAAACGCTTATAATTCTTTAGCATTAATAGCTAGACGCTTGTAACTGTTTTTTAAATGAAAGCTACGTTCAAATCCTTTCGAAAAAGCACCGATAGCATATCAAAATATTATATTTTCCCAAAGTTACAGCGTTATGAAAATTGTACTACATTTTAACATTTATCATTAATTAATATTCTTAAAAGGAAATTCAGCTCAAATTCTTATAACGCTGTTACTTTGAGAAAAAATAATATTTTGATATGCTATAGGTGCTTTTTCGAAAGGATTTGAACGTAGCTTTCATTTGAAAACAGTTACAAGCGTCTAGCTATTAATGCTAAAGAATTATAAGCGTTTAAAAATCTAGTAACTTTTTTAGTGATTTTCTTTAATTACCTGCAACTAGAGAAATATTGAGCGTTGGGGTCTATAACTCTGGCTTTTTCCATATTTTGACATCTAAAAACCTATCTCAAAGTTAGAGCAAAATCCGTGATCCGGAGATGTGATACTCTCCTAGTGAGTTAAATTGGGTGACACACTACCAAATTCATGATAAGTGTCCTTTCATAAAAAAGTTATTTAGTTAGTATCAATAGAACAAAATAATAAAGGCATCCATGCTAATTTCTCAAAAAATCTTATGAAAATTCAGACTTGTAAAGAAAAATCAAAATGACTTTTACAATTTATCATCGCTAAATATGATTTATGTACATAAATGTATAAGGTAATTCAAGTCAGGCATTGTTATATTTCTATTTAATAAATATTTTGTAGTTTTAAAAAGTTTTTCTTCTTTTAGCAGTCAAAAATAAATTACAAACATATTTCTGAGCAAATTCTTCGAGTAGTTTACGTAAAATACAAAAAAAAAAAAAAATTTTATGAAAATTTTCAAAATGCTCTTAAATTAAAAGTGCGCTAAGAAAATCAGTTTCCGAATGTTTTTATTATTTTAACAGTGGCGAATAATAACTATACAAATTTTTAAACAAATTCTTAAAGTAGTTTACGTAAGACCCAAAAAAATGTTCAAAATTCTCTTAATTTAAAACAGCACTAAGAAAATAAGTTTTCCAAAGCTTGTTTTACTAAGGCAATAACGAATAATTTGCATAATGATTTGAGAGCAAATCTAACGAATGGTTTTTGTGTAATATAAAAAAAATGAAAAATAAACATTTTTTCAAAAATTTTCTGAATGCTCTAAAATTAAAAGTGCGCTAAGAAAATCAGTAAGTAAAAGTTTTTCTTCTTTTGGCAGTCGCAAATAATGTTAATACAAATTTTCAAGAAAATTCTACGAGTAGTTTACGTAAAATACTAAAATAATGAAAAATCAAATTTTTTTTTAAATTATTAAAATGGCTCTAAAAAAAACCGAGCTAAGATTAATTTTCAATAGCTTCTCCCCCCCAGTTAGACAAATAAATAAATTGCATGCGAAATTTGAAGCTTATCCATCGAGTAGTTCTCGAGATATTTTTGGCGTTCTGAAATCACACACACACACACACACACACACACACACACACACACACACACACACACACACACACACAAACACACACGCACACACACACGCACGCACACACACGCACGCACACACACACACACGCACACACATTTTCTAGAAATCACTGTTTTCGACTTTCTGAATCTAAATATGTACAAATTAATTAAAAAATAGAAAAAAATTCTTTTTATCCATGAGAAAGCAAAAAGCCATCTTGCTTATGCAATCTTCTATGTAGTGATATCAGCGGGGTTTGGGTTCTTCGTATTGTTTACGTTGGTTATGAAGCATGTGACACGTAACAATCATTACTTGATTTGGGTACATAAATTCAACCTTTAGGTTCCAGTTCATAAATGTAACCCAAGTAATGATTGTCTCATTGGTCTATTTTTCTTGTAAGAGAGATAAAGACAGAGTAAGATTTAAACTTCATAACCTCAAAGCATGAATATAAAATATTAAGTATTAAATCGATGCTCTAATTTGTAACAAAGCTACTAATTACAGTTAGGGTGCCAGAAGCTTCAGCTTTTCAGAATTCGCGAGGAAGGGTAATTGGAATAAAGAAAGCATATAATTAAGATAACAAATTGATATAATCTTAAGTAAAATAACAAAAGTAGAAAATAAAGTGAAGTTAATATTGAATATAAATAAAGTAGTCTTTAATGAAATGCTTCATCAGGATTCGGCAGTCTGAAACAAACGGAAAATAACGTTGTTCTTAGTTTTACATTTCAACAGGCTTTAATACGCATTCACGCATCAAGTTTACATGTTTTTTTTCTGTTCTTTATTAATCAAGTTATCATAATCTGGCTAGTTTCTATTCTTTACAGATCAAGTTATAATAATACTTGCTCACTGCACCTTAAACAATCCCCTGGCACAGAGCGCAATCAACGGTTTCTAGCCCGACTCGTTTTACAGTCACGCGCAATCACCTGACTGCAATCCAAGTACAAACTCTATGCAGGATAACTAGGATGTTACCTAGACAATCATACGACCACGAGCAATCCCCTGGTTCGTTCAATCGTCGTCGGCAGGTAAACAGGAAATGGGGGCGGGGGTTCGGGTTGTAACACATATGCTACAACCTTCAACCTTACTGTACCGTTTCTCATACAGGCCACGAGCAATCCCCTAACCAGTGGTTGAAACTCAAGAACTCCCCCTAGGAAGTGGTCTAGTCGTACTAGCTCATTACCACGAGCAATCCCCTGGTGATGAGAGGAATAACACATCTTTCAACCACTGCGCCCAATAACCCAGTGATTGGTTAAAGTGGAGCCTGCCAACGGTAAGCAAGACTCGACTCAACTAGCATTCGTAAGGCTTTATATACTAGTGGTCAGCAGTTCCATGGATGTTCCACCGGAACGAGAACGGACCGCTCACACATCAAGCCTTATATTTTTGACATCTTTTACTTATACATTATGTACGTTGCTTTACAAAGTATAGTATAAACAAAAACATAGCAGACGTATTCTGTTACAAATTAAAAAAGATTTCTTTCAAGTATACCATATAATTATAAAATAACTTAAAATATTTGTCTATAATTAGCTTACAACATAAATAGGATTGAGGCTCAAGTTCATGGACCCAATGTATATACACATGTATTAGTAAAATCACTGAATGTAGTCAACAGATTTAATTTGTGCTGAATGGATTTATTTTTAAATCATTATAAAATTTTCTTAATTATAATTGCAACATTAAAAACTAAATATATGTACATATAATGGTTTTACGATTGGTTAACTTATAATTGTAAGTAATAAAAACTAATATATGTGTATTGGATACGTTAGGGTAAGTTTGCGTCTTCTTCTGGGGGGTAGGCGTAGAAGGTAAGATCGATATAAAGAGCTATTCTGTTTAGTAAATAAGACTGTATTAAAAAGGTGTAAACTAAGGGGAGTAAAAAAGGGAGTTTGTGTATATAAAAGAGAAAATAAAAGAAGGTAAAGGTGTGGGGGGGGGAGCAAGAAGTGCGGGCGGGGGATGGGGGTTATAAAGGGAAGTGGAAAATGTTGGGGGTGGTTTGGAGTTATATAAAGTTTGGGGGCCTGAAGTAGAAGGTGGTGTAAGTTTTGTGTTGTTAGTAGTGGTTTTGGTTCGTTGGGAGGTTGGGTTATTTTTATTGATGTTTGTTTTTGAAGTGGGAAGGGTTATGTTAAGGTTGGTTTGGGTAGTATGGTTGGGTTGGGAGTTGCTGTTTTTGGAGAATTGATTAAGAGCGTGGTCGAGACGTTAAGAGATTGTTGTATTCTAAGAAGTTTCTTGGTGTTTTCTCATGGATAGGTTGGGAGGGATTTTAAGAATTAGTGGGTAATGATTTTTTTAGGTTGTTGCTTGGTTATTTTAATAGAGTTGCGTGGTGTTGTTGAGAAAGTTGTTTTTTTTTTGGGTGTTGGATTGTTTTTTTGTTTTGTTGTTTTTCTGTGGGTTGTTGTTGAGTGATCTTTTGGCTTTTTTTTTTTTTTTGTGTTTTATATTTTTTAATTTTAATATTACTCCAATAGCACATTCTTTTATACAATAGTATAATAAATAAAAAGTATAAATTGTATGTTTAAATAACATTTAACAAAACAAATGCGTTTATTCATATACTTTCATTTTTATAAATGTCATTTATGAAATGTAGATTTAATGTTTTTGTACACAGTCACAATTGCGATCAAGTTTATCTTAAAAATTAAAAGGTACAAGCTGAATTTAACTTCAAAACTTACAACTGAAAACTTATATTTTTAGATCAAAATTTTATCTTTTAAAACTAATGAAACAGTTAATTTATTTTCTAGACATTTATTATTGTAAACATATCTAAAGTATTAGTAGTCAATATTTACATTCGCACAAAGGTCATAAATTATGACTATGAAGAAATAATTGTAATTAACTTATACTAACAAGCAATATACCAACTGATGCCTTCTGTATTTTCTATGCGTTTGTGAATATTAACTATAAACAATGTAAGCGAATATGTATTTTATAAAATAGTAATAATAAATGTTTAGAATGTAAATCATGTTTAATTAATGTTTTCAAAAATATATTCCTAGATAAAATTATTATTCATACATACACACATGTATATGTATACGTTGAATAAAATTAAAATTTTCTTTATATTTGCTTGTAATAATCTTGTGCAAATATATTATTTTAGAAATTGTACGTAACATAATTACATTGTAAAGATATGCTTAATCACAAGCTCATATTGTAACTGAAAACTTATATTTTCAAATCAATAATTTTTCTTATAATTGTTATGAAACCAATAATTACACAGGCCTACAAATATTGGGGTTATGGAAGTTGTTGGAAAATGGAGGGTCATTTCCGAAGTAATTTTTTCCGTAGAATCCGAATCCGGGGTCCGAATTGCTCTATCACGTCAGGATTTTGAGATATTTGAGGTTATTTACCCAAAAAATGGCGTTTTTGGCTACTTTTGAGGTTATGTACAGAAGAGACAAAATTTTTTGGGAGTTTTTTTTTAGTTGCATCTTATAGCACTACTCTTCCTCTTTAATTTAAGAGTCGCAGAGTTCAATTACGATTTTTCTACACCAAGTTACGCCAATTTGAAATTACGAGATATGTCCTATTAATTGCATGACCATTTGCATTGAATACGTTGAGGCAGACATTTGTCTACTGGGTATTTTTTTTCAAAATTTTTACTTGGGGATTTTTGGGGTTACTGATAACGAATATGAAGTTGAGATATTAAAATTTTCAAATTCAAGATGGCGGATTCAAAATGGCGTATAAAAATTTTCAAAAAACATTGCAAATATGAAACATATTTCCATTTTCTGCTATCTAATAACTTTTGTTGTTACGATAAACATAATACATTATAGTAATTTATATTTACACAGGTATCGTGACATTGAATTTGACCTTCAGCTTGATCTTCAAGTGCATTTCAAGTTAAACTTTTTTACATTTAGCATTACCCAGGAACAACGACGTGGACGTAGTAAAATCTGTTCCCTTTTGGGGTGCTGGATTTACGTGAGTCCCCTCGCCTCTCACGATCAGGGGTGCTTAATTTACGTGAGTCCCCTCGCCTCTCACGATCGGGGTGCTTAATTTACGTGAGTCCCCTCGCCTCTCACGATCGGGGTGCTTAATTTACGTGAGTCCCCTCGCCTCTCACGATCGGGGTGCTTAATTTACGTGAGTCCCCTCGCCTCTCACGATCGGGGTGCTTAATTTACGTGAGTCCCCTCGCCTCTCACGATTAGAAACTATTTCAGTTTAACTTATGAAATCTTTTTTTTGATCTAGTAAAGATCTTGACCCAGACCGTCTTTTATGACGAACATTTAGCTCATCTCGTTGAAGACACCAGCAATAGTCCGCTAACATTGTTGGAGACCATTTACCCTGATAACGTCTTTCCATTTCTTTGAGGTCCTGATGAGATCGCTCACCTTGCTCTTCGCTTACGGCACCTAGATTTTCTGGAAACCATTCTAAATGAGAGTGTAAATAATGCAATTTTACGCTCATATTGCAACCTAAATTCTGAAATTTTTCAATCATATCGTCAACTATTTCTTTGTAATCACTAACTTTATTATTACCCAAAAATCCTTTAACAACTTTTTTTAAAGCTAATCCAGGCTTCTTTTTCTACATTTGTCATAACCTGTTCAACCTCTGTTGTTTTCATTAATTCTCTTATTTGTGGTCCAACAAATATTCCTTCTTTATCTTCGCCTCACTTAAATAAGGGAATTTATCTCTAAGATATTGAAATAATGCACCATCGGTATCAAGAGCCTTTACAAATTGCTTCATTAATCCTAATTTTATATGAAGCGGAGGGCAACAAAACTTTTTTAGAGTCAATTAACGGTTGTTGAATAATGTTGGGATCTCAGGTTTTAAAGTTTTACGAAGAGGCCAATCCTTTGTAACGTAATGCTTAACTCTATCTCTGCTATCCCACAAACATATAAAGCACGGATATTTTGTATAACCCAATTGTTGTCCAAGCAGCATTGAAACCATTTTTAAGTCTCCGCATACTTCCCATTTATGCTGTTCATATTTTATTGCTTTAAGAATAGTTTCTACATTTTCATATGATTCCTTTAGGTGTACAGAATGAGCAATAGGTATTGACGCATATTTATTTGAGTTATGCAATAAAACTGCTTTCAAACTTGTTTTTGAGGAATCAATAAACAATCTCCATTGATCAGTATCATAAGGAAGTTCTAATTTTTCAATTAAGCCTTTAACATCATTACAAAAAACATATTCATCACATGCAGAATAATACTCAACTAATTCCTTCTCTCGATTACGATACCAACTAAAAGTAGTTCCTGGAGCAAGAAGGTGTTTCTCTTGAAGTCTTGATCCTAACAACTCAGATTTTTCTTTCGACAAGCCTAAATCTCTGACTAAATCATTTAAAGAAGCCTGATCAAATAAAATAGGAGCATCAGAGGTTGATTCGATGTCTTCAAAATCCTGATTTTCAATATCGTCACAGACTGTATGGTCTTCAACATTTATTCTTACAAATGGAGGGCTTGGAGGAACATCACCAGATGCAAAAGGAATAGGCTTCGTTACACTTGCTACATTCGGATATTTTATATTACAAGCATTTTTAATATTATATCCAAATGTTTTGGTTAAACAGAAATAACATTCATTGTGGCTAACAGGTTCACACCAAATTGCAGGAGTTTTGAAAGGCATTGGTGTTACTTCTTTATGGGCATTATTCCAACGTCTTAATGTTTCAACACATGATTTACAAGCCGTATGCGGAACCCAAGACTTATCCTGATTAGTTATCGAAATATTGAAGTAATTAAGATAAAATATTTTTATCGTTTCATTGATTTTCATCGCATTTTTTGCGAACACGAAGCGACTACAAATGTAGCAAAAGCTGTCAGGATTATTTAAACACTTACGCGAGGTCATTATTGAAATGATCAACAGTTAGAATATTTAATTTAATACTTTATACCTCCAGCGAGTTGTTAACCAACAGATCAAATACAAATATTCACAAAATTTTTTCCAAAAAATAAGGCACCATGAACGAACAATTAAGAGCTATCTAGTAAATTGTTGCTTAAAATGTTATTAAAAAAATGATTTATTTGCGATTACAATAAATACAGAATCAATACAAATGGTCTTTTTTGTACAAATAATAATAAATTGTATATCAATGAGACGGGGCAAAATTATACTAAATGATTCACACTAAAGAAATGTATGCTTAAAGGAATTCCAAAGTGAGACGGGGCAAAATTAAAAAGAAAACATGTTTTAATATTGGCGAAGGGACTCCCGCTCGTAATTTCAAATTGGCGTAACTTGGTGTAGAAAAATCGTAATTGAACTCTGCGCCTCTTAAATTAAAGAGGAAGAGTAGTGCTATAAGATGCAACTAAAAAAAAACTCCCAAAAAATTTTGTCTCTTCTGTACATAACCTCAAAAGTAGCCAAAAACGCCATTTTTTGGGTAAAAAACCTCAAATATCTCAAAATCCTGACGTGATAGAGCAATTCGGACCCCGGATTCGGATTCTACGGAAAAAATTACTTCGGAAATGACCCTCCACTTTTTGACAACAAAACCATGTTGGCCTGTGTTATCTTTTATATAATTTTTATCATAATTTTCACAAAAGATATATATATATATACATATATATCTCCCTATATTATATAGTTATATGAACCAAAATTCAGTCGGTGCCCCCCCACATCCCCCTCACGCCCCCCCAAGCCCCCCAAGCCCCCCCACATGATTTTTATTAATTAAATAACGTGAATTTACGTTATTTAATGTTATCGATCATTACCCCCCCCTCCACGCCCCCCCCCCACATCCCCCCATAGACCCCCACTAACCCCCCTCTTGCCCCCCGCAATCCCCCCACGACCCCCCACAATCCCCCCAACAACCTTTTAGAACCATCAAATATTGCATAATATAGTTTTATATTTTTTTATTATATTTTAAGTATAATATTACATAAAAATATAAAAATTTTAATTTTTTTTTGTTGAAAACTCGAAAGTAGTTGCATAAAATTACAATTTATTATATTTAAAATGAAAAACATGTGCCACATCAGATATCTTATTACCATTTTTTACATAGTTTATCTGAAATTAATAAATATAAATTTAAATTAATTCTATTACAATTCCTCAACACTATAATTAATTCATTTGTTGAAAACATAATGATTTTTAATAATTTGTTCATATTATAAATATTTTATTGTATTAAAATAAAAATAAGCATATAGTGTTGAGGATTCAGATTTCCACACCACCTTACATTATAAACCTTTAATAGTATTGATTTATACAACTTTTAAAATTAATTGATATTAATATTTATGTTTAAATTTATGTACCTTTCAAGATTAATAACTATTTATATTTGTTTTACAAAGGTGTAGATCAAACGGATGATAATATTCATTTGAATTATTCAATAGAAATGTTAAATAACATAAGAGAAGGATTACCTCCACACGAACTGAAATTAAAAGTAAATACCATAATTATGTTAATTCGAAATTTAAGTATAAAAATGGATTATGTAATGAAACGCGATTAAAAATAACTAAATTATTCAAATATAACATAGAAGCACAAATAACTCTTTCACGTTGTAAAAATGTAAATAAAATATATATTCACAATGAATCGAAAAACAGAGATATTGTACCTAACATAGTTTAGAAAGAAATATTAAAAAAATAATACGCGAACCAATAGCAGAATATTGCTTTAATCAAAGTCATGAAATTTATTCTAAATATTTATTAAGATTAGCTAACATTATTAATAAAATATGAAAAATTAAAATAAATCATAAATATTTCAATATATAATAATAAATTTAAAAAAAATTTTGAAACATTATCAATATTATTAAAAATAAAAAAAAATAAAATATTTAAAAATTAACTAAAATATTTAAAAGTTATGATTATTTAAAATTTATAAATCGAAATTTTAATAAATAAATAATTTAACTACTAACAACAATAAATAAAAAAAACATATTCATAACTTTTATACAGGTAAATGTAATATAAGTAAGTATAAAATAATTCAAAATTATTTTATTTATTTATTTGTTATATAAATAACTAAATTTTAAATAAAATATGATATAATGATCATGTAATAATTTCATTTACAATATCATAATAAATTTATAAATTTTAGTATGAATTTTTGATATATCTCATAAAATGTTTAAAATGAGAAAAAAGATATAAAAAAGGAATTATAACAAAATAATCCTATAAATCTTATAAATCTCAATATCATTACGATATATCAAATAATATACTAAATTATCAACGAAACTAAAAAAAATGATTTAAAAATTTAAAAATGATTTAAATGTTTAATATATAATTATATTTATAGCACAACTGGGGGTTGTGAGCAGTGCGAGCAGGGGGTACCCCTAGTATATATATATATATATATATATATATATATATATATATATATATATATATATATATATATATATATAGTGTGAGTGTAAGAAAAAAAAAATTATAATTTATAAATATCCTTAATATTTTTAATTTCAGTATCTCCTTTAAGGATGGATGATTACAATATAACCGATCAATGCTGCAAATGCCTCCGTAATCTAAGAAAAATGTCAACTCAAGTAAAAATTATTAATACGGTACATGGGGTTGAAGCTGTTAGAGATCAGTTAAACATTAGTGTTGATGTCGGTTATAAACTTTTTGACAAGTGTAGAAGACTTGTTTTTTTTGGTACAAAAGAAACTCTTACTGCGGATGCAATAGAACCTTCAACTAGTGAACAGATTGAAAATCACCCTATAAGTTTGCAATCATCTTCATAATCTTCCAGCCTATCTCAAAGTTCAGGAAGTGTTTTTGAGGTAGTTTTGAATGAACCTAAAGAACAAGAACATACCATTGAGCTGCCAATTAAAAAAACTATTTCCACGCATCGATTATGTTGTATTTGCAAAGGAAAACATAATTTAACTATTATTCCAATAGATGCTAGATTACAGTGCTTCAATGAATTGCGTATTTTTATTCCTAGTGGAAATTGAGTACGC
This sequence comes from Anastatus disparis, assembly GCA_017163975.1. Taxonomy (NCBI): domain Eukaryota; kingdom Metazoa; phylum Arthropoda; class Insecta; order Hymenoptera; family Eupelmidae; genus Anastatus; species Anastatus disparis. Next base: position 90,790 of record JAFFSR010000041.1, on the reverse strand, counting down.
AACAGTCACTTAATCAAGAAACGATTTTATGAAGATGAGTTGAAGTTGATACAAGTATGCAGTAGCACAAGTTTCTCAACTAAAGATGACATATATTTATTTTTAACTAAAATAGCAGATTCAGCTTCAAAAACGTTTTTAGATAAAGTTAAATCTTTAGAGCTTAGCGATAAACAAATATTTACTTTTACAAGTTTTACGAATAATCAATTACAAGAGATAAGGTCATTACTAGTTTCAATAAGAACATCAAGCTCCAGGAATGTAATGCAGGCTCTAGTTATATTTCTATTTAAATTACGAACTGCATCATCAAATAATTTTATTGCATCAATTTTCGAAATTAATTATGAAATTCAAGTATCACATTTTTGTAAGTCAGTGATTCATTTGCAAAAGACGTCTTACCTTGTCATTTTAGAGTAAAGAATCTTGTGAGAGAGGATCTTATTGATGATCATACCTCTATTTATGCAAAAAAACTTTTTAATTTAACTAACGAGCTTGCTTTGAATTTTGATGGAACTTATATTCGCCATGAGAAAAGCAGAAATAATGATTATCAACGAAAGTCGTATTCAGGTTTATAATGTAATTTTTAAATTTAATAACTGCTTAATCATTATTGGATACAAACTTAAAATCATAAATAATTAGACTATTTAAATATAAATATTCATATATAAATATTATCTTTTTAAAATAATATGTTATTCTTTCTTCAATTACATCCTATATGAAAATAATTTCTGTGAATATCTGTAAATAACTGTAGATGATTGTTACAAAATTTTAGAATTGAGACATAAATCTCAGTTACAGTTATTTAGTATTATTTGCAGCTATTTCCAATTTTTTACATTTATTTACAATTATTTACTATTATTAACATTTTTAAAATCATAAATTCGTAAATAATTTATTTTTATTTATAGGTATTTATAATTATTTGTAATTATTTTCAATTTTCTACAGTACAGTACTTTACAGTTCTTAACAGTAATTTAATGTTATTGACAATTATTCACAAAAATCATTTTTATATGGGATAATCAAAAATCGGTATCAGTCGTACGAGTGATAATGAAAATTCAAATTTTTCTTAAACACTAATAATCAAACGCAAATATTTCGCCACCATTTTGTGCAATTTTTTATCAATGAAATTATGAAAATACATACTTAAGTTTTTATGAAACTTATTAGCAATATGCAATATTTTAGGTCATAAAAATTATCATTTATGTTAGCTATTCACCATTTGTACTACAGATGGTTATATTGTAGATCTTTCTGGTCCATTTTTAGCTACTGAAAACGATGCGAGCATTATGAAGAAAGTGATGAATGACCCTAATGGAATAAGGAGTATTATGAAGAAAGGTGATATTTGTATTGTAGATACAGGATTTAGGGACGTAGTTCCTTATTTAGAAGAACTTGGTTTCAAGGTTCTTATGCCTGCCTTAAAAGGACAGAGATCTAACCTCACTACATCTATGGAGAATCTATCTCGTTACGTTACAAAATTAAAGTGGGTAGTAGAAGCGATTCATGGAATCTTGAAAAAAAATATAAGCTTCTCTATCATCAAATTGATAACAAATTTTTACCAAAAATTGGTTCGTAGCGCAGAATTGCGTGTTTTCTTAATATTCGATTTGGTAAACAATTAAACTGCAATCAAAATGAAGATAGATTACAAGATATAATCACTGACAGAATGTCGAATTCTAATCAAGAGGAAAATACCTTAGCAGTTGAAGCAGAGTCAGCGAGATGGTCTAGACGTAGCTTTACAACACTCTCTCTCTCTCTCTCTGTGAGTATACCAACGTGGTTTCTGTTTTGCTCATACTGTTGGTTTGTACTCTACTTTTGCTGCCTGCGGGCGTTTTGTTTCAGGAAACTGCAAGCGCACTTTGCAGAGCACCTATTGACTTATTAAACTACATCTTTGGTGAGCTCTGCAACTATAAAACATTTGAAATTAACTGGTGGTGCCGACATTTTGAGGTTAGGATCATTCATCAATTTTTGAGGTTAGTTTCAACAAGTCTTCAGCTAGTAACTGCCTCTAAAGCCAGGACTACTACATCGACTATTGCTGTACTCTAACTTTACCAATTGTGAGTACTGTCAGTTCAGCATTTACACTTTGGGTTTTATCTGGGAGGTCACTCTCTGTGCACGACTTATCTCTCTGATGCATTTGTCGAGTATGGTAGTTTGTTCTTTCTGTGAAGCAGCTATCTTACGCACGAACTCTTCACGTCTCTGTATTAACTGTTCAGCAATATATCACTTACATTGCTATGATAATTCTTGGTTTGGACTTAATAATACTCTTGCTTGTTGCGAAAAATGCAAAGCCTCAGAAAATATCACCACGAGTGGTGCTTTGGGTACGATATCCCCTAATAGTTCAATTTCCGCCTCCTCTGGGCCATTAAAAGACTCCTTGTCCAATCAGGGGTCTCAAAAAAGAGGTGCGGTCTCCCCGCTCCACCCACTTGAACCATTACTAAGGCGACGCTGTCGATCGGAGTCAAGCTTCTCCCAATCTTCCATTGACAGTAGTGCACCGGTGGGCGTTACACCTAAACTTGTTGCTTCCTCTTGCCCTCACTTATTGGCTGCTGATTCTCGTGCTACTACATCTAAATTTCTTACGTTTTCTCAACCAAGGACCGTTAACATGTCTGACAGCGAGTGGCTTGCTAATTTTAAGTCGGACAATGACTTAAAATTTGCTGCTCAGATGGAGAAAACAGACAAGCTGTTACTTTTGACTACTCAACTTGTTGGTGAAGTAGCTTCGTTACGCAATGATATACGTGATATCAAGCAGTCTCTATCGGATGTTGAAAAGCGTCAAAACTTACTTTTTGATCGTCTTGATAAGCACATTACTACCTGTACTGCATCGACTTCTCCACCTGCAGACCCGTTATTGTCTGACACGTATTAAGTTTTGTTCTCGGGTATACCAACAGCTTTATCAGAAAGTGATAACGATATTATCAAAATTATTTTGAGAGCAATTGGGTTAGAGCAGGCTTGCATGATGCTCATAAATTCTCGTGAATGGCTTCCTGCTGTTCCCATGGAAACGGATGAACCTAAATCTTCTTAAAAGGATAAATTTCGAGCAATCGTTGAGTGCTTCACATCTGATGCGATCAGAGATAATATAGTTTCAAACTCTGTTAAGCTGAGAGATTTCACAGTTTCTAAACTTTTTGGTATAAAAGGTTCTTCTAAGATCTTTGCCCGTCCTATTTGGCCTAAACCGGTCTTCGAGTTATTAGTCAAGGCAAATGCAGTCTACAAGGAGTTAAATTATATGCGTCCTATTGTTCGTAATTTAAGAGTTTGCATGCGTCCCCATAAGAAGGCTGAGCTGATCCCAATTTTGGATGAGGATAAACTGTCGAAACTTATACCAAATAAAAACGAAAAATAGGGATTGCCAGGCTCTTGTGTGATTAAAAACCCTTCTTTTATTTCAAACTCATAAAATAGTCTCAATAACGTTTTTTCTCAAAATTCACTTCATAACGCAATAATTTCAAACTCTTATGCTATCTCTGGGCCAAAAAATGGTTCAGAATTTTTTCAAAATATTCAAATTTCTCATGTTAACGTTAATCGGCTCAAAACTCATTTCTCCCTCATAGAGCATCAAATTACTTTAAACCAACCGGATATTTTTGCTGTTACAGAGACTTTCTTAACTGAGCATAGTGATGATTCTTCTATTATCTCTATTAATCATTACGATTTCTTTAGGTTAGATGGAGTGGGTAAAGTTGGTGGTGGAGTTGGTTTCTATGTACGAAATTTTCTCAAAGTCAGCATACTTTCTCAATCAAACGCCGTCTTTGACAATACAGTTGAGTTTATCATAGCAGAAATTTTTCTTGGTGCTAAAAAACTCTTTTTTGCGGTTGTGTATCTAAGGCCAAAGGGTCTTTTTCCTGAGGATTTCTTCAACTTAATATCTGAGTTACTACCATCGTATAAAAACATTGTCATTACTGGAGATTTCAATATTAATCTGTTGGCTAAAAATTTTAGCGCAGACTCTTTTCGTTCAACAATTGATTCACTTGCCCTTTACATAGTACCTTCTGAACCTGCTCACCATACTCTTACAACTGAACATATTTCTTATACCTGGATTGATCTCTTCATTTTAAATGATGAAAATTCTCGGGCTTCTTACAGTAAAACATTAACTCCTTTCATAACAGGTCACGATTTGATTACCATCACTTTTGAGGCTTTTAAGCCTCAGGTTGCAACTAAAATAATTAATTCTCGTAATCTTGCCGACATTAACCTTCAAGCCTTTAACAGTACGATTTTATCTTCTCTCTCAAATTACTCACATGAGAGCTTTGTGGAATCATTAGGCTCTGCCACTTCTTTAGTAGATATGTTAGTTCATAAGTTGTCTTCCGTTCTTGCTCCGTCCTTCGATTATTGTGCACCAATGAAAGCACATAAATTAGACATTAAGAAAAAACCATGGGTCACTTTTGACATCAGATTTCGGCTTCAAAGATATTGCCTTCACCGCTTCAGTATTTCTCCTCGAGTATTCTTCTCTCTCACTACACATCAATTTCTTCTGTCACTCCAGCTTTGTCCGAGGGTGAGTTGAGAGAGGTGCTTGCTGTACCACTACGTAATGACTTGCCTATCTTTAATTTTACCGCAGTTGATTGTCCTCTTGTTGAGTCTTTTGTACGCCTCGGTACTTTTAAGAATTCGGTCCTGATGGTATTATGTCCCTGATGCTTAAATTGACGAGTCAATCCACTGTCAATCTCATTACTCCCATCATAAATTGCTCGCTAGCATCTGCAGTTTTTCCAATTGACTGGAAGAGGGCTTTTTTGTTACCATTGGCAAAGACGAATAAGATAGATTCACCTTCACAAACTCGGCCCATTGCCAAACTTTCCGAAGTTCCCAAAATTCTAGAAAGAATAGTACATTCCCAGTTTAGCTTGTTTATTGAATCAAATTCTTTGTTTGATAGTCTACAGACTGGTTTTCGTACTGCACTCTTGGAGCTTCTTGAAGATGCACGCTTGACTATTGATAAATGAATGATTACTACTTTATTGCTTTTTGATTTTTCCAAGGCTTATGACACAGTGTCTCATATTCGCCTGCTGTTCAAACTTCGTCGTTTCAATTGCTTAGATACTGTTATACGATGGTTTGCGTCGTATCTTAGCAAGAGAACTTATGCTATTACAGATTTGGAGGGTCATGTCGGTGAATGGGTCACCTGCACAGCAGGTGTTCCTCAGGGCAGCGTTTTGGGTCCGCTGCTTTTTTCTGTTTTCATCAATGATTCATCTTCTGTCTTAACTAGATCGTCTCATATCCTGTTTGCTGATGACTTGCGGGTATACCAATCATTTTTGCCCTCTTATCTGAATGACGAGATTGACTTTTTGAACCACGAGGTTGCTGCTGTTGTAAAGTGGGCTGTTGATAACGGTCTTGCCTTAAACCCATCCAAAATGCAGGCAATGTTCATTGGTAACGAGCAATTCATCTCAAGAATTGATCTCTTTTCTTGCCCTAAAATTTTCGTAAATGATAAGGTGGTGCCATATACTAGTTTAGTCAAAAACCTGGGTATCTGGATAACTAGCACTTTAAATTGGAATAAGCAGGTGGGTTCGGTGGTTGGACGTATTTTTGGTACTCTTTAATCATTAAAGTTCCATAGACATGCTCTATCTAGGCAGGTCAGGAAAAACCTTGTCGAAGCTTTCATCTTTTCTATAATAGATTACTGTTGTGTAGTCTACGACGACTTACCACAGACGTTAAACATTAAACTCCATCGTGCACTGAATGCCTGCGTTGGATTGGTTTTTAGAAATATAGGAAGACAGGGAAGAGTTACGCCCTTTTGCCTGCAGTTGGGCTGGTTGTCGGTGAGCCACAGGCGTTTATATTTCAAATCAGCTTTTGCTTACTCTACAGTTTCTTATCAAAAGCCAAGCTATCTGGCCATTAAATTCGTTCGGGTAAACATTGATACAGTTGTTCGAACTTCGACTAGATTACCAGCTAGACTTCTCATCTGCCCCGTTGTTCGTACTGCAGCTATGCTTAACTCTTTTGTATACACGGCATCTAGCTTTATCAATGGTAATACCTTCATATTCGCTAGTTTTGAATTAGGCCAAACGCAGTCTATAAAGGCTAAGTTGTACAACAAATTCTTGCTTGACGAACTCACTGAGTGGATGGGCGAAACTGAGTGTCGTTGAGTGTATTTCTATATTATAGTACACTCTACTACACATTTAGTTCTGTAGGCCTTTGAATGTATACTCATTGTGTAACATGTGGATCAGATGAGTACAGCTTTAGTAAAGTGTAACAAATTTTTACTTTTTATAATCATAATTTTTGCTTTTATCACAGAGAGAGAAATCTCATATGAATATATTCAAATTTTCACTATAGTTCTTGCTTATTATATTTGCACTATATTTTATTTTGTTAACAACATTATGTATTATTTTTGGGTCATACGGGGTTCAACCCCACGATTTATAATAAATATGAATCAATCAATCAATCAATCAACCACTAAGCTAACCTCTCAAGAAATCATCGATTTTCCAGTGATGACAGAAAAAGATCTTAAAATTTTTTTTCAGGAACTTATTAGTTAGGTCAAGCCATATGGCATTTGGCTGAGTTATTAGATGATTCAAATAATATTGATTAAGAGTATATTAAACTGACTTCTAATATAATCAAAGTCTTAGTAGGATCAAGACAGAGAAACAGAAAAACTTATAAATGTTATATAGAATACAAACCTAACTCAATTGGCTATGGAGGCATTTTGCGCCATACCTGCGACTGTGCTAATGGTTTACGGACAGTCGACCCTTGTTCCCACATAGCAACCGTTATTTATTACCTTAGTAATGCTAGATATAAATCAAGAATAATGAAACCAGCGACAATTCTTTCTGAAATATTTTCTACTTCAGACATTGATCCAGTCATAGACGAAGACAGTGATGAAGATTTAAATTATTTCGTATATTTAAACAAATTATAATTATAAGCTTCTTTAAAACTTTTACGATTCTCAGTTTAATTTAACAATCATCAATTAATAAATACATAATTTAATACTAGCAAAAAATACCTCGCTCCTAACGTCGCTCGGTTGAATTTTCATATATGATATTATTATGCATAAATTAGCCAATTTTAAAATAAAAAAGAGTTGCCGCAACTTATGAATTTTAATATTGTAATTTTGTACTAAATTAAATTTTTATATTTTTATAAAAAAGAATAATTAAAGTTACAATACGCATAAAAATAGTTCCCTGTTAAAAAAGTTCGTACTGATTCAGTACTGATTCTACGTTGAAATCAGGACTTGGTTAACATTGAATCAGTGTGAAATCAACATTAAATTTACACAAAATCAGTACTGCGCATGTCCTGAAAATGGTTTCATAACTCAACACAAATAAGGTTAAAAATTCGAGCCTAATCGATATTGAATCAATGCGAAATCAGTACTGAATTCGGGAAAGAATATTCGTATACGAAATAAGAGAATCAACTCAGTACGAAATCAGTACGTAATCAGTACACCATTTCAACTAAATTCGTACGAATTGTTTTCGAAATACGTGACTTTTCAGTTCTCAATCAATGCTAAATCAGTACTGAATTCCGGAAAAAATATTCGTATACGAAATCACAGAATCGACTCAATACAAAATCAGGACGTAATCAGTACACAATTTTAACAAAATTCGTACGAAATGTTTCGGAAATACGTGACCTTTCAGTTTCTAATCAGTGCCAAATCAGTACTGAATTCAGGAAATAATATTCGTATACGAAATGAGAGAATCGACTCAGTACGAAATCAGTATGAAATCAGTACCTACTCCGTTGAAAAAATCCAATTGGGAATTCATAATGGAATTCCAATGAGAATTTAGAAATTCAGCGTAAAGGGTCTAGCAGGGTAAGATAGGTGAATTGGCCCCAGAAGTAGAGAGAAAAACTGATATAGCCATTATATTCTATATAAAAAAATATACCTCTATACAAATTTTCAGCCTTCTAAACCTAAACCTAACCTCAAAAACGCAATTTTTCATTTTTTGAGTCTCTTAGCTCTATCTCCGTCAATTTTTAAGCTAGAATACTCTTTTTTTTTTAATTGAGGTTTTTTGAAGCCCTATAAATTAGTCTCTAATGATTTTTTTGTAGGTGCAAAATTCAAATTTCTAGAGACGTTTGAAAATTTTTTCTTGAGATATTTCGAAAACTAAGATAGACGACACTTTGGAAAAAATATATAATATTTATTTATGCACCAAAAGTGTGTAAAAATTTTTTCAGATCTTTAAAAGTGGTGGAACAACGTCAAAAAGGAAACAAACGGTTTTTTTGTGTATTTTTGCCTATACACGGCCTAGCCCTCGTATCTTACACTTCCGTTTGCAATATTTTTGAGTGAAATTTTATTTTTTGAGACACTCTGGGCTGTAATATATCGAGACTTGTGAAGTTAGCGCCTGTAAAAATAAAATATTAATATTTTTTAGCAATGAAAAGCTAAAACGTTTGCTCCTCATTTGCGGAAATAGTCTCCGTGCAAATTTTCATTTGCGGATTTTTTATTTTCAAGTTATTGGAAAAACAAATTTTCCGATATAAGCGCGGCGCTAAAAATGTTTTCCTTATTATTTCATTGAAAACTCCTGTAGAATAATATTCTTTCTAGACTAATTAATTCCTCCTTTCTTGCGGATTACATAAATATTTTCATTTAATTAATTGTTTAATAAAATAATTAGATAAATCAATTTATAATTATTTAGTGGAAAGCAGTTTAAAATCTAGTTATTTTTTAGGGATTCCTGTTCCGCTCGTTCCTATATTCTAATTTTAATATCGCGGGCGCTAAAATTATGAAAATAAATTGAATATATTGATTATTATTCAAGGAATTTAGTATATTTAATAGCATAAATTGTATTCTCCTCGTATGCGGATTAATTTAGAAGTAATAAATTTACATAACTTCGAATAATTAAAATTTTTAAGAAAATCAAAATTAGTCAAAGGTAGAGTCAGCTGTTATAAGTTTACAAGGTTATAAAATTTAAAGGGACAATTTTAATTTTTGCAGACGCGTATAAATAATAAAAAAGTAACGTAAGTAAATTATATTCTTAAATAATCAAAACGATGCAACAATTAAGAATTAAAGGATTTTAACATAGTTTAGAAATTGCAATGTTTTGCTTCTCATACTTATATCTCGATATCTCGAATAATCTTACTTATAAATAAATCCGCATACGAGGAGAAAACAATTTATGCTATTAAATATACTAAATTCCTTAAGAGCCACGGTGGCTCAGGGGCTAGAACATCCGACTCTCACCCAGAGGGCCGGGGTTCGAGTCCTGGTGAGGGCGGGATTTTTTCCATTTTTAATTAAAAGTGGAGAATTTTTCGGACTCATTGACACCGTGGTGGACCACCCCCGAATGATTTTCCGCGGTTTTAACAAAAATCGCAGATAATTATTCGAGGGCCGGTAAGGCAGAATGCAACTGCTCCACTAACTATAGTTGAGCCGGAACGTTCTGCCGGGTTGGTGTGAGCTCTCGATGCGCTAAAAAGGATGGGTAGAGCGAGTCTCCCCGCCTGAGTAGGCCTGCACGGGTACGCGAACACCTTCCGGGGTAAAAAGGGATGGTTTCGAACGCGAAAACACCGGAACACACAGGTGGTCGAGGTGTCCCGTAAACAGATGTAAAAAATCTATACGGGGTAAGGAAAGCAATAGAACTAATAGAACTACTAAATTCCTTGAATAATAATCAATATATTCAATTTATTTTCATAATTTTAGCGCCCGCGATATTAAAATTAGAATATAGGAACGAGCGGAACAGGAATCCCTAAAAAATAACTAGATTTTAAACTGCTTTCCACTAAATAATTATAAATTGATTTATCTAATTATCTTATTGAACAATTAATTAAATGAAAATATTTATGTAATCCGCAAGAAAGGAGGAATCAATTAGTCTAGAAAGAATATTATTTTACAGGAGTTTTCAATGAAATAATAAGGAAAACATTTTTAGCGCCGCGCTTATATCGGAAAATTTGTTTTTCCAATAACTTGGAAATGAAAAATCCGCAAATGAAAATTTGCATGGAGACTATTTCCGCAAATGAGGAGCAAACGTTTTAGCTTTTCATTGCTAAAAAATATTAATATTTTATTTTTACAGGCGCTAACTTCACAAGTCTAATATATCGAGATTAACTCGGAATTTTCCAATTTTCACGTTGAGGCGCTCCCAGAGACCTCAAAAACCCATTATACTAATAAAAAAAAATGTCCCGCCAGGTGAAACTCGTATCATAATCCATAAAACTATGCATATATTCTTCTACAGTATATCTAAATATATATATAATTCAATACTATAAACAGGAATATACAGATATACTGAATGTATTGTTTCGGATTATCACTCAAACACGACCTAACGGGAGCGATCATCCTAATTCTTCCCAGTACGCCCGAACTCATGTGTACTGCATTTCTATTTACAGAAACAGGATTCGCAGGAGCTTTAACCACCTATTAGCTGAAAAAGTTATTCGATCACTTGTTTCAAGGCAATGGATGTCTAATTTTAAGATTAATTAATGATTAAAACTATCATTTAAATATTTGCAATAGCTGAGGTAAAACATCTTTGCTTGAGAAAAATTAATGTAATTTGATAATTAAATTAATTTTTCTCATGCAAGGATCTTTTATCTCAGGTATTGCAAATATTTGAATGATTTCTTTATTTTTTATCTATAACTTAACATTTTTAAAGAATTTGGGTACCAAAGATGCACTTCAATATTTATCAAATTTATGTTATGAAAAATTGGCTGAAAGTACTTCTATAGCTATTACCTTTCTTGACCTTGCTAAAGCATTTGATACTGTTAATCATAAGATATTGTTAAAAAAATTATATAATTATGGAATTAGAGGCAGTGCTTACCTACTGCTCTCTAGTTATTTAACAAATAGAAAACAACGATTCAAGGTTAATGGTGCAGTGGGGGAGTTTTGTGGGGTAAAAACGGGAGTTCCACAGGGTACAGTGCTTGGTCCTTTGCTTTTTGTTCTATACATTAACTATCTGCTAATTAACATGCCGGATGATGTAGTTTTATCTTTTGCTGATGATACTGCAGTCATAAGCACTGATAGCGACTGGAAAATTGTAGAAGGTAAAATGAATAATTATCTAAAGCTTATCTCTGATTGGATGGCTTTAAATGAGTTATCCTTAAATACAGATTAAACCGTTTCCATTACATTTGGAAATTATATTGACAGCGTGCCTTCTGATTTTAACTTAGAAATAAATGGAGTTAGTCTTAAAAGAGTTGAAGTATGTAAATATCTTGGAGTTGTATTTGATTATAGACTGAAATGGGCAAATCATATACAATACATTGTTAATAAGACTAAGTATTTGACTTTTCTTTTCTGTAAATTCTCTAAGTTTATGCTTACTGAAACAATGTTACTTATTTAATATGCTTTTTTACATAGCTTAATTAACTATGGAATTATTGCTTGCGGTAGATGCTTGGCGTCACATAAAATATTATTACAAAAATTACAAACAAAACTGTTGAGAATTGTATTTGGGGATTGTTTTGTTGCTAATGAGAGACCATTGAGCATTGATCAGCTCTTTGCCATTGAATCTCTTATGTTTCACTGTAAAGAATTAACTTTTAATTACAAAAACTCCAATAGTATTACTAGGAATAAGAGCATTTTGCTGCCACAAATTTGTAAAACAGTGGGTAGTAATCGAAGCTATATAAAGGCCATTCATCTGTTTAATAATCTTCCTAAAGATCTGAGAGAGCTTCATTGTAATGAGTATTGTAAAAGAAAGATTAAGAAATGGATCATAACTGAAAATATCTCATAGAAAAAATAAAAAATAGAGTTTTTTAAATTTTATATTATATGTTGTCTGGGTCACTTATGTAATGATAAATTCTATTATTGTTAAACTTTAACAGCTGTGATGAAGGATGTTTGTTTTATTATAATTTTTCATTAGATTGTGAGTCTTAGGTTAAGTTTTTTTTTGTCCAATCCTGCGAACAGATATTTTTATATCTCTGCAGGGTTTGCGAGTGTGATATGTAAACTTGTAATCTTAATTGGAAATAAATAAATAAAATAAATAAAAATAAACTTTAACTTGCTTATAATAAAAATAATTAACCATCCATATTATTCTATTTTTGATTACTAAACTCATTTGATTATCGAATAAAAAAGTATTGATTCAAAGAAAATGCTTTTTTGTTACGTAATCTAAAAAAGTTTATAAAATCAGTTACATTTATTATTATCTAAAAATATGTAAGAAATACAATTTTTTGGTTATAATATATATATTCATACATACACATACATTAAAATATGTATAATTATAATATAATTCAGTTTAGTTAATTTTGATTATAAATAAAATTTTGGAAAATATTTTCTTTTGTTCGACCATTAGATTACTATCAACAAAGTTGTAGGACATTGTAACCAAACACTTTAAGGCTTTTTATAGGCTCCGCTAATTGGTCATCTGGATACATTCATACATTACTTACAATCTAATACTTGATTTCTTCGCTATAGCAGTGGACCATTGACCACTGCTCTGAGGTAATAAACGTTGAAATGATTTTCTGAGTTTATATTTATTTTATTTAGGTACAGGTATAAGATTGTAAAGGGGTTTGTAAAAAATAATAATAAAACTAATTATCTAGGTGGATCTATTATTATTCTTTAATATTTTAATATCTATTTATATTTTTACATTTTTTTCTTCATTAACGAGAGGATATTTTTTTGTACAATGTTAAAGAAGATCTGACACTCGTAACAAGTTGCAGTTTTTTATATCTACTTTACATGTAGATAATAATGACTGTAACTACCTTGCCTCTCACCAAATTATATATATGAGAAACTTAGATTTGAATATTGTAAGTCATAACTATCATTGAATTAAAAGTGAAAATTCTTATATAAATATTTGACTAAGAAGAAAATCAGTTATAATTATTTTTATCTAAATATACAGTAGATATTAAAAAATAAAAGTCCTTGCAACTATCAGATCTTTTGTAATGTCATGCAAAGAAATATACTTCCATAAGTAAAGAAGCACGTATAAGATTAAAGATACATATTAAAACAAACAAAGAATATCAATATCTACCTAGATAATAGGTCTCATCATAATTTTTGTATAAAACTCAATAGAGTTTTGTATTGTATTCTTACTCATTCTCATAAAATATAATAGATATGATAAAATGTAACCATTGTCATAATAAATTTCAAAGATTCTGCTTGAATAAAGATTTTTTTCTGGTAAATGCTTATTTAGTAAGTAATATTTACAACAACTTTTTAATAAAAATTAACAGAAACAAAATTCTATAATAATTTAATTTACTATAATATTTACAATCTAGTTTATTAGCTTTTCTTTGCACTATAAAAATGAATCAAAAGTCCAAAAATGGTATCAAAATAATATTGGCTACAATGCAAATGTTTGTAGTTTTCAACAAAAATTGCGTTTAAGTCTTCCGATAGATCAACATACAAAAATATTTCAGATACTTCTATATAATTTTTATACATTTTTTCATAGTTTAAAATGCATATTATATACAAACAAACACATTCACAAATATAATATAAATTATTTTAATTAAGATTGTATACATGAAGGTTATTTTTTAATTTTTTTTGTGTGTAATTCAATAATTATAATACTACAAAACATAAAAAATACAGAATATTAACTTATGAAATAAGTAACCAAATATCACTTGACAACAAATTGCCAATAATCAAGTCTAATTTGTAGTTGTTCTAGTTTGATTAGTCTTATGACAAGTCTAATTTATTCACTAATTGGAATTACACATGCAAGATATAACATGAATACTAGAGAAAACAAACTATTTGTTGTTGCTATGGACCATGGAGACTAAAAATAGAAGACCTATGTACTAAGTAGAATCCATCAATAGTTACACCTGGAGTTGCCAATGAAGACAGATATAGATCGTATAGACAAAGTGAAGCTCCCTGATTAAGGCTCGAATTAATAGTCGTGACTTGAGTATTGAGTATCACTTGGAATTCAAGTATCGTTACTTGAGTATAAGCTGTTACTTTAATTGAGTATGACATCTTTACCTACGACTATCATATTTGTGTGCTTTTATATTTCATATAAAAAAATGAAGTAACAGCTGATACTCAAGTAACGATACTCAAGTTTCAAGTTGTGCTTAATTTTCATCGTACTTACTTATTATGCATGATTCGATATAATGATATATGCTTTCTGAAATTCTACATACAGGCTGAAATTCCCATCTTTTAAATAGCATAAAAATGATGAAATTCCATTGATTCCAAAACAAAAAATAATTTGAATAATTAAATTATATAAAATTGATAGTATCAATTAATTTTTCAAATTATAAAGTATTAACTTTATAATACTGTTGGGTGGACTATTAGCACGATGGATATAAACATTTCGCTGATCACACCCTGGAAGGGCGCTCTAAATTACCATGTCGTGCACTTTAAAGATAACAAGTATCTTTAAAAGAAATGCAGTACACATGAGTTCGGGCGTACTGGGAAGAATTAGGATGATCGCTCCCGTTAGGTCGTGTTTGAGTGATAATCCGAAACAATACATTCAGTATATCTGTATATTCCTGTTTATAGTATTGAATTATATATATTTAGATATACTGTAGAAGAATATATGCATAGTTTTATAGATTATGATACGAGTTTCACCTGGCGGGACATTTTTTTTTATTAGTATAATGGGTTTTTGAGGTCTCTGGGAGCGCCTTAACGTGAAAATTGGAAAATTCCGAGTTAATCTCGATATATTACAGCCCAGAGTGTCTCAAAAAATAAAATTTCACTCAAAAATATTGCAAACGGAAGTGTAAGATACGAGGGCTAGGCCGTGTATAGGCAAAAATACACAAAAAAACCGTTTTTTTCCTTTTTGACGTTGTTCCACCACTTTTAAAGATCTGAAAAAATTTTTACATACTTTTGGTGCATAATTAAATATTATATATTTTTTCCAAAGTGTCGTCTATCTTAGTTTTCGAAATATCTCAAGAAAAAATTTTCAAACATCTCTAGAAATTTGAATTTTGCACCTACAAAAAAATCATTAGAGACTAATTTATAGGGCTTCAAAAAACCTAAATTAAAAAAAAAAGAGTATTCTAGCTTAAAAATTGACGGAGATAGAGCTAAGAGACTCAAAAAATGAAAAATTGCGTTTTTGAGGTTAGGTTTAGGTTTAGAAGGCTGAAAATTTGTATAGAGGTATATTTTTTTATATAGAATATAATGGCTATATCAGTTTTTCTCTCTGCTTCTGGGGCCAATTCACCTATCTTACCCGGCTAGACCCTTTATCGACATATTTAAGCGATTAACATATTTTTTTATATAAAATTTTATGTATGTTTTCATTTCGACTTATAAAAATATCTCTGTTCATTGAGTAAAATAGAACGTGAGAAGGCAGGCCGAATGATCGTCGTCCTAGACAAAATGAAATTTTTTTTGTGCGCATTTGCTTGCCATAAGAAAGTCAATAGATAGATAGCGTTGTAGCCCCCTGGCGGCTAATCATCGAATATAAATATACACATTTATATAATAGTACTAATAATTGATCACCAGTCGGCTACCACGCTTTCTATCTATTGACTCTCTTATGGCAAACAAATGCGCACAAAAAAAATAAAAGAGTTTAGAACTTATAAGCTGGTAGTCTGGTAGTTTCATTTGGTCTAAGACGACGATCATTCGGCCTGCTTTCTCACGTTCTATTTTACTCAATAAATAGAGATATTTTTATAAGTGGCAATGAAAACATAAATAAAATTTTATATAAAAAAATATTTCAATCGCTTAAAAATGTCGATTAATTTACGCTGAATTTCTAAAATTCTCATTGGAATTCCATTATAAATTTCCAATTGGAATTGATTGGAATTCCAACATGGATTTCCAACAAAATCCAATTGGAATTCCAATTCGAAATTCCAATTGGAAATCAAATTGGATTTTTTCAACGGGGTAATCAGTACACAATTTCAACAAAATGCGTAAGAATTGTTTTGGAAATACATGGCTTTTCAGTTCCTAATCAGTGTTAAATCAGTACTGAATTCGAAAAAAACAATTCGTACGAATTTTGTTAAAATTGTGTACTGATTACGTACAGATTCCGTACTGAGTCGATTCTCTCATTTCGTATATGAATATTATTTCCCGAATACAGTACTGATACAATACTGATTTGGCACTGATTAGAAACTGAAAGGTCACGTATTTCCGAAACATTTCGTACGAATTTTGTTAAAATTGTGTACTGATTACGTACTGATTTCGTACTAAGTTGATTCTTTCATTTCGTATACGA
Source organism: Anastatus disparis (assembly GCA_017163975.1). Classification (NCBI taxonomy): domain Eukaryota; kingdom Metazoa; phylum Arthropoda; class Insecta; order Hymenoptera; family Eupelmidae; genus Anastatus; species Anastatus disparis. The sequence goes on along the minus strand of JAFFSR010000041.1, from coordinate 74,141 downwards.
ATATTCTTTCCCGAATTCAGTACTGATTTCACACTGATTTAATATTGATTAGGCATGAATTTTGTACATTATTTGCGTTGCGTTATGGAACCATTTTCAGGACATGCGCAGTACTGATTTTGTGTAAATTTTATGTTTATTTTACACCGATTCAATGTTAACCAAGTCCTGATTTCAATGTGAAATCAGTACTGAATCAGTACGAATTTTTTTAACAGGGTTTAAATAAAAATTATGTCATGATGAATTAAAAATTTGTTCTACTTAATTGCATTAGAATCAATAAAAAAATATAATACGAATTCATTCTTTTTAATCACGTGTTTCAATAACGAACCATAAAACAATCGAAAACAGTATTTGACGTTTACTAGGACTAACAACTACACGGAGAAAGGAAAGTATTGTTAAAATAGGTTCAAAATCAAGTATATCTAATTTATGTACTAAGGTACTTAAAAAAAGAGAGGCGATATAATTTTAATTAGTACTATAGCTTGAATTTTAAGGACCAATGTTGGTACTATTATATTATGAAGTAAGAGCATAAATTTGCGATGCTTACTGTCTTGTTTTTGGTACTAAGACTGATATTTCACCTACTCGATTCAAGGGCAATATTTCGCAGAAATTGTAATTATTTATCTCTTTTCGGGCGGCTTTTCCTGTTACTAGAATTAAAAATTGATAAATATAGAATTATTTACATAATATATATCACTTCAAAATTACTAATAATTAATATTTTGATTCGTGATATTTAAGGAATAAAACGATACATGTTTATCTTCCATATTCCGTTTTGAAATAGTTACTTTTGAGTTTAAAATTAATTATTAGTAATTTAAAATTGATATATATATATATATATATATTAAATGATTTACATTATATTTATCAACTGTTGAAAATTGTTACACAATTTAATGAGTTTTAGGTTAATAGGAATTAATTATATTGAAGTTTTTCGCTCCTAACGTCGCTCGGTTGAATTTTCTTTTATTATATTATTATGTATGAATGACTAATTCTTAAGTAAATAAGACTTAATTAATTTAAGTTAATTTTAAGTTAATAAGACTTAATTAATTTAAGTTAATTTTAAGTACTAAATAAAATTGAAAATAATTTGATGAAACATAATATAAAAATATATGTACACATGTGCTTAAAGTAAAAAAGCGTATAATTTATTCCTTTAAGTGACTATTTCTCACTCTACTTCTATAAGAAAAACAAAGATAGTACGATATTTAATATAAATAAACTGAGAACTGGGAACTGAGTAACAACTATAATTTCCAGACCTTAATATATGACCATGAATTTGATTTATGAAATTAATTTTTACGATAAACATGCTCAAAAAAATTTCACGTTCATTTCTAATAAAAATATCTTCACAAAGGTATTTTTAGGCACGACCGCTATACGGAAGTGCCTTATATTTTCGACATCGCGAAAAATTTAACCCTTTAAAATATGTTATTTTATGATAAAAAAACTTATTTTTATAGCAAAATAAGACTATTACGAGGCTTCCTTAAAATGTATGTATCGATGTATGTGTGTGAAAAATCAAGTTTATGAATTTTCTCGACAAATTTTCATCCGATCTGAATAATTCAAACAGGGAATTATTTTAAATAATAACATAAGTAAACGTTTCTATTTTTAAAAAAATCGTTGAAAGCGTTTTTAAATAGGCACCTTTTAAATGGTCAAAAAAATGGATTTTTGGTGATAAATTGAAGAATACGATTTTTTTTTGAAAAGTATGTCAAATAAAAGTCATAGAATATAAGAAAATAAATGATTTTTATATTATACATTTTTCTCTAAAGTCAATATTTTTCAAATTGTTTATGAAAAATGTTAAAATTAAAGGCTTTTTAATGATATTTTGATAAATATTATTTAAAAAAATATATATATAACACTAAAAAGATGGATTTTATTTTTTTCTATAAATTTTATTTTATATACTTTTTTTCAAAATTCGTTTTTTTCAAGTTATCACCAAAAAATCATTTTTTCGACCTCTAAAGGGATAACTGTTTTACAACCACTCGAACGATTTTTTTTCTTCTGCCTATATTTATTTGTATTATTGTTTTGAATCATCATCCGTCGGAATAATTCAGATCAAATAAAAACTTTATACAAAACTATACTTTTAAGCTACTGAACTATAAAATAATTTTTTTTACTTGTAACTTTTGATAGATTATCCTATTCAAAATTTTAAAAAGTATACATGAAAATATGTCTTTTTCACATAACATAAATTTCTTTGAAATTGATCAACTTTATTCATAACAAAAATTTAAATAATTATAAATTTGTTTTTTCAAATAAATACAATGAATTCAAATCTCCTGTTGGAAGTTGCGGTAAAAAATACAATGAAAAAAGAAATAAGATTAACATTTAATACTTTTGCGTTTGTAAATGTTTTGTTTTAATATTCTTTGAATATTAAATAGCAAGTGCAAAGCGCGAGCGTTTACGGTCGTGCCTTATATGCAATAAGCGAAGCTTTTTGCATGCCTTGCATCACTTCGCGATGCAAGGCCCCAGGTCATTTCAGAGCTGACCGAAGCGAAGCTCTGAAAAGACCGAAATGCGAGCCACAGTAGCGAGCTAGTATATATATGAAATACGAAATTTAAATTAAAATAACCATAAGATTAAAATACACATTTTTAGTTAATGTTAAATTTAAATATTTCAGAATAATAAACTAACTATTTGCAATCACTTAACAATCCTTTTAACATCTAATATAAAATATTGATGAGATACAAATATTAAAAAGTGTATGTATCACAAGTAAGGTTCGCATATAAATATTATAATATTTAGAAAATTTTTGATATTAATAGAATATTAATTTAAAAAATTAAATATTTTTTCATTGATGACAGGTAACTTTTCAAATATAGTTAAAGTAATACTGTAAATGTCAATCAAATAACATTTCCATTAACATAAATTTCAACGCTATAATTATTAAAATAAACATTTTTATTTAACTACAATCTATTGTAATAATTATTTTTTTAGATAGATATAGATATAGATATTTATTTATTTTGTAAAAAGAGTACAAAAAGGCGTGTAATACATGAAATAGTAAGTAATAATTCTATAAAAAGTATTGCACATAATAAGATAAGATATCACAGTCAATTATTAAAATTAATATATAATACTGTATCAGTAAGTCACCATGTAAAAGTGATATCACAGACTATTCTAAATACACACAGAAAACATAAATTACAATAAAAAACAGTCTTAAATATCTATCAGTCATTGAATTAAAATACATAATTTAAAAGAGGAATCACTGTCATGACATCAATAAAAATAAAATTGGACAATACTATAAAAATAAAATTGAACAATACAATAACAAAGTAATAGTAAATAATTGAAAAATAAAATAATAATTAGATTTAAAAACAGTTTCCACTCTTTTAGGCTGCTTCTGTGAGGTGTTGACAGATGTCACTTTCGAGTCAGTTCTTGATGGTGTAGAGGCACTGATTGGCTGATTAGGAGCAGCTTTGCGTGCGACCTGTAGAACTCCATTGGCCTTGATGCTTCCACCGGCAGACGACCTTGAATTGTTTCTTATTTTTTCCATGCATCTTTTGCACTCGTATTTTGTGCCACTTTCCATTTTTGAGCGAGTCATGCATTTCGCATGACAGCGCTGTCGGCATGTAAAACACAAATGGAGCTTTGCCATGCCCCATTTATCATTAGTGGATAACTTACAGATCGCACAACTGTCCATAACTCCAACTTCTTGTGTATACTCCTTAAAGGGTAAGGTAAACTTCTATATTATTGGTCAAGGAGTAGGTTGAGAAATCAGCCACCAGGATCTCTGCCTGCAGATGAAAATTGCCTCCCAACTAACCTCAAAACTGCAACAATTCTAACCTCCGAAGTGCAGCGTCTTGATGTAAATTATGAAATAAAATGCAAGGACCGCTAATAAAACTGATGATTTATAGCTGAAACGGTGCCTTGCAAATTGAGCGTGCAAGAATCTGCAAGAAAAACGCCCTAGGGCACAAAAATGCAGTACCAGAACAAAAATAACAAGAGTGAAAAATAAAGCGTGTTTAACTACTTACAGATGGTGAGAGAGGTGATGGATGAATATATATATATAAAAAAAATAATAATTTTATTTGATGAACAGTTATATAAATATTATATATTTATAATTGTATAACTAAATTTATTAAATAAAAATTTTATTTAGTTATCATTCAGAGAATAAAGTATTTAAATTAGTTTCCATGAAAATATATTATTTAAAAAGTTACTTGTTAACAATTTTTTATAAATAAAATACATTTAACCATAATTACATTTTCATTTGTACACATGATAGTATTTAAATGAATTGTCATTCATATAAAAATTGTTAACAATCAAATACATTACAATTACATATTAATATATTAAAATTATATCCACCTTAATTACATTTTCATTTGTACACGTGTTTGTATTTAAATGAATTATCATTTATATAAAAATTGTTAACAATTAAATATATTAAAATTTATTTCATCAAAGCAATAATATTTTTAATAAAAGAAACATTAATTTTCAAAATACATCAAATTACCTCATTTAAAAAATTATCATTACATGATATAAAAATATTTTTTTCAATATCGTTTGAACATAAATTTTATGAAATATAATTTTAAAAAATTATTTATTTGATATTGAATTTTTTCAATGATCAATTATAAAGATAGGAAAATATATGAAATACTAATAAATTTTTCTGATTATGTCTATAATTATGTATTTATATTTATGAACTGTCTAGATAGAAGGAAAATTTCCCCTTAAAAAGTAAACATTTCAAAAGAAAATTTACTTATTATTTGCGAAACACTTATAATAAATGCGGAAAAAAATAATATTCTGTAATATTACCCTAAAATTTTTATTAAATATGATCATTGAAAGTACAATTATTCCATTATGTTGAATTTGTTGTCAAAGTTTGATTATATTTTACTATAAGAAGATATAAAAATTGACTGTCATATTTAACTGTCTTCCCATTCTATTGTTGAATTTCCATAAAAGGAATGTTTTAACTTGTAGTATGTACCATGATGATTATTTATTTGAATTTTCAAATTTTTCTAATTATTAGTTTTCAAGATATTTAGATTTCTGATGCCAAATAGAAAAATATTAGTAATTAATATTGGAACTCGAACTCCTCCATAACTAATGAATAGATTTATTTAAAAATTTAACTAAATAATCTTCGTGATACATCCTGTATGTTAATGCTCTTTATTTAAAATTTTAAAATACAATGGAAATATAGTCAATATTTATGGGCGCAAGTGTACTGTCCATTTGACACCTCCTTAAAAAATTCATACTTATAAAATTTACATAATATTTTATAAAAAATATTAAAATGATAATCATATATTTAATATTATTTCAAACTATGAATAAAAAGTTTAAAATTATCATTTAGTGATAACTTATAAATAGTTATATTATTTTATCAAATACATTTCCAACTTGAATAATTATCTTCATGTTAAAACTAAATTTAATTAGCATTCACTTCCACAAGTTATTTAAAAAATTTACCAATATTCAAAGTTATTAAAAAGTTAATTATTAAAAGTATTCCTATATCAAAATTTCAAAATTCTATTAATTTAATTTTTTATTCTTTACATTAGAAAATTAGTTTTGATGTTGAAATTTTTTTGTGATATGTAACATGTATATATATTATCTTATAGTAAAATATTTCATCACCTTGTATAAAAATTATTTTTTAAAAGTAGAATAATACTGTGAATAAACAAATGATTATAAGAAAATATTGAAAACTATGAATAACAATAAAAAAGCGTTAGGCTCGAGATAAATAATGATTGTTTATTATCATTTATACATTTTTGAAATGTAGATACTGCAAATATTCGTAAATAACTGTAAATAAATTATAGAATACATTTATTAGAAATAACTCTAAATAATTTTCATTTTAGTTCTTTTTACAACAAACTTTTTTCAATGATTTATTATATATATATGCGACATTTCACACCAACTGGAAGAGAAAAAAAATAAAAATCCCTGAAACTCTAAGAATATATTGTTTTTGTTACCCAAAACATATAAAAAAAATTTCAAGGATTCATATATATGACAGTTTAAATCTTAAATATCTATAAGATGAGCATAAGATTTATATAAACAGATTATTTCCAAACAAATCAGAATTGAGCATAGTATTCGAAACAGTACAATCACAAACAAATAACTATAATTGTGGCGTTTTTGCAATTGTTTTTGCTGTTGCAATACTTTATAATTTAGGTCCATAATGTTTAAGATATGAATTCTCTCAAATGCGATTACTTTATCAGGAATTTTTAAAATGCAACAAATAAGAATGTTTCCAGTTTTACAAAATTATAATAATGCAAATAATAATTACGATAATCCAACGGACACGATAAGGAGGATTTTTTGTCATGAGCAGCGTCTAAATCAAATACCATTGAATTTAGATTTCGCCGAGCTTGAACTATTAGAAAAAAACTCACAAACGCATTTATTGGCAGGACAAAAAAAGATCATGGAAATGTATCGTAAACAAAAGAATTCGAATCATGAAACAATTTTGATGGAAATTGACGATGACATTTCAGATACAAATTTTTTAAAACCAGATAATGATATAATGGGAATCGATGATATCTACTTAAATTATAACGATAGTAAAATTAGGACAGTTGAGATTAAATTAAATGAAGGAAAAAAAGAATCAAAAGAAATGGATAAAAAAGAAGCTTTATTTGTAATAGGACTTAAGAGCATGACAAAGCTGCCCGCCTTCTAATAATATTTCCAATCCTAGCTTATAAATAAACGATGCGTTTAATCGAGTTTTTTTGCTACAAAGTAAAAATTTGTAAGATTAAACTCTAGTGAGGACAACTCAAGAAATCCACCACAATATTATACATATAAAGTTATTATAAAAACTTTGAATGCATCGTATTTTATGGTTAGGTTTATCGAGTTGGATATCTAATTTCCAATCCAAACTCATAAAAAAATAACAAGTTCAAATGATTTCTTATTTAAGCAAAAATTATTTTATTAATATAGATTTAGTGCGGATAAGTCATCATATTTGTTTAATTTATAAATTTAAAAAAATATTGATGAAATAAAAAAAGCAAAACTCAATTGCTGCCGCTCCGACATCTCGTTAATAGGAAAATGGTAACAAAACAATCACATAAATATAAAAAAATTTCAGAAAAAGACATTATTATGGAAATGCAAGAAAAAAAAGTAATGATAAATTAGAACTTAGACGAGTTCAAGAAACTTACTACGTAAGAAAAAAGCTTATTTGAAAATGAAAAAAGGACAACTAAATAAATATAAACAGAAATTAGAAAATACTAAGGTAACAAAATAGCAATTCAAGGAAACAATGAGTACTGATAAATTTGAACAAATACGTGCGAATGAGACTTTATACAAAAAAGAAGCTTATATAAAAATGAAAGAAGAACAACCAAATAAATATAAAAAAAATTAAAATATTAAGATATAAAAAATAAAATCATTACTAAGATAATAAAATTGAAATTTAAAGGAAAAATGAGTATCGATTAATTGGTACAAATACGTGTGAATGAAGCTCCACGTAAAAAAGAAGATTAAATAAAAATTGAAAAAAACAACCCAATAAATATAAAGAGAAATTAAAAATACTAAAATAACAAAAATGAAATCAAAGATAAAAAAGGGTACTGATAAAATGGAACAAATACGTACAAATGAAGCTACACGTAAGAAAAAAGCTTACATAAAAATGAGAGAAGAACAACCAAATAAATATAAAAAAAATTAAAATATTAAGATATAAAAAATAAAATCATTTGAAAATAGGGATACTAACAAATTGAGAAATCGCATGAGAAAGAAAAATTACGCAAAAAAGAGACTTATAGAAGAGTTATTAGTGAACAATATAATGAGTATGAGAGAATGGTACAAATTAAAAATCAAAAATTGGAAAATGCCGATATTATTAAGGAAATACAAGTAAAAAATAATTGTTACTAATCAAAATAATTACGCACAAGGTGTAAACAAATAGAAATTGATGACAATAAACATGTTAATAATGATACTACAATAAATAAACCAATAGATGAAAAAAAGCGAAAACATAAATATGATTCTTACCAATTAAAGACATTATTTATTAAGTATAAGCAATTAAAAATTAAAGACAACAATTATAATGAAAATTACAATAATAATAATTATAATAACAATTATAATATTGTATTGAACAAAGTTACTGATAAAACAATAGAGGGCAAATTAGAAAAAAAATTAAAAAAATCAAATAAAAAAATATTAACTGAAAAAATTAATTCAAAACTGATTGGTTGCACAGCAAATATATATTTCGATGAAAATCTCATATCTGAAAATTACATGAGTTTCATGACAAATACATGTGTTTATCGTGATGCGGAAGATTTTGCTTTCGAATATACTAGAAGTAACGATTTCCCCAATTGTTGTCATAAAGGTCAAGTAGAATTGTTAGAAAATCCTCCTCACCCAGAACAATTAAAGTGTTTAGCAACTAAATTAACGGAAAAAAGTATTGATTTTCGACGAAATGTTAGGTTGTACAATAATGCTTTAGCATTCGCAAATTTTAGTGTTAATTTTGATACATTGCCGGGTAAAGGACCACAAGTTATTAGGATATGTGTGAAAATTTTCCATAATGTATATGCGTTACATTCTAATAAAGATGAAGCACGTAAATATGGACAATTATATATTTTAGATAATAAAATGGCAGCGATTAAACGGAATGAGTTTAATATAAATTTAACATTATTGAAACATTTAGATATTTTGATAAAAGACATTAACCCTTATGCTGAAGCCTATTAAATGATGCATAAAGTAGAAGAAGAAGAACTACAATGACGTGCCAAAATCTATTGTCCTCCAAGAACTGTTACTATGTCTATTGTCCGCAATAATATTTTGAATAAAAATAGATATAATCTATCTACTGTTATGAAGTTGCAATAGTATATGTTGAAGAAGACGATTAGCCTCCTATTAAACGTGATATTGTCATTTACTTTAAGTATGATGAACCTATTAGTATACAGACAATTAGCAAACATACAGATCCTATGACATATCCGCTTATTCATCCAAATGGTGGTTTTGGATGGATGCCAAATATGAAAAGTAAATTTGGAAAATGTAATATTTCAAATTTTTAATTTTATAATTATAGACTTAGTGTTAGAAATGAATTCAATCCATTCCTTAATTTGGGAAAATTATCTCGACAGTTCATTGTTGAGGCGTTTGAAAAAGTTGGAACCACTAGATTATATTTCATACGAAAAAACCAAAACTTATTAAGAAGTGATTGTTATAAAGGTGTTATGGACTATTTACATAACAAAAAAAATTAGATTCTTCAAAAATTGGGAAAATTATCTCGACAGTTCATTGTTGATGCGTTTGAAAAAGTTGGAACCTCCTGATTATATTTCATACGAAAAAACCAAAACTTATTAATAAGTGATTGTTTTAAAGGTGTTATGGACTATTTACATAACAAAAAAAATTAGATTCTTCAAAAATTGGAAAAATTGTAGTATTATCGTCAAACTTTACAGGAAGTCCACGATTTTTAAAACAAAATTACATTGACTCAATGACACTTGTAAATTATCATGGTAAACCTGACATTTTTGTAACTATGACCTGTAACCCACATTGTAAAGAAATAACCGAAAACTTGGAAATTTATGAAAATGCAATAGATAGGCCAGATATTATAACAAAAGTATTTTATTAAAAAGTAGAAGAATTAAAAATGTAGTAATAAAAAAGGGAATATTAGGAAAATGAATTGCATATAGCTATGTAATTAAATTTAAAAACGAGGATTACCGCATATGCGTATGTTGTTACTCTTAGATAAAAATGATAAATTTGATATTCCCGAAAAAGTTGATAAAATAATAAGTGCAGAAATTTCAAATAGAGATATTTATCTAAAATTATAAAGTATTGTTAAACAATTTATGATACGCGGTCCCTGTCATATGCAAAATATAAATTGTCCATGTGTGGATGAAAATACGAAACAATTTACGAAAAATTTTCCAAAAAAATTTAATAATACAACAACATTTAAATCGAATGGATATCCACTATACAAACGCAAAAATGATGGCATCAAAATTATTTTCAAAAATAAATTTACAGAAAGAATTGCAGATAATGGATTTGTTGTTCCTTACGATCCTTACTTATAATTGAAATTTAATGCACACATAAACGTAGAAGTTTGTTGCACTGTTCAATGCATTAAATATTCATTCAAATACTGTTATAAAGGTCATGATTGTTCATACATTAAAATACATCAAGTAAATGTAGATTTTCAATCAGAAAATAAAGACACTTTTCAAAATGACAATAGTAAAAATGTTAAATATGAATATGACGAAATCCGAAAATACATTAATACACGATATTTATGTCCACCTGAAGCAATGCACAGATTATTAGAATATCCTTTACATGTCATTTCACATACTATAAAACGTCCAAGCGTTCATTAAGAAAATCAACAAAACGTATTTTTAAAGAAGGAAGAGAAGAAATGATCATGCAAAAAAATGTGGGAACAACATTAATAGCATTTTTTTAATTGAATAGAGAAGATTTTGAAGCACGAAATTACTTGTATTCAGAAATACCAAATTTTTATACATTTGATAAAAAACTGAAAAAGTGGAATAAAAGAAAAAAAAGAAAACCAATACTTAGTAAAATGTACTTAGTAAGTCCAAAAGATAGAGAACGTTAATTTATTAGGTTATTACTATAACATGTGAAAGGAGCCACGTCTTTTGAAGCTTTGCGTACTGTTGATGAAGTGATGTACAATTCGTTTTATGAGGCAGCTAAGGCAAAACAATTAATTAATGAAGATGAAGAATGGGATAGATGTTTGGAAGAAGCATCTTCAACAGAATTATCTTATGCTCTTTGTGAATTATTTGCTTTTATTTGCGTTTTTCATGATCCTATAAATGCACGAGATTTATATGAAAAATATAAAGATAAATTTTACCACCCTGAATACAAAAAAAAATATAGGTGAAGATCATGCATTGAATGTTATTAAAAATAATTTACAAGTCAATGGATTTTCATTGAACGATTTTAATTTACCTAACATAAGCACATTTATAGAAGAAGATAATAATTAAACAATTTTAAATCATAATAATAATATTCTTAATGAATTAGAAATAAAAATAAATTCTTTAAATGATAAACAAAGGTAAATATTCAACCCTACTATAAAAAGTTTAAACAACTAAAGTAAAGAATAATATATTTTTATAGATGCACCAGGTAGAAGTGGAAAAAGTTATTACTTAACGTTTTAATAGCTTATTTTAAATATCATATCATACATTATTTATGTGTAGCTTGGACAGGTATACCAGTGAATTCATTAGTCGATGGAAAAACCGTGCAGACAACATTTAAACTACCGTTAAATATAACAAATTGTACAACTTGTAATGTTAAACCTAATTCTGCAGGAGGCAAGCAATTATAGAAAACACAAATAATTATTTGGGATGAAATATCCATGACTTCAAAATTTGCTTTTGAAGCAGTTGATCATCTTTCTCAAGATTTATGCGTTGTAAACCAACCCTTTGGTGGTAAAACTGTAATTGTATCTGGAGATTTCAGGCAAACATTACCAATTGTACGACATGGTAACCATATGAACATTATTAAAAATTCAGTTAAATTTAGTTCATCATGGCAAAATTTTAAACAAATGAAGTTAAATGAAAATCTGCGAGTTTTGGTTAGCGATAATAATTTTAAACAATGATTATTAGATATCGGAGAAGGAAAATGCCGCAATGTTTTTGAAGATGATAATGAACTAAGCGCTATACCAGATAATTTTATCATTAAAGAAAATCTTGTCGAAGAAATATTCGGAAAAACAATAAAAATAAACAATACGAATTTAACGGAAAAAGTTATTTTGGCTCCTAAAAATAATGATGATACTGAAATCAATAACAATGTTTTGAATTTAATGGAAGGAAACCATGTTGAATATTTAAGTATTGATACAGCTGAAGATGATAACAAAGAAAATTTAGATATTATGTTACCTACAGAATTTTTAAATAAGTTAACTGCTAATGGACTTCCACCACATAAATTACATTTAAGAGTAGGAGCTATAATAATACTTTTAAGGGGAGACACAAGTAAAACTGCGTTCTTTGACAAAAAAATGACGTTTATTATTTTTCATTTTTCACCTATAACACTTACAACATAATCCATGCGTAATGTTGTTCAAAATCATCTGAAAAATCTATAAAAAAATTTTCAGCCTGAAATATTAAAAATTGTGAGACTAGTTCCATTTTAACTACTGCTCGGTTTACTGGTAAATGAGGCAGCAGCTTAAATGGAACTAGTCTCACAGTTTTTAATATTTCAGGCTGAAAATTTTTTTATAGATTTTTCAGATGATTTTGAACAACATTACGCATGGATTACGTTGTAGGTGCTATGGGTTAAAAATTAAAAATAAAAAACGTCATTTTTTTGTTGAGAAACACAGTTTCACTCGTGTCTCCGCTTAAGAAATTTAAATGTCAACAAGGGACTTTGTAATGGAACAAGGTTGATAGTGAAAAAATTGCCTAAATATTCCATTCAAGCGGAATTAGCAACTGGTCAAAACAAAGGTAAATTAGTTTTCATTCCAAGAATAAGTTTATCTCCATCTACGAAAGAAATTCCATTCAATATGCAACGAAAACAGTTTCCTATTGGATTAGGATTTGCAACGACTATTAAAAAATTTCAGTCATGGGCAATTATATGTTGCTCTTTTAAGGACGAATTTAAAAAATAATTTAAAATTATTTTAAGGTGACCACGCTATTGTCAACGGAGAAAATAAAAATAATCAGAACACAATATATACAAAAGACATTGTTTATAAAGAGATATTATAAAGAATATGTCAAGAGATGTTGTATATGTTGTTGTGTAATAGTTGAACTCGAAATATAATAAAAAATATAATATTTACTAAAATATATGTATATGATATCAAATGACGCTTTGAAAATAGTTTGATATGATGTTGAATCAGCTATATAAGAGGACGTGCTGTTAAATCGGTTGCATATGGGGATGCGCTTTTGAACCAGCTGCATATTGGGATGCGCTGTTGAATTGGCTGCATATTCGGGTGCACTGTTTAATCGGCTGCATATTGACTGCATATTTATGAAGCTAAATAAAATATAGGATCTGAAAAATTATTGAGCCTAAAAAAATATTAGGCCTAAAAAATATAGGGCGCAAGAAAATATAAGGCCCAAAAAATATAAAGCCCATAAAATATAGAGACGAGAAAATTATTGGGCCCATAAAAATAAGGCTCAAGAAAATATAAGGCCCAAAATAATAAAAAGCCCAAAAAATATAAATACCAAAAAAATATTGGTTCCAAAAAATTATTGGGTCCAAAAGAATATAAGGCCCAAGCAAATATAAGGCCCAAAAAAATATTAAGCCCAAAAAATACAGAGACCAAAAAAATATTGAGTCCAAAAAAATTTAAGGTGCAAGAAAATATAAGGCCCAAAAAAATATAAAGCCCACAAAAATATAGAATAAAAAAAAATATTGGACCCAAAAAAATAAGGCTCAAAAAAATAAAGAGCCCAAAAAAATATAAAGATGAAATAAAAGAAGGGCCCAAAAAAATGGGCATTGAATAAAAATATAGGGCCCAAAATAATATAAGACCCAAAAAAATACCCAAAAAAGAAGTTTATGACTAATGAGTACTAATTATATAGGGCCCAATAAAAAATTGCTACTTTTATTACCAAAAGATTAGACACATTTCAGAAATGTGGAGGACCGAAGAACCAGAGAACTGGAGAACCGGAGAACCGGAGAGCCGGAGCACCGGAGAAACGGAAAAAAAGTGGTTTCACTTTAATATAATATAAAATTTTAATAAAAAAGAGATTTAATTTTTTTAATGGATTCAATGTTATTTTCATTTCCTTTTCACGAATACTTATCCATCTTCGGCAAACAATGTAATTTTATAGCACTAAGTAGCATCGATCTGCATTTATGTCACACCTAGCCGTGTCATAAGTAGTCCATTATTTTACCGTGCCTATCAGCCTTGCTACGCTCGGCAATAACCGCACGGTGCATAATTACACTGCTAATGCTACGGACAGGCGTAACAGCGGATTTATGCTAGTAAGTGTTCTAAAAAATCATATGATACTCGTAGTATAAATCGCCTATATTGCACGACGTGAATTATTACCCTAGCTTCACTCAGGTGCTAATACACTTCGTGCCATGATAGGCAATTTGTCACTTGCATCATAATGTACTAATATTTGTTCTCATAGATCTAGATCTTTATAAAATCCATTATAATACTTTTCAATCTATCTGCTTTCCAAAAAGATCATTATTTATTAACTTTTCAGGTAACATCCCCAATAAGAAGCAAAAACTTTTAAAAAACAGAATTTTTTCTACTTATGACTGCTACGCATCTAAACATGCATTAAATAAAAGTATTTAAAAGTTCCTCATCATAACACAGCCTTTTTATCGAACAATAAATATTTAAAAAAATGTTTTTAATGCTATTACAAATATTTATAGATGTATTAAATAATAATTCGATATGAAGTATCTCTGGGTTCAAAGTAATATGCTGTCTATTATGGTCATAAGTAAAATAGTAGTAATTTTTAAAGCACTTGATCTGCATTCAAATGCATCTGAAAACACATTTCGATGTGTAAAAAACTATTTTTCGCCTACACAGTCACTGTTTTTTGCGGTCAAGTCCCCAAATATAGTGAAAAATGCAATAAAAATCGTTTTTTTCAACTTTAGCCAAATAAGTTTACGAAATAGATCCCGAATAATGAAACATAAAACGAGGAAAAGCAAAAGCTCATTTTTTAACGAGAGAGTTTGAAAAAAATTAGGAATATTTGGAGTCTATAAAAACTCCCGCATGCAAATTTTTAAATCGTTTTAAGCAATATTTCGTCAGAAATATAAAAAAATTGAAAAATCACGTTTTTGAGGTTATATAGTGAAAGGAGGGGTCTAGAGGTCTAAAAATTTGGCTAAGGATTTTTTTTTTCATATGACCTTTCGAGTGGAAAAGCCTGTTTATCAAAACCGCTGTGGGCAATTTTTACATGCTTATCCCCCTAGAGCCTTTAAAACTTTTACAAAGTGTTAAGGCGCGGTGGGATTCTACGTACCGTATGTTACAAAGATTTATTGAATTTTCAAATATATTATTAACTATTCTTTTATCAATAGATAAGGGACCAGATATGATAACTGCTTCAGAATTGAAAATTGTCAAAGAATTTATTGCATTATTAGAGCAATTTTATCAGGCTACTCAAATTATTTCGAAGGAGAAATATTTTTCTGGTAGCAAAACTATCCCAACTATGAAAACAATTAAAAACAATTTAAGCAAAATTTCAGTCAATTCAGAATCAGGTACGTGACTTAAGATGTTACTTACAAAAGAATTTTCCAAACGCTTCGGCGACATTAAAAAAATGTCTCTGTTAGCAATGGCTACTTTACTTGATCCTCGTTATAAAAAATTGTATTTCGAAAATCATATCGCCTATTCTAATACACTTAGAAAAATTATTAAAAAATTAAACCTTAGAAAAAGTTCCAATGAATTAATAGAAGACACTGAGTTGCCAGAAACTCAATTGCAAGAAAAAGAAGTAAACGATTTCTGGTCATTCCACAAAACAATGGTTGATTCTGACACTAATAAAGAAACTGCAAACACAAGATCAAAGTGACATCCCCGAAGATTTAAGGTATTATCTTTATCAATCTGTAATAGATATGGACGCCAATCCTATTATATTTTGGAATAATTATAAGGAAACAGGTTCATCGAAAATTGCTAAAAGGCATTTAAATGTGATGTCAACGTCTGTTCCTTCAGAAAGATTGTTTTCCAAAGCAGGAAATATCATGACTGATAAAAGAAGTCGCTTGACCGGTGCGCACTTGAAACAACTCCTATTTTTAAATTCGCTATCGGTGGAGGAATGGAAACTCGAAAAATTCTCTACATAACAATTATGTTGACAGTTTTCAAATGTATTAGATTATAAATTTTGTAATTTTTTAATAAATCTTTTATGATAAACTTAGAATTATTTGTTTCTATTTATACTTATTTTTATAACTGTATTAATAAAGCAACGTACACATACATTACATATTAAAAATTTTTTGTTGTATCGAGTATCGATACGTAGAATATCGATACTTATGTGTCGATATTTTACTATATCGATACTAGCTATATTGATACGTTTCGATACAATGTATCGATACTCTTTAGATGTATCGCCAACCTCTAGAAGACATACAGGGTGAGGAAAAAGTTTGAAAACGCCTGGAAATTTTGCGACTTTTATAGTATAACACAACAAACAAAAGGTATACCTTAAGAAATTTAGAACAAGGAATCCAATGGTGACTTTGGATTTGACCTTGAACCTCATTTCCAAGGTTATTTCAAGGTCAACCTCATTCTTTAAATGGGAATCTCTACTTCTTATACTATAATCAAAAAGAGCAAAAGATTTTACATATGGATCTGTGTTTAGGTATAAGCTTGACGTAACCTCTAGAGGTCAAATAGAAGTCAAAGCATGACTTCTTGGAAAACTCTCTAGTTTAGTGTTATAACAAAACTAACAAAAGGCATACTGTAGGTAGCTTTGAACAAGGAATCCAATGGTGACTTTGGATTTGAGCTTCAACTTCATTACCAAGGTTATTTCAAGGTTGACCTCATTTTTTAAAAATAAGAACCTCTACTTTTTATACATTAATCAAAAATAGCGGAAATTTTACGTCCAAATAAGTGTTTAGGTATAAGGTTAACGTAACCTCTAGAGGTCAAATAGAGGTAAAAGTATGACTTCTTAAAAATCTCTGTAGTTTAGTGATAAAACAAAACAAACAGAAGGCACACCCTTGGTAACTTTCAATGAGGAACCCAACGGTTACCTCTAATTTTACTTAGAACCTCATATTTAAAGTTATTTCAAGATCAACCACATTTTTGAACCCCTATTTTTGATGCTGTATCCGAAAAAAGCGGGAAATTGTACGTGTGGGAACAATTTAAATTCGAAGGTAGCATAATCTCTAATCCTCCTTTTAGCGCTACCCAGAAACAACGACGTCAACGTAAAAGGAATCTGTTTCCTTCAGGGTGCTTTTTCACAGTGAGTTCCCCTTGCCTCTCATTCCAGGGTGCTTTTTTACAGTGAGTTCCTCTTACCTCTCACTCCCGGGTGCTTTTTTACAGTGAATTGCCTGCGCATCTCACGTAAATGAATTTACAACAGATGTTTGAATTTGTACCGTCAGGAAGCAAATGTTCTTCATTTGCTTTCTGACGGTAACCAATCCTATTGTAAAATGATTCGATTGCATCTTGGATCATCTGTCGTGAAATGGCATTAATTTCTTGAACTATTCTACGTCTTAATTCTTCAAGGTTTTCTGGATTATTTCTGTATACCCGATCTTTGAAATACCCCCCAAAAAATGGTCCAAAGATCTTAAGTCTGGAGATCTTGGAGCCCACTCTACTGTACCTCTTCTACCTATCCATCTTTCAAAAAATGTCTCATTCAGGTATTGTCTGAAATTGATACCATGATGAGCTGGAGCACCATCTTGCTGAAACCATGTATTTTTAAAATCATCTTTTCTTAAGGCCTGGATAGCTGGAATAATCTAATTTCGCAAAAGTTGTTCATAACTTTAAGCGTTTTAATTTCCTTCGATAAAAAAGGGACCTATTATTGTATCACCTACCATTCCTGCTCACACGTTTAGTTTTTGAGAATATTGTGTGTGACTTTCTCTCATCCAATAAAGATTTGTATCAAACCAATATCTAAAGTTATGACGATTGACTTCGCCATTTAATTGAAATGTTGCTTTGCCTGAAAAAACAATATTTTGTAAAAATATTGGATTTTTAGTTATCATTTCCATCATCGTCTCACAAAATTCAATCCAGCGATCAGAATCATTCTCATTCAATTCTTGCTTAAGTTTCATTTTGTAAGGATGAAATTTGTTCACCTTTAAAATTTTAAGAACAGATTTTTTATCGATGTTCTGTTGCAAATCTCCTGATCGAGTGATTCATGTGGATTTTCCACTGAAGACAGTAAAACATCCAAAGATTTTTCATCATTTGTTGCTATTTGTGGTCTTCCAGTAACAGCACGATTTTTAATTGACCCCGTTACTTCAAAACGTCTTAAGGTCTTAGAAACTGTGGGTTTAGACAAAGGAGTGTCGCCATCGCCGTTTTCGGACAAACGAAACATTTTAGAAGTTTTGAAAAAAAAAAATGAAATGCAGCTATTGTAACCAACAAGGAAAGGAAGAATTCAGAAATATTAGTTCAACCAAAAAAAATTTGTTCTTTTTTATTGGTCAAGTAATTTTTTATTTTAAGAGTCTGTTTAATGACAAAACTGTAACAACAAAAAAATATGGTTTCAACTTACAATTAGTACAAATCAAGAGAAAATAAAATTTTAAAATCTAAATGATAAGAATTTTTTATTTAAAAATACATTTGTACAAGCACTTCTATTTTATTTCTAAATTTACACTTCTTTAAGATACCTCTCAAAAAATTTCCAATTTTTGATAAACAATTAGCTTTACAGATTATGAAAGGGGAGAAAACATAATTTTTAAGAGTTGACCCCTTTTTTAAAAAATTTTTGTTTTTCAAAAATAAAATAAATTAATGACAGATCTTCAAATTGCTATTTATTCGTTTTGTAACAAAAATTAACTTTGTTTTTGTATTTTTGAAAATCCTTTTTCGAAATTTTTAAACATTTATTACTCAGAGACAAATTAAAATTTCCCATGAGTAGGCCAGGAAACTACCCCAAAAATAGTCGTTTGAAATAATTCGCTTGATCTTAAAATAACCTTGAAAATAAAGTTGAAGGTCAAATCCAAGGTCACCATTAAATTCCTTGTTTAAAGTTACCTAGGGTATGCCTTTTGTTTGTTTTGTTTTACCACTAAACTAGAGAGATTTTTAACAAGTCATACTTTGAATTCTATTCGACCTGTAGAGGTTACGTTAACCTCATACTTAAAAACATATTTGGGCGTTAAATTTTTCGCTCTTTTTGATTACGGTATAAAAAGTAGAGGTTACCAATTAAAAAAAAGGTTGACCTAGAAATAACCTTGGAAATGAGGTTCAAGGTCAAATCCAAGGTCACCATCGAATTCCCTGTTCAAAATTTCTTAAGGTATGCCTTTTGTTTGTTTTGTTTTACTATAAAAGTCGCAAAATTTCTAAGGGTTTCCATACTTTTTCCTCACCCTGTATAAAAAATGAAATTTGAATAAATAAATAGCTGCTCAATCTTCGATTTTGGTTTTTGTTCGAATTCGATTCTTAATGTATCTAGAATCATATCCAAAAGAAAAATCTGAGGTGCAAAAGCTTCATGGTCAAATTTACTCGAGGATCACCATGATGTAAAAACATTTCATGAAGTCTTTATAAGAAACATTTTAAAAAT
Organism: Anastatus disparis; assembly: GCA_017163975.1. Classification (NCBI taxonomy): domain Eukaryota; kingdom Metazoa; phylum Arthropoda; class Insecta; order Hymenoptera; family Eupelmidae; genus Anastatus; species Anastatus disparis. The sequence goes on along the minus strand of JAFFSR010000041.1, from coordinate 54,273 downwards.
ATTTTAGAAATATTTTAAGATTCATTTTTTAGAAGCGTTTCAGAAACAATTCAAGATATATTTTTTTGAAACATTTTCGAAACGTTTGAGAAATATTTCAGATGTTTTTTTTAATACTACAAAAACATTTCAAGAGACATATTAGAAATATTTCAAAAATAATTCACAAAATATATTCATGTTATATTGTTAAGATGTTCCTTCAAAACATTGCGAAAAAATTTCATGAAATATTTCTGGAATAAAGATATATCCAAAAAAATCACATATAAAACATTTCATGAAATATTTATAAGAAACATTTTTAAAACATTCCAAAAACATTTCAAAAAAATGTTTCCCGAATTATTTGGAAAACATTTTGAAAACAACTCATGATTTATTTTGTTAATAGAAAAGATTGCTCAAAACAATTCTAAAACATTTCAATAATCTTTCCGTAAAATATTTCAAGAAGCGTTTCTGACATATTGCAGAATCATTTCACAGAAATGTTTCAAAAAAATATTTCTTGAATAATTTAATAGTACATTACGTAACGGGTATGGAAAGGCTTTATTTGCGAAACGAGAAGTTTACGGCCCGAACCGAAGGTGATGGTCGTAACGAGTTTCGTAAAAAAGTCTTTCCATACCAGTTGCATACAGTATTTTTCGCCATGAGAGCCAAAAAAGAGCAACGAATTTGCGATTTTAGGGTTAGAATGGCGAAAAAAATATTTCAAAAACATTTTATGATATATTTTGTTCACAGAAAGGATTGCGCAAAACATTTATAAAATATTTCAATAATTTTTTCATGAAACATTTCAAGAAACTTTTTTGAAATGTTATACAATTATTTATAATTATTTATTATTTTACATTTATTTATACGATACATTTTATATTTATTTTGTGTAGTATAGAGATGACTTAAAACATTTATATAAAATTGAGTGCAACTATTACATCAACAATTTGATATTATGACACTTTATATAATTATCGCATACACAGTGAACCTATCTAAGATATCGCATACATTACATTTTAGTTGTCATTCAAGATTCTTATTTCTCTTATATATCAGACTACAAGCACCCTTACCGCTTACGAGAAGAAGCAGCGAAGTGCTAAGAGCAAAGAAAAGAAACTCAAAATCAAAAGATGCCATCATACGGATGAATTCTAAATGTTACCCTAATGTATGAAATATTTCTTAAAACATTTCAAGAAATATTTATAAGAAACATTTTTAAAAAATTTCAAAAAAATTTCATGAAATGTTTTTTTGAAAAGTTTCTGATGTAATTTAGGAAATATTTTACAAAATGTTTTCAAAAGATTACACAAATATTTCGTAAAATATATCTATGAGATTTATGAATCTTTTAAGCCACATTTAGTGAATATTTTGAAAACCTTCCATGAAATATTTACAAAAAACCTTTCCGAATTGTTTCTTGAAACATTTCGTAAAACATTTCTGAAATGTTTTGGAAACGTTATATTGGTCAATTTTTAGTATCACAATAAAAATATTTCAAAAGAGATTTCAGAAACATTTCAAAAACATTTTATGAAATGTTTTTTTGAAATGTTTTTAATGTAATTCAAGAAAAATTTCACTAAATGTTTTCAAAAGATTACACAAAAATTTTGTAAAACATATTTATGAATTTTATGAATCTTTTATGTCACATTTAGTAAATATTTTGGAAACCTTTCATCAAATGTTTCTTGAAACTGTTCGTAAAACATTCACGAAATATTTGTGTAATCGTTCGAAAACATTTCGTGAAATGTTTCTTGAATTATATCAGAAACATTTCAAAAAAACAATTCATAAAATGTTTTTCAAATGCTTCGGAAATCTCTCTTGGAACCTTTATATTGTGATGCTAACTTAATCAATATAACGTTTCCAAAACATTCCAGAAATGTTTTACAAACTGTTTCAGAAAATATTTCGGAAATGTTTTTTAGAAATGGTTCATCAAAGGTTACTATAATATTTCGTAAGAATTGCTTGAAACATTTCATATTATCGTTTTATTATATATCGTTTTGTAATTTTTTTTTATATCTTTAGGAAATATTTCAAAAAAATTTCATGAAATGTTTTTTTGAAATATTTTTGAAATATTTTTTTTATATTTTTGAAATATTAGGTAACCATTTCTGAAACATTTTATAAAAAAATTTCATGATTTTTTTTAGAAACGTTTCATGCTATGTGGGAAACTTTTCTATCGTGATAATAAATAAATCAACGTAACATTTTAAAAATATTACAGAAATGTTTTAAGAAACATTACCCAAAGGTTTTTCGGAAACATTTAATAAAAAGGTTTTTCAAAATATTTACTAAACGTTGCATAAAAGATTTATAAAAATCATAAATATATTTCACGAAAAGTTTTTGTAATCTTTTCAAAAAATTTCGTGAAATATTTTTTGAAATATATCAGAAAGACATAAATAAATTTTATGAAATTTTCTTTATATGTTTCAGAAATCTCAGTTAAAACGTTTTTATCGTGATACTAAATTATTCAATATAATGTTTCCAAAAAATTATAGAAATATTTTACGAAATGTTTCAAGAAACATTCCAGAAAGGTTTCTTATAATTATTTTAGAAAAGATTTCTATAATATTTTGTAAATGTTGCATGAAAGATTTATAATATTAAGAAATTTATTTTACAAAATCTTTTTTTGTCATCTTTTGAAAACATTTCGAGAACTGTTTCTTGAAATATATCAGAAACATTTCAAAAGAACATTTCATGAAATGTTTTTGAAATTTTTTAAAATTTCTTTTGAAACGTTTCTATTGTAATACTAAATTAATCAATATAACGTTTTGGATGCATTTCAAAAATGTTTTACGGAATGTTTCAATGATCATTTTGGAAAGGTTTTTTAAAAACATTTTTGGAAAGGTTTCTACAATATTTTGTAAATGTTGCATAAAATATTTATAAAATTCAGAAATTTATTTTACAAAATCTTTTTTTTGTGATCTCTTGAAAACGTTTCGTGTAATGTTTCTTGAAATATAATAGAAAAATTGCCAAAAAATATTTCATGAAACGTTTTTGAAATGTTTCTGAAATTTTAGTTGAAACGTTTTTATCGTGATACTAAATTATTCAATATAACGTTTCCAAAACATTTTAGAAATGTTTAACAAAATGTTTCAAGAAATATTTCAAAAAGGTTTTTTGGAAACATTTTATGAAAGGTTTCCAAAATATTTAATAAACGTTACATAAAAGATTTATAAAATTCATAAATATATTCCACAAAAAGTTTTAGAAATGCTTTATGAAATGTTTTAAAAAACATTTCGAAAAGGTTTTTTAGAAACATTTCATGAAAGGTTTCTATAATATTTTATAAATGTTGCATAAGAGATTTATAAAATTCCGAAATTTATTTTACAAAATCTTTTTTTGTCATCTTTTGAAAACATTGCGAGAATTGTTTCTTGAATCATATCAGAAACATTTCAAAAGAACATTTCATGAAATGTTTTTGAAATGTTTCTGAAATCTTTCTTGAAACATTTCTATCGTGATACTAAATTATTCTGTTACGTCACAAACGCATCTTTTTATTAACATTGGTAAATTAGTAGTAAAATAGACTTAAATTGCTACTTAAGAAACTAAATAAAGAACTTGACAAACTTGAGAATGCCAGTATAGAGAAATAAATTTTATATAACCATATATTTTTTTTAGGAAATTAAAAACTATAATATAAAATTTTTTTTGGAATTTAAGAAGCTTTTTCTCCAGTAAACATTAAATGGAAAAAATAATCCAAGATTATGTCATCGTTGATATTGAGACTTGGCTTAACACAAGTTATATTTGCTGTTTACTTGGCTACGACTGTCATAGAATCAACTGTTCTACGGAACCAGGTGCCGTGGCCATATCATCTTTATTGTGAGAGCTGATATTGATTTCAAAATACTTAATCTTCCTCTACCTGACTCTAACATAGAGGGTGGTATCAGTATAAAAAATAATGAGCATAACTAAAATATAGTTTCATGCTATAAACCTTCTCAGACTCATCCTAATTTAAATGAATGGAATGCAATCCTGAGTTGTCAGCATATCAACCAAGAACATTGTATACTAGTGAGTGACTTCAACTCTAACCATTTAAATTAGAACTGTGAACACATTGATATAGATATAGATATAGATATAGATAAAATATAGATATAGATAGATATTGTTAAAAAGAAGAAATCAAATATTGACCTTATAATTTCTTTCGTAAACTTTTTCCACTAGGGGTGCACTGAATATAGTTTTTTTTTTTTATTGTATCTCTTAATTAAATAATTATTTTTTTTATTATATTTGACGTCACTGTATTTATGCTATCATCGCGATGCTAATTAGTGACGAAGGTTTTTCAGTGTTTTTGTGAACAAAGAACATGTAAATGTACGGTGGTGATTTTATCAATCAGCCGCCGAGAGCGGGATTCGAACTCGGAACCTCGAGATTTCGAATCCATCGTTCTATCGAATAGGGCACTGACAATCTTAATTTAATAATTATATTTCATATTTATATTTGTATTATGACGTTTTATAACATATTTACCTAGTATTTTTCAGGTTAGACATTCATAAGTATATATTCGAATTCACGCAAGTTCCAGTTTTGAGTGTCTTAGGTGTATATGGGTAAGCTAAACTATACACGGTTTGGACGTCTTGTCTGATCGTTTTGGGTTCGCATGCTAATGAGTTGTATCAGAAAATAAAGAATGAGAAAACAGGATAATGGAGCATAGGGGTTCTTTTAGGTATCTTGTACAAAGTGTCTCCATAAACTAATAAACGCAACAAACTTGATCACAAAATTTACATTTGATCAGTTGAATTCATGCGCGTGTGTGTCATAGGCAGTCTAATACACTTAATTCCTATTCACCATACGTATACGAGAAATCATTGTTTTATATAAAATAAAAAATTGCTTTTTTGTATATTTTATTTTCTTATATAAAAGCACTAGGAATTATAACTTGAATTGACTTAAAGACGAACGTAATAAAGCAAACGCTATTAACACGCATACAAGTACGGAGACCAAGCATATGCCAATCTCTTACGCCGTCTCTTGCGCACTAATAGATATAAGAACACTACATAATTCTTATTTGACAAAATCAGATACAAGCGTGATCTTTCGATCTCATTGCTACAGAGCCACAAGTTCTCTGCTTAGTTCGCGTTTATCCCACTCCTTGCTTGTGTGCTGCGAAGAAGGGATGTAGTCATATGTTTTTATGTTAAATAGAAAGGCATATTCATATTCGTATTTTTATTTTTATATTGATATGTTTATTATTATAATTAAATTTATTTTAAAGCTCTTCGTGAAAAAAGTAAGATATTAACCAAGGATGCAATAGTACATCGCGGTATATACGAACAAAGGCGCACTGGCAAAATGATACGAACAAAGGTGCGGTAGGAATATTTTACGAAAAAAGATGGATCGCAAGAATAAACGGCAAAAAAGGCATGCATTTGAAAATTGATAGCGAAAAAAGGCGCATTATACGAATTGACGGCAAAAAAATGCGCATTTTATGAATTGATGGGGAAAAAAGGCACGTTGCAATAAGTTATAGCGAGAAAAGGTGCGTTACAATAATTTATGGTGAAAAGAGGCACCTTAACAGAATTTACGACGAAAAGATGTCATAAATAAATTAATTTACGAGATTATTTTATGAAAGCGCGCAAATTTAAAACAATATAAACGCAAGTCATTCCAACGATTTATGTTCTAATATGATACAAAAAGGGTAATAGTACATTGTGTAATAAAGGCGCAAAATAGGGGATTCCGTCCACAAAGCTAATTCAGCGCCCTCACTTCGCTCATTCACACTCTGGCCGGAATCCCCTATTTTGCGCCCGTGGTAGACATACTGTTTTTTGATCCAAAGGGTGAAAAATTTAATTTCCTATGTTTGTCAAGCGAGCGCGAAATTGGCGCATGCGCCAATTTTGCTCCCGTTTGATAAACACGGAAAATTGAATTTCGCGCCCTGAAGGTCAAAAAATAATTTGCAGTTAAAATTTCGTTACACGACCTCAAAAAAAAATGTTATATTTTTAGCGATTCAGTAAATATGTTTCCATGTTTCCACCTATAAAATTTTTTCTATTGGAAATCATATGTAGAATAAGTTACAATTTTCACGGATTCTAATTAGAGCCATTGTGAAGTATATTCAATAAAAATTTAAGAAGTAAATTGTAACGTGCAAAAATTATGATATATTCTACATACCCTTTCGAAAAGAAGTATTTTATTAAGTTTTCACCAATAGTTGATAGTTTTCAAAAGAACTATTTCATTTGTAACAAGGCAACTAAACTGCCTGTTACGAATAAGCATAAGGTAAAATAATCATTGGGCCATGCTGAAGCTATATGCCTGTGTCATGAAGCATCAACACACACACACTTTAAATATAAGCTAACGTTGCGAACTATTAAGGCACAAGGCAAAGGAACAGATCGACTTTAGATAGATTTGCGTAAGCCTGGCTACAACCGATACGCACTATAGAGAAACGCAAAACCTTTTTATGTAAAGTCTGAATTGTCTATTCCTCGCGAGCACTCACAGGCAGTAGGATTTTGAGATAGTTTTCATTAAAGATTTTCTTTTAATATAAAATGAATTATGTGATTATTGCATCTGCCACTTGCAGTAAGCAACATCACAGCATTTTGATTCATGTAGTATAGCATAACATGACGTATATCCGTCTATGTTAGGCAAGTCTCACACTTCAGCGTGTATTACAGCTAGCAGCCATTGCGGGCATATAGGATGCGCGCGCAGCTCATAGGCCTACTGTAGCTTGCTGCCGGCTCAGCCACGCCGGAACAGACAGACTGTTCCTAGCGGCGTGCCTGAGCGCAACTCTTATTGTCGAAACATAGTATATTATTTTCTTTATATAACGTGCGAAATTACGCATTAATATACGTCTCTTATTTAATGATTCTTTTGGTAATAATTCCTTGGTACAGCTTCTCTTTTCATTATTACATGTGTGAGTTCGTGAGTGAGTGTCGTGTATTATTTTAGCTTTAGCATTCACATATTTCTATTTTTCTTACTTTTGCGTTGCTCGTGGTACGTGCGAGCGTATAATATTTACTTTATAAAATTCTTTGTCGTGTTCTTCCGTGGCTGGCGCCCATAGTGATATTAGTGTTATATCAAATAATACTTCAGTGAATTGAACATTATAATTAAATAGTGACTCTAACCTTAAGTTCCCTAAATAATTACATATTTATCAAAAACTTCCACCCGAATCCCCGGTGGACTGTTACAACTGGCGCTTAACGTGGGGTCGGCAAAATTTTCAGTAAAATTTTTTTTTGAAATCTCGAGATTCTTGACGCCATTTTCGTCGTGCGCTTTTCTCGTAGCGTCTCACTCACAAACAACGACAAGGGACGCTTGGCAGCCATGTTGATTTGTATCATTACTTAGCATTTTCTTGGCAGCAAGTATAACATTTCTTTTAATTTACATTTCCTCCTTCAATTTGGTTTTGAAGATTTTGTTTTGTGTATGCTTTGTAGAAGTAGTCAAAAAGAAAATTTTTTTTGTATTCATAGCTAAAGCTAAAATATATTAAGCTAAAATATTTTAAACTAAAATTTGCATGAAGTTAAAATTCATTCAAAGCTAAAGTTCTTGCTAATTCTTGTAAAATTTTTAAAATATTGAAAATTTAGAATTGAATTGGTGGATCATCACTACATCAAATTCTAACTGTGAAGATTGTTGGAGAATAAATTTGACAATTTCTAGAATTTTCTTTTATTGTCCGTTACTGCTAGGGTGTTTCCTAGTGATTTTGAATTTAAGATATAGAAAATTTTTTTTTGGTGTTGCATTGATACAGAACACAAAATTGTTTTTTGCTACGAATCGTACATATATCAATCATTCATTTTTCTTGTCATATGCTTTAGAGTGCACATAACTGTACATACGTAGCTTACTAAAACCTCAGCACAAAAATTTCATACTGGTTCCGCTTATCATTGTGCTGTATTTATGTATATATATATACAACCTATAGTGGCAGTATAGTAGATAATCGCGAGTGTCGGGCTAGTGAAAAATAAGTGCGTCACCATATTGAATTTCGCGTGGTTATCGCGCGCAACCTTATCACTAGTTTTTTTTCTTATTTCTTCTTTTATTGCATATGCAACTAACGTGCATTAGAAACAATTATTAAATATTTTTTGTTTTCACGCGAGGGGTGATACTAATTTTGTGTTTTGAATGTATGCTTTGTTTTACTATTGCTCGCACAATTTTAGTGAAGCTATCATTACCGCTTGTCGATAAAGCAACTTCGCGATGGATCGACTGCTGCACTGGCGTATAGAGTTTAAAATACTAATATATATATATATATATATATATATCATTGTGTGAATAAGTGTGTGCATACGCATCCTTCATTAAAAATTTTTCATATATATCTTATTTAACAATACAAATAGTATTGTATATCGTAAGTATCATTTTTTTTAATTTTAAATATATTCAACAATACAAATAGTATTGTATATAATACAATATTTCGTGTGTAAAATATTATCATATTATTGTCGCGTATACACTACAGCCATATTTTAAGTTCCTGCCTACAGCTGCACGCCAACTTAAATAACCATACCCCCTTTAGCTTGATCCTGCTGCACGTTCTTTGCTCACACTATCGTTAAGCCATAGTTTACAAGAAAGCTGGTTAAATTAATTTCAGGATTTCTTTTTCTTTTCTTTCGGCGTTACTTAAATTGATTTATTTTTTTGTTTTAGTTGCTTTTGCTTGTGCTTTGCTGTTTTCGGGTTGTTGTAAGAAATAACTCACGTCTAATTTTCTTATTATTTCACTTTAAAAAACAAAATTTTTTTTTTCTTTTGCTTCTGCCTTGCTTGAAAATTTTTTCTATCAACACTTGTATACAAAGTTTTGTGGGCGTTAAGCTTGAGTAACTGTAGAAATTTTTCTTTGTTTTTCCTCGCTTGCTTCAAAAATTCTTGTTTAGAAATTTTTTTTTCTGTTGCCTTGCGTATTAGTATTTAAAGATTATTAGTAGTTAATATTCAATAATAGTTATATGATATCGCTGTTGATGCTTCGTTGCTCCAAGCTAACAGCTGATAAGAAAAGAGCTATTAAAAATTTGATTTCAAATTAATTTAAAATTTTTGTTTGCCTTTTTTTTGTTTTGTGAAAATTTTTTTTTATATGATTTAATTTTTCCTTTTGTTGAAATTCCTGAGAATAAAGCAACACTTTAACTGATATAAAGTGCATCCTCATAATTAATAATAAATTCATACTTTCGAGAAATTTTTTTTCCCTTCTCTTTCGCTTAAACAAAATAAAAATGAGCATATTCGCGACAGCTGGAAGTTCTATCCTAGCTAATGAGGACTTAATCTCCCTTGACCCAGTAAGAGGAATGTATGAGATTAAGAGAAAGTTGAATTACCTTAACTATTATCAGATCTTCCTTATGGCACAGAGAGCCGGTATAAATTCCGATGCAGATGCAATGATAGTTAGGGATAGAATTGCAAGGCAGCAAGCATGAATGACTTTTTGTCCTTCCGTGGCACAGTGGGACCCTAGTAAGGACGAACCGCGTTGAATCTTGCTTGATGATTCGTTAGTAGCAGGCAACCACTTATACTAAATCCCGATCGCTTAAAGCTTAGACATACGGAATCGAAATGTATGTCCCCCGGTACGCCCAAGTATTAGTGACTTTGTAGATGATAACCGTCCTCCTTTATTACCGACCAGTCAGTCAAGAGGACCCTTTAGAGATCCAATCACAATGGATGAACCATTGGAGTCTCTATCTGTTCAGGAGAGCTTCGATGAGTCAAATGCGAACGCAACCGGAATTCCATGTTGCTCGTCGGATAGGATTAACTCTTTTATTATAAATAATAATCTTAGAAATAACAGCAATCTGAACCATGCATGCCCTCAAGCCCAATCAACACAATTTCCTACAGTAACAACTTCACAACACTTCCATAACGCCACATGTCTTGCTAACTCCCAGATGGACTTCACAAACCCTATAGATTCAAGACAACAGCTATCCAACACTACTTCATACTTTAGACCTCCGTTGTGGGATCAAACCTCTTATTATCCGATTTGTACAACAAATACACAACCAAATCAACCACCACCACACGTAACATTTAACACAACTTCAATAGGACCTACGTGTAGCCATAGTCACACTATTCCTCCAATCACCTCAGTCGTCACCAGTACAGCAAATAACGTAACTCCACTGCACACCTCACTCAAGTTACACATGTACCTCACACTAGCTGCTAACACATGCCAAATCCAACGCTACCGCCTAACCTCAACTACAGAACAGGAGATTCGCAAGCTTATGCACCCTTCATTCCCGCATACCACTTACATAACCCTTCAATAATGGGACCAACGTATGCACCAGGAACCCTTGAAGCAAGTGCTCCTTATTATGGAACGCAGGACAGTATAACCTCTTAAATCCATATCATCAGCTACCGCTAATGTCTGCAGTCAATCCAGCTATGGCCCAGCAATCCTGCTCACTTAACGACCCTAGCTTCTATAGAGAAAAAAAAGTTAGTCAAATTTTCTCAAAATGGCACATTTCCTTTAAAGGATTAAGCAAAAAAGATCTCGAAGGATTTTTAACAAATTTAACAAAATGTCGATAACACTATAGATTAACGCTAGAAGATCTAATCAGATCATTGCCAGCCGTATTAGATGAAGCATCTTGGCATTGGTTCAGGTGTGAACATGTATTTTGGCAAACATACGAAGATTTTATAGCCGCCTTTAGATTACAGTACTGTTCGGACGACGTACACGAGCAATTACGTCAAGAGATAGAAAGACGAACACAAGGTCCAGAGGAAGATTTCAGTACGTATTTTAGTAAATTAAGGTAGCTCGTACCGCACAACTGTAGTCAAATGAGTATAAGCAAAATTCTATTGACTCTTGTTGTTGTGACTACAGGAAACGTTGCGTGTATATATATATATAACATGTTAGCAGACGGTGTTTTTATTTTGACGGGTTGGGAGATACATCTAACCTATTGAAAACATATAAATATTTTAAAAATTTATATTATATAAATATTTTAAAAATTTAGTTAAGAAATCCTCATTCGAATATTTTGAATTTCGTGCGAGTTAACCTTGAAAAACAGACTTCCTGTTCAAAAAAATTTCTCATGCGAAAATCAATAAATTTTCAGATTCTTTTTGTAATATCTTTGAAAAATGTCCGGGTACACACAACATTCAACATATCATTAAAAAGCTTGTTAAATGAAGTATTTATATTTAGTTTTTCACAGCGGTAGTAAATCTTTAGATATAAATATTCGATTATAACTGTAGAAAAATCGGATATCTGTCATAAGAACAATGTTAAAATGTCAGTGAACAGAACATTTTTGAAAGGCTTTTTCTTGAAATTTTCCCTGGAAACTAGGTCTGATTTTTTGCTAGGAGATTCATTTTGACTTAAAAAACAACCTCCTACATTTTTGTTTCATTCATAAATTTTTCAGTTTCGGTACGAGCTACCTTAAGGGACTTGATGGACCAAGTCAAACCTCCGTTGCCATTAAATGAACAATTAGCCAGGGTATACAGGAATCTTCACCCCACCTACAGACAGCACATCGGTCGTGACCAATTTACAACGTTCACGGAGTTTCCGAAATTGGGTAAAAGAGAGGAAACCAGACGAGCGCAGGATAAAGCGTATAAACCACCACCCTCCCTAAATAAATCATTGTTTTCGCATTCAGGTTACGTAACGCTTAAAAACAGGCATTTTAATAAAATAGCCGCGATAAAAAACATCTCAGAAACTTTCAAAGACATATTAATAGAAACTAATCCAGAATTAGCTATAGTTGATGAAAATAGAATATTTACGAACAAAAATTCCCAAACACAATCATACGCTAACCATCTTCCTACCGCAAACAACAACTCACCATCTTATAAAAAGAATGAGCAGCAAGCCAGTACACGTAAAGAAAAAACAACTCATGGCAATTCGAATGAACAGGTAAAGGTAGATCCTCCCAAACAAGATAATAAACAACCCAATAGCCCAAAAAGCAACACTACCAGAAATAATGCTCAAAAAGCTCTAGCTAAGAATGCAAGTGAAGCAAGATCTAGTGAACCATGCGTACGCTGCAAGAAATTCGGTCATCAAGTGCGTACCTGCCCCATGCCAGTGATATGCTATGGATGCGAAACACCAAATACCTACCGCAACAAATGCCCAAGGTGCCAAATCCAACAACAGGGAAACGGGTATGGGAGAGAACAATAAGGGTCGATGTTTTCTCCCCAACGACCCTAAAATCAGAAATTAGTACGCCTCAAATGATATTGGAATCCACTAATTTAGGAAGTAAATCATTAATTCAGGGAAACCTATCAGAAGCAGGAGAAGGAAGACACTTTATAAATATATCACTTAATGGACGACGGCCGATCGCTATGTTGGACAGCAGTTCAGTTTACTCCCACATAGGTATGGAGCTGGGATTAGAACTTAAAAATAAATACATCCCTCAAAATACTTATGTGAACATAGCAGATGGCAATGCAGTTCATATTCAAGGATTATTAAATGTAGAACTTGCCATAGATGGCGATAAACACACTCTTTCTTTTAGAATTTCCGAAGGTATCTTATATGAATGTCCTATTGGAAATAGATTTCCAAAGATTATTCAAGCTTAAAGTAGATTACGAATACGATGAATGGTGGACCCTAAGAAATATTAAACATAAATTTTATCTACATGGAAATGACTCAATCTCTTATCCCGCTCTAGCTAGTGTTGAAGACTTAGCTAAAGCTACAGAAAATGAAAAGAAATAAGTGGATAATTTATTTACCTGTCTAATTGCGCCAACTCTAAGTGTTCTAGGAGTGACGCACTTAGCTAAACACGCCATAGATGTGCAAGGGCTTGATCCCATTAGACAAAGGCCTCGATGGTACGCACCTAAGATGTTAAGGGTAGCTCAAGATGAAGCCGATAAAATGCTAGCCAAAGGCATAATCGAACTCAACGAAAGCCCATGGTCTAGTTGTCCAGTGATCGCCCCTAAAGCCAATGGTAAATACCGTTTTTGTATTGATTACAGACAAGTTAATCAGGTCACAAAGAAAATAGCATATATAATGAGGAATATGGATGACATCCTCGATAAACTTCGTACAGCTCCTATGAAACCAAATATTAAAGAAATCACGGCCTTCTCAGTGCCGACCAGAGGTTTATTTCAGTTCACTAGAATGCCATATGGGCTAACTAATCCATCATCAGCGTTTTAAAAAGTCATGGACTCACTTATAAAACCACAGTGGGAACCCCACGTCTTTAGCTATTAAGATGATATCATCATCGTCACAGCTACCTTTACAGAGCACTTGGACTTGTTAATTAAAGTGCTAACGGCACTGAGAGAGGCCAACTTACAAATTAACAGAGAAAAATCTGAATTTTGTTGCTCGGAAGTTAAATATTTGGGTTATGACATATCATAAATGAGCAAGGGCTAAAAGCAGAAGACGATAAGATTCGACCAATTTTAGAATACCCAGCTCCAATAAACCTTAAACAATTAAGACGGTTTTTAGGTATGGTTAGATGGTACGCTCGATTCATACTTAACTTGTCAAAAACAAAGATTCCACTGTCTTACCTAACGCATGAAAATGTCTGCTGGCAATGGCATGATGAGCAACAACAAGCCTTCGAGAAACTTAAGCAAGTCCTGACTAAAGCTCCAGTTTCAGCACGACTTAATTTCAATCTTCCGTTTATACTACAAACAGATGCTAGTGATTATGCGGTAGCAAGAGTGCTAATACAAGCAATAGATGGAGAAGAACGCCCAATTTATTATGTTAGCAAGACCCTTAGCAAAGCAGAAGGTAATTACACAGTAACGGAAAAAGAATGTCTAGCAATCTTATGGGCATCAGAAAGACTAAGAGGATACTTTCAAGGTCATGAAATTACAATAGTCATAGATCACCATAGCCTACTTTGGTTGCATAACCTAAAAGATGCTACAGGTCAGCTAGTTCGATGGCATACGGTACTACAAGCATACAATATGAATATAGTGCATAGGAAAGGAACACGAATGAAGGTACCAGGTGCACTATCAAGAGCACAAGCAAATAATTTTATTGCAGCCCTAGCACCTGTGACCATAGACAACACGTGGTATAGGAAAAGGAAGGAAAAAGTGACAAAATTCCCAAAGAAATACCGAGATTTTTGAATATAAAATGATCTGCTGTATGCTCATCGACCTAATGAGTTAATTGATACACTAATGCCTGACCTTGACTCTTGAAAATTAGTGCTCCCTGCAGCAGACAGAGAAAAAGCACTCTATGACGCTCATAACACTTCTCAAGCTGGATACCTTGGCATTGATAAAACCTTTTTAAACTTAGCTAAATACTATTATTGGCCTGGATATTTTTATGATACAAAGTGCTATGTTAAAGTCTGTCAGCAATGTCAAGCACATAAATGCGTAACTCATCAACCTGCAGGCTTGATGATGGAAAAATATATATAAGAACAGTGATCCGTGCTGACGCTATGGGTCCAAAACCAGCATCAAAGAACAGATTTAAATACGTAGTAGTATTTGAAGATCTATTTACTAGATATGTAGAGCTCAAAGCACTAAAAAGAGCTAACAGTAAAACCATAACCCAAGCTTTAGAAGATTAAATAATACACCGATGGGGTTGTCCACAAGTTATAGTTACAGATAATGGAAAAGAATTTAATAATAAAATAATAGATGATAGATTATTTGAATATGATATACAACACTTAAATACATCCCCTTATCACGCTCAAGCTAACCCTGTAAAACGAGTAAATAGAAATTTAAAGCCAATGATTAATAGCTTCCTAAACGAAGACCATAGGGAATTAGATAAGCGTTTAAACGAATTTAGCTTCGCTTTGAATACTACGGTTTATTCTTCTCCAAAGGTATCACCAGCTTTCTTGAACTCAGGCCGTAATCCAACTCCAACTCTTCTTTATCGCAAAACCCTAGAACAACCCTTACCAATAGAGGCAGGTGACTTAGAAACATGGTCAGATAGAATAAAATATTTATCTGTGCTACACGACCTTGTGAAAAGACACATCCTTAAAGCATCAGCACGACAAGCAAAATACTATAATAAAAATCGTAGAGATGTAAAATTCGAGCCCGGTAATCTAGTTAGCCGTCGTAACCACGTACTGTCTTCAGCGGAAGACAAATTTGCTGCCAAGTTAGCACCAATATATATTGGTCCTGCTAAGATTGTCAAAGCTCTCTCACCGGTCGTTTATCTGGTGGAAGACTTGAACAGTAGGAAACAAACCAGGGTGTATGTCAACGACCTAAAAAGATACATACCACCTAGAAATAAAAATGTTCATAACCATAATATTACAGAAAATGCAGCAAGCAAAAAGCGAAGCAACGGCTCGAGGGGCAGAGGAAGAGCATGAGCCAGAAGCCGAGCTCTGAGCACATACCAGCAGCAAGTAAGCCCAAGCATGGCCGAGGCAGGCCCCGTAAGAGGACTGGCGATGGATAGAGGACATGACCGAGGTGTAACCATTAGAGAAACATATTTGGGAGAGAGACGACCAGGGCAAACATTACAGCAACAAGGTCAAAACATCAGGTGTCCAGGCTATTATGGTTGTACTCGAGGGAGACGCCACCTATGTGACAGCTTAAGAACATCAGGCCTACAACCATTTAGCACCTGGTCACCCCCCCCTAACCTTCCTCGCCACCAGCTGCGGTTGACACTCTTGAACATCAAGACCAATCACTTAGCTTCACCCTTACAGCACCCTTTCAGCATACCCTTCCTACCCCTCCAGCTTCTCATCCATCCTTCACTCCTAGACAAGTCGCAGTGCGTGACTTAGCCACCTTAAACTTAGACGAGGTCCCTCGTCTCTCACAGAACGATGCACACAGAGTATATGTGGCTATATTTCCGTCACTATCAAACATGAATCCGGCTAACTATCCTCCTATCACACATTATTATCCTTCTTTAGCTCCTATCCTTAACTCTCCTCCAGCAACCACTAACCCCTCTCCTACAGCACAATCACCAAGTACATCCTCTAACATTCCGCCATTAATGGCTATAGACATACCAAGGCCAGTAGCCAAAAGCGACCAATCACGAAAGGGAATTCCAAGGCCCTCAAAATTAAAAGGTGCAGACCGACCAGGGAGCTGGAATTGTGGCCAAGATAGTCATAGCTGGTCAGTATGCCCAAAAAAAAGAAGGAGATTTTGTAGAGGCTGTGGAGAACCTGGAGTAACACTCCCAACTTGCCCAAATTGTAAAGATGAGTGGCGTAATGCCCAAGTGTTAATATTAGGACCTCCTTATATATTAATATATATATATATATATATTGTATCAATGATGAAATAGTGAGTATTTATTTAAATCTTCCTATAGCTTTAACAATCATAATCATTTCATATCATTCTATCATTTATATAAATGTAGTAAAGCAAAGAACAATTTTTTTTAATGATACTCTCTCTTGCCTAAAACCTTATAATTTAACAAAAAACAAATGAAGAAGGAGATTACTGGCATTACCAGGAATAACTTGCTGGCAAGTCAATGGATCGGTGCTAAACATGTATTTTTTTTCTAACCATGACTTCTTTATTAAATTCCAGAAAAAATTTTTTTTTCTTGTTTTCTAGTAAAATTTACATAATTTTTTTAAATTTAACATACATGTCTTAAGTGCACCAAGCGACCCCAGGTAAAGTTAGATATTTTCTTTTACTTTAATTTATTTTCAAAAAAAATTTAATTCATTATATGTATGTATGTCTTATAAAATAATTATTTAAATACATTTTTCTTGCGTTCTCATAATCATATATGAGAGAATGTGTGTAAGTATGCAGGAATAAAATTTTTTTTTGTAAATATATTATTGTATTTTAACACTTGGGATAAGCCAGCCATATTAAAAATATATATTGAATACTTAAGAATTGCGTACACGTACAACATTACACTTAACACTACTCATAAAAGATCAAGCTGCAGCAATGATGACTTCAAGAAGAAGAAAACTAATTGAACAACGAAACAACATAACAAACATTACTCTGTATAGCAAAGCTAGTAAACACTATTAAGAATGGTAGTCAGGCTAATATAGATAGCATAGAAATAAGGCAAAACAATTACATATACAGCGTTTATGTAATACAAGCATTAAGCTCGAGCATTGGCAAAATTTTATTGAAAACTTTTTTTTTCTCACACTACAATAGTTATAACATTTTTTTTTCCAATTACATAAAGCTTTCATACATCAGATGCCGCAATTTCTAAAATTATCTTCTCTTTGAAAATATAATTTCAGTTTGGCAGGGGGGGATGTAACAAGGCAACTAGGCTGCCTGTTACGAATTAGCATAACGTAAAATAATCATTGGGCCATGCTGAAGCTATATGCCTGTGTCATATAGCATCAACACACACACACACACATCTTAGATATAAGCTAACGTTGCGAACTGTTAAGGCACAAGGCAAAGGAACAGATCAACTTAAGATAGATTTGCGTAAGCCTGGCTACAACCGATACGCACTATAGAGAAACGCAAAACCTTTTTATGTAAAGTCTGAATTGTCTATTCCTCGCGAGCACTCACAGGCAGTAGGATTTTGAGATAGTTTTCATTAAAGATTTTCTTTTAATATAAAATGAATTATAAGATTATTGCATCTCCCACTTACAGTAAGCAACATCACAGCATTTTGATTCATGTAGTATAGCATAACATGACGTATATCCGTCTATGTTAGGTAAGTCTTACGCTTCAGCGTGTATTACAGCTAGCAGCTATTGCGGGCATATAGGATGCGCGCGCAGCTCATGGGCCTACTGTAGCTTGCTGCGGGCTCAGCAACGCCGGAACAGACAGACTGTTCCTAGCGGCGTGCCTGAGCGTAACTCTTATTGTCGAAACATAGTATATTATTATAATTACATAACGTGCGAAATTACGCATTAATATACGTCTCTTATTTAATAATTCTTTTGGGAATAATTCCTTGGTACAGCTTCTCTTTTCATTATTGCATGTGTGAGTTCGTGAATGAGTGTCGTGTATTATTTCAGCATCAGCATTTACATATTTCTATTTTTCTTACTTTTGCGTTGCTTGTGGTGCGTGCGAGCGTATAATATTTATTTTATAAAATTCTTTGTCGTGTTCTTCCGCGGCTGGCGCCCATAGTAATATTAGTGTTATATCAAATAATAAACTTCAGTGAATTGAACATTATAATTAAATAGTGGCTCTCACTTTAAGTTCCTTAAATAATTACACATTTATCGAAAACTTCTACCCAAATCCCCGGTGGACTGTTACACATTGAAAAATGTTTTTAATTAAAAGCACCACAAATTTTTAATGATCCATAATTTGGAACTCCTTTGATTTAGACTTCTAGAAATTGTTTGGTATGTTTCAGGTGCCAAATAGAACACATATTCTTTAAAATGTCCCTACAGAAAGTGAAAATTAATATTTCATGTATGAAATAAGTACACAAAAATTTTAATAAATTCTAAGTTACAATAAATTGATGTTAATTTTATAAACGTAAGGGTAAAATTTTAACACTGCAATTTCTTACGAGAAAACATTTTTACAAATTACGCAAAACTTTTTTACAATGTAGATAAAAAATAGAGAGAAGGGTCACACATTTATATATGTAGAGTATATAGAAAAGCTGACGAAGAGAGAAGTTTGTAAAGGAAAAGATCTAGGAAAATAAGTCGATTGTGCGTGCACTTATAGTGCATTCTCTCTCTTTTTTTTTAAATATATTTAACTATGCTATACTTATAATATTATTTTTCCTGTTTTATACGATATATATAAATGTTTTTGAATTCATTTAATATTCAATAAAAATGATTAAATAAAAAATTTATAACAAAAAAAATTACATGATTACTATAAAACTAAATAATCCAAAACGATAAACACAAAATATTAGAATCAATGTCTAAGAATTATTTAAATAAAATTAAAGTATAATTGATTGTTCAAGTAAAATAAGAGTTTAAAATTTTAAATGCAGTTAAGAGCTGGATTTAAAATAGTATATTTCATTCATTAAGAGGACGCTGTATCTCTCTATCCTTTTCTAATTAAAAAATGTAAATTTTTGGGAAAACTAGTTATTATTGATAGAAATTAAGGGTTGTCCGCTACTTGTTTAGTAAAAATTAATATTTTCTCTGATGAAGACCAACTAATTTTATTGCTTTTTTTTCAAGTAAAGTTTGACATACTTAAATAACGTATTCTCTAGCCTTACTTAGGATTTTGTAAGTATGTCAAACTTTACTTGAAAAAAAAGCAACAAAATTAATTGGTCCTCATCAGAGAAAATATTACTTTTTACTAAACAAGTAGCGGACAACCTTTAATTTCTATCAATAATCACGAGATTTTCAAAAAACTTACATTTTTATTATTTTCCCCTTAATACCTTGTTTTTATCTTTTTAGATTATTAAATTTTTTATTTTAGATAATTTTCTAAAATATTCTTTAAAATTTTACATACCATCATATTCTGCGAATTCCATATTTTTTAAATTATAATCACAAAGCACTTAATTATGATTCACTCATAATTATGTATTACTTTATTAATTATAATTATAATAATTATAATGCATTAATCAATTATATGCGCTTATGATAATATAATATATGGAGTTTTTATGATATAATTAAAAATAAATATATTGTTTCTGTGCGACCGCTTTGATATAATGGAAAACAATGCATAGAGAATCGTGCGTGGTGTTTCACCTCTACACTGGTTACACTCAATAAAACTATGTCGATTTCTAAAAGTAAACCAACTATGGGTATATAATACTATAATTGAATAACAAGGCTAGTCGCGTTACGTAGGCTAGTTACTTAAAAATGAAATAATACTATTTTAATAATTTTTCAGGAAATTTTATTTGCTCTATTATTTTCTATTTCGATAATTTTCTTAATTAAAGTTAATAATTAAGTACGCTGTATAAAAAGTTTTGAATTTGCAAAAATTATTGTGTTAAAATTGTACATATAAGTTGTCAAATATTAATATAAAATTTTTTGCGACAAAAATTAGAATTAGCTATTACCATATGTGAATGAATTTTTAAAAATAAAAAACGAGTTACAGCAAAAATATGTATTTTTAAACATTATTAGAAGAAAGGTAAAGAACAAATATATCCATACTTGAGAAAGTTTGCTTTTTCAAAATATATAATAACATTATTTTTGTGTTTGGGAGTGGAATCAAGTGTACTTGATGATAAAGGATTAGTAGGAAGTTCGCCACGTCCACGTGTAGAAACCATTTTATTACCAATACAATCTAAAATAATATATTATCAATTTATAGATTTTCCAATTCAGATTTTTCAAAGACTTTCATTTAAATTCAAATAATTATATACTTACTTTGATATCAACGACAAACTCTTCATCAAGGCTAATGACAAACTGATATTATTTTCTGAATACCACGATGTAGCCTTTGATTTCGCTTTATTTATTTGTAGTATATACGTAGTATATAGTGTAGTACGTAAATATGACTACAGTGATTGTTTACAAAAAGATTTGAGAATGTGCTGACTCGGAAATTCTCCACAAATGTATATATATTCAATTTTGAATATATAAAAATTATAAGCAGTATAATATGTATTAAATTTCAAATGAACAAATAATTTAACACTTCATGGTATGAGATTCATGAATAAAATTGTAGACTTTATTATTTAATTAGAATTTTGTGAGTGCATCTCAAAAAAGGCAGGTGAATTATATGCCACGGGAGATTACCCGATAATTTGAATGAAATTTTTACCGAGCAAACGGTCTCCGACATTCACTGCTATACAAACTTTTTTAGTTGTACATTACTACTTTCTTAAACGTCTATTACGTATTTGAATATGCGCTTATATCATCTGTAACAGTTAAATGTTTAGAGCCAGGGGAATTATCGTAGAAAAGATAACTTAGCTTTCATAAATGAAATGATGTTTAGACGTAAACAAAAATGTATTCTATGATCAACAAAGCAATTTTTTAACGAAATAAACATATAATAACAATATTTCCATGTGATAGGAATAGCTTATATTTTCATAAGATTCAAACATAACATTTTTTATTATTATTGCTTTTTATCTATGAAAAAATATACATTTTTTTAAAAATAACAGAGGATCCAAGAAAATATTTTTTTTTTCAACCATTCTGCTGAAATGTATGTACGCATGGAAAAAAATATTTTTTGATCTTTCAGAAGTATTAATTCATCTATCCTGTATCTCTACGACGTTAAAAAAATTTTATATATGATTACAGACAGGGGAGATTACTTTTTATACTCTCTAAGGGTCCTTACAAAAGCTACATTGAAATTAGTGATTAAAAAGTCAACGGATCATAAAGTTACAACCTGAAAGTATATGCGAAATTTGTGGTTAATAATATTTGAACCTTGTATTGATGATTTATTAAACGATTACATGTGATTACCCGTTAGAATAGAATCACCCATATAAATAACACATCCACGCAAACAATTTTTTTTTCTTTGAGTGGATGTGTTAATGTTTAAAATCCAATGACAAGAATTATTCAACCTCAAAATAGTCAAATATCTACAAAAAAGTACTATAAAAAATTACAGACATATTCGCAAAAACAATAAAAATAATTGCTTCGGAAAGATAAAAGCATTTGCGTGTATATATATTCAAGCTCTTTAAAGACTCTCTGACTAAAAGTCAAACTGCCAAAATTTCTGACTTTTTTGTCGTTAAATAAAGTCAATGAGAAAAAAAATTATTAAATAAAAATATATTGATTTTATAAATTTAATAAAATGCAGCTTTCGTCGCTGAATAAAAAGACAGCGAAAACTCAAATTAGCCAAGGATTGAGTTAACCAAGTTTTTGCCTGGGATGGTAGAATTCTTGGAATGCGCCTTTTTTCGTCGTAAATTCTTTTAAGCTGCCTTTTTTCGCCATAAATTATTGTTACTAGCCTTTTTCACTGTAAATTCTTTTAAGGTGCCTTTTTCCCCTATAAATTATTGTAACGAGCCTTTTTTCGCCGTAAATTATTGTAATGTGCTTTTATTCGTCGTAAATTCTTTAAAGGTGCCTTTTTTCGCCATAAATTATTGTAACGCGCCTAATTTCGCCATCAATTCTTGTGATGCGCCCTTTTTCACCATCAAAATTGAAGTGCACCTTTTTTCGCATATACCGACGACATTATGTACCGAGATCTGGAATTGTGGTCCAAGTGTGATTTATTCGCCCGAGCGAAGCGAGGGTGCTAAATTTACACAAGGGAGAATAAATTTCTGTCAAGTCTGTGGTAAATATACTATTTCAACTCTCGGGGCACAAAGTAGCACTTTGCAATTAAGCGGGCGGAAAAGTGCTACTTTGTACCCGGAAAGTTAAAATAATATGAAAGTATTGAAAATCGAAAATATATGAGTCACTTTTCAAAAGTGCAAAAGTGGATATAAAATATATTTTTGATGAGATAGAGAAATGACAAAATACCTATACGCTTATTTTCAGAATATTATAAAAAAATAATGTAAATGAATTCTTGAATGATTAGCAGATATAGGTACAGCCAGCCTGTATAATTTAGAATGAAATCGGTTTTAAAATTCTCAAATTAGAAAAGTAAAGTTTCAAGCTTAAGTAGGAATATGTTACTGAAAATAACAAAACGTCGAGTTGGCCGAACAAAGCGACACCTCGATTTTGGCATGAAGAAGGGTACACATAGTTTTTTTTTTGGAAAAGGCGGCATCTTGGTTTAGTGCGTGGAAAAGAATACACGTCATTTTTCGTTTAAAAAGGCAACACGTTGGTTTTCGTTTAAAAACTTAAAAACTAAATTAAACTTTTGACAAGTGTTTCGAGTGGTTCTAGACTCATGACCACAAAATTTTCTCGTGGTCATGAGTTTCGAAGATATGACTTGTAACACGAGAAAAGGATCAAATATTTTGAAAATCCAACGTGATAATTATATTTTTATAATGATGGTAACATACTTTTTGGCAATTAAACGTATTCTGAAAAATAAATCAAATTTATCACAATGGCTTAATAAACATATTACATATTTACTATATAACATGAGATGTAAATGTGTGCTATATATATCAAATATGTAACCCTAGATTATATGTAGTCATGGACTAATAATATAAACTATGTAACAGTCGAATTTTTCACCTTTTGGATAAAAAAAACAATATGTGTACAACGGGCGCAAGGATGTTCGCGGCCCTCGTGCGAATTTAGCGCCCTCGCTTCGCTCCAGCACTCATTCGCATTCTGGTCGGAATCTTCTATTTTGCGCCCTTGGTACACAATGTACTATTACAACATATAATATCTAAATAATAATGAGCCGGTCTGTGGCTCAGTCGGCAAAGCGTTGGATTCGTAATCTCGAAGTTCTGAGTTCAAATCCCGCTCGCGGCTGAATCATACAAGCACAACTGTACGTACATGTGCTTTGTTCACAAACACACTTACGAGCTCCGTCGTTGATTAGCATTGCTAAAATAGCATAGCATAAATATAACGACGAAAAAAAATGTAAATAATAATTATACTAATTAAACTTTATTTTAGTTGAGTTACCAACTATTCAAAAATTTAAAAAAATAAAAATTTCCTAAAAAAAAATTATTTTTATTCAGTCATTTATAGTATAAAATGGGAAAGAATTATTTAAATTTAGTCATTCATAAATTATAGTGAGTACTTTGCTAGTTAAAAACTAGTGTAGCTTCTCGTTATAGAAAAAATTAAATTTTTTTTTAATTAATATTTGAAAAAAAAGTTTCCCTCTGATGTTTTGCGATTTTCAAAGGAAAAACAACTTGTATGCTTTTCCACGCCCAAAACCTAGTTTTTGCCCACACGAAAAACGGCGTGTATTCTTTTTCATGCCAAAAACCGAGGTGTCGCCTTTTCGAAACGAAAAACGGTGTGAATTCTTGTTCCACCAACCCGACGAAAAATACTTTTTACCTTATTGTAAAAAATTTCATTTGTTTTGAGAAATTATTTCTGTCATTGTTTAATTGGTAGGAAAAATAGTGAGAAAAAATTTTATAGCAGCGCTCAATATTTATTACATTGTCAATAGAATTAACAGAATCTCAAATATACTATTTTTCAAAATTGTACAGAAAATTGTTATTTTTTCAAGTAAAAGAATCATCGGCTACGTTTCAACTTTCTTACCTATTGGTTCTAGTATTAATGTTTAATGTTTTGTATGAAAGTGTTTCGATTGGATAGACTATGTCCTGATTTAAGTGTAACTTTAATTTGAGTATCATAAAGCTTGACAAAAATATAAGAGGGTAATGAGGTGTTATTATTAATAACTTCTGAAGTTTAACTTTCGATATTTATTATTTAATTTGCTTATTTATATTTATATTGTCTTAGCATTTGATGTATAATTGTTTTTACAATTTTTTAGTAACCTTGTGGGGCATTTTTGGGGCAATACAAAATAATATATGGTAAAGATAACTATTTAGCTTTAATATTCAAAAAATGCTGGTTAAATCTTTTTTAAATTTTCAGCACCAAATGTGAATATTATGAAACAGATGATATTCTTAATATTGAAAATTGTTTTAGAATTATTATCTTGTAAATATAAAGTTTTTATTTTCTGTTTTGGAATATAACAAAATGTAAAATAGTACAAAGTAAAATTATATATATAATTTTAAAAAGATGAATTATATTGTTACCTTAGAAAACATAACATGATATAAAATTCTACTCACAGAAAAGCATGAATATACGACGAATCCACTTGACCTGAAGAATTTCTTTTCTCCGTAGGCAATCACCTACTGCTGCAAAGATAATGCCACACAGGAGACGAGCAATATAAGGTGCTCCAACCAAAATTCCAGTCTAAAATTTTTCAAAATATTCAGTGTTATAAAAAAAAAATTACAAGGGTAGATGTGGGTATTACAGTGGAATCGATGCATGATGAACTTTAAACTAGTGAATTAAAGCTTTATATGAAGAAAACTTATCACTTTTATTTTTAGTATAATACTTAAGGGGTGTCCTCATACCGGCACAGAGATCTACCTTATCTATATTTGAATTATGCATTTAAATAAAAATTTTACTATTTTTGACTAAAATTCATAGAAGAGGCACATTCTTAACATTCTAAAGAATTTATTGCAACGTTAAAAGACGGAATAACAGTGAAAATGAAGAAAAAAACTGCATTATACAATTATTCATAACTACATTGAAAAGTTAATCGTATTAAGCAGATTTCGCCTTTATTTTTACCCTTATATTGTCTTTTAACGTTGCAATAAATTCTTTGGCATGTTAAGAATGTGCTTCTCCTACGAATTTCAGTCATGAATAGTTAAATTTTTAATAATATTCATAATTTAAATATAGATAAGGTAGAACTCTATGTCGGTATGAGGATTCCCCTTAAACATTAATTTATTAGAATAAAATTATATTAGAATTAATAATAGAATTATTAATAAGATAAACGAGTTTAAAATAAAGTCGATTTGCAGCTATTACTGCAGCCGTGTCTCTAATGCTGCGTGTCAGTTACCACTGAAGATTTACTTAATTTTAGCACTTCCTTCTCTGCATTTTTTTCATTATTTCTTAACTTAAATTTAAAACTAGCTAAGAGGGAGTCGTAACCATTCGCCGCTCTATACAGGGTGGTGCTGCGGTCAGATGAGAGAAATATAGAAAATATTTTTTATTCAGCGATTTATAATTTATCGAGACAATAATATACTTCTAACGTTGTCAAAGGCACTAGCCATATATATGTAGAATTATTATTGATGCTAATATTGTTTGAAAAGTCTAAAATATTATCATAAAACGAAAAATGCGGCGCGTGATAGAACCGATGTAAACATATGGGTATGTTTCCTATGCGCGACAGAGAAAGTAATAGTAAAGAACGAAGTATACACATGCTCACGCCGGCTCTACTTCGCACTGCATTTTTCGTTTTATAACAATAGCTTAGACTTTTCAAATAAGATTATCATCAATAATTATTCTACATATATATGGCTAGTGCCTTTGACAACGTTGGAAGTATATTATTGTCTCCATAAATTATAAATCGCTGAATAAAAAATATGTTATATTTTTCTCTCACCTGACCGCAGCGCCGCCATGCGGCAAATGGTTCCTACATCCTCTTAAGGTCTAAACTTGAGTTAAAGTCTAAAAAAAAATAAATTCGAATGTAATGATAAATTTTTTTTTCTCATAATATTAATTGATAAAACATTTTAAATATATCTTAAAGATATATTGAGAATAAGGCTTTAATTCCTGAATAATTTCAAAAGACTTCATCCAATGGTGAAAATCCTACGCGGAGGGCATAGCTTCAACGCGGAGGGCATGGGTTCAAATCCTGTCCAGGTACCTCCAACTTTTTTTTTGAAAGAAAATTAGTGTATGTGCCATTTATATCGTGACTCTTAAAAAATCCCACCTCATTGGGTATCGGTTGACTGTTGGTAACAAAAGTGGCTGACCATCCATCGGTAGTCGAACTTTTCTGTATGGCGGGTCTGACAGTCTAGCCTGATGGAATGTGTGAAACGGGTACCAGGCTGGACTCCCTCGACTTCACCATATAAAAAAGGTTAATCGTATAGAGAACAATATCCTTTATATATTAATCTTTTTTTAAAAAAAATAAATTAATTAAAAATAAAAAATGATTGAAATCCTTTTCTTTTGTTGATGAATTTATTTTTTCTATTCTTGTAGTTGCCGCGGGATTTTCCAGCCAATTTTAAACCAACTGACTTTAAAATTTGCAGAGATCCTTAATTTATACATCTTTACAAGTTTACTGACCAGGAATTTTGATAAGACAAGCTTAAGTTAATGTTGAATAAAATTACTTACATAAAATTTTAAAAAATACCTATTTTTTCTAATGTTTTCAAATTTTTTCGAACCAAACTTTTTTAATTCGTTTTTTTCAGATAACTGAAACAATGAACTTGTGAAGATATATAAATTGAAAATCTCTGCAAATTTTGAAGTCAATTTGTTAAAAATGACTAAGAAATTCTACGGTAACTAAAAAAATAGACAAAATCAATCCATCGACAAAAGAAAAGGATGTTAACTATCTTCTGGTAAAAAATTGAAACCCTTTTTAACCATTTTATAACCAGTAGGAATGGAAACGCTTTTTTTAACATTTTATGGCTATTTCTTTGGCATTGTTATTACTAATAACCTTAAATTTTTATATACACCATTTTTTATGTTCACATTTCTACTAGGGTCGCATGAAATCTTTTTAATTATTCATGGATTAAAGACTTACATTTAATATATATTTAAGATATAAAAATATTTTATCAATTATTATAATAATAAAATAAAATTATTATTACATTTAAATTTAATTTCTTTACAGACTTCAACTCAGGCCTGATACCTTAAGGTATTCTAAGATTTCTCAGTTCATTTTGACACTTTCACATATCCTGTTCGAAAAGTTGAGGTGAAATTAACGTGTTATAAATGTATGCTGCAGTAATATATATTTGGTGATATTAACGACGCATAGTACTGAGGTGTAAAATTAAAATATTAAATATGTGGTAAATGTTCAAAAAAATATATAGTAGACAAAGATCTATTTTATTTAATATCGAATTTATTTTTCATAAAAACAATCAAAACAGAAAATACCGGGAATTTCAGGATGCATACGTGATCACGATTTTACAAAATTTATCAAGATTTTAGAACAGTTCAATTGCAAATATACAAATATTATATATTTTTATACTTTTGTTGTAAGATAGTTAATAATACTTATAATATCTTATTATACATTCAAATATTATTTACGGACTCAAAAACATTATTTTTACTGATTTTATACGAATTAACAGTAACTGGCGCCTTCACAGCAATACCCACATCCACCTAACTGTGATGAAAATTGCAACATTTAAACTGATCAAAATACATTATGATCGAAATTAATATTTTAATGAATTGCAACTTCCTGGTCTACAACTGTACTCAATTCCTACATGTTATTCTTTATTTATATTTGTAAGTTACTGACCGATTTCAAATCAAATTGAAGAACTTCCTTGAAGTATTTTGGTCCGCTCTGTGAGAGGAAGTAAATGCCCCACATACTAGCAAAATGAGCAATTAGCAGAGCCAAAAAGGGAACCGAAGTTGCTATTGCTTTTATAGGAAGCTTTTTCTAAAAAAAATAACAATGCGTTAATGATATTTATTTTAGGAGCAAATATTTACTGAATACTAGT
Source organism: Anastatus disparis (assembly GCA_017163975.1). Taxonomy (NCBI): domain Eukaryota; kingdom Metazoa; phylum Arthropoda; class Insecta; order Hymenoptera; family Eupelmidae; genus Anastatus; species Anastatus disparis. The sequence goes on along the minus strand of JAFFSR010000041.1, from coordinate 25,565 downwards.
AAATGTAATTCGACGGTCCCTATTGAAAAAGACATCTCAGCAGAACGGTTGGAATAGACTTATCTCGCAAAAACGTTTGGAAAAGACTTATTTCATGCGAAAAGTACGAATAGTATATTTCGATACTAGTGCGTGAAAGTGTTGAACTTTATTTTTTGACACGACGTGTAAGCTTAATTTCGGCACGTGTTATTTTGTGAATCGTGTGCGAAATTGAGCTTCGCGCACGGAGTATTAAAAAAGTCTTATTCCAAAAACTGAAAAAATTAGAAACTTAATATGGTAATATATAAGTGACTTTAGTGAATAAAACTCCTAATTATTAGAGCTATTGATTAGTATATTCTTTACTATTTTACAAACGTCAATAATCAAAATTTTCATTTACTAAAATCTGTCCTATATTGCCAAAGATTATTCTGCTGATTTTCTCAGCTGGTGTGATAAGTCTTTTCCAATTTTTCGCTCGAGATAAATCTTTTCCAAAAGTTTTTCCGAAATAAGTCTTTTCCAATAGGGACCGTGGAGTCAACAATTCACATATATTTTTTGCATGCTAAATTTCAGAAATAGAACACCTTCGAATATAAAAAAATTAATTTTTTTTTAACGAAGTCTTAGATTGTAGATTATAAAAGGATATTGCAAAGATACGTAAATTTTACAAATCAGTTTTTTCATCTTTATACAATTATCTTTCACTTTTTGTTTAGTTTTGTATTGATAAAACTTATGAACAGAAATGAATTCTAGCAGAAAAAAAATTAGCTCCTCATCAACAGAGAGAAATTTATTAATATTTAGTTAAATCATATATTTTTTAAACCATGCTTTTTGCGTTATGAGAATAAAAGACCTTGCCTTTGAAAGACTTTTACAAATTAAAAAAAAATGTATTGATCAAGGGACGTGATTGCACTTTATCGACAAATTAAAATACTAACAAGACTTAAGAAGCAAACTATGAAACGACACACTTCATATTTTGACAACGTATATTTTTTTACAATGAATACTATTTAGAAATAAATGTTAATAGTATTGGGATGAGCATTATCTTTTAGTTTAAGAAAAATTTTAAGAAACTGATTAATTTAGTCATGAAAAAACGTGATATTGGAACTTTATTAAAAGAATGCACCAAATCTCCAGTTGAACAAATTTAGCTAATAAACGTAATTCATTATAATAAAATGTTGAAGATTCTCTGCTTCTAATAGTCTTAGATGTATATACTTGAGAGCACAGGTATACAGCAACGTAGCGTCTACGATGTTACCTCAGTGACTGCTCGCGATGAAGTAGATAGAGCAGGGAAACTCGGCCTTAGTAGAAGTTCGCTCCACTGCACACATCTGCCAATTAGTAATGGTTGATAGCCGTATGCTGGAAATCGAAGTTACGAATTTCTAACACTCTTTTCCTTTAAATTCACACACCCTCTAGGTTTAACTAACTTAATGTTATTTCAGAAGAGAAACTTATTTATTTTTTCTAATATTAGAAGAATGCAGAAGCATACTCATAATTAAAAGAACTTCTAAATTTAAATATCTTGAATTCTTAATGTAAGAGCTCAGTCACTTAATTTATCGTGTCTCAGTTAGTTTTAACTTCTATTTTTCTTTTATGAAAATAAAAAAGTTTTGAATCTCTTGAGCGTCTAAGTAGATTGTTGTTTTATAAAATATTATTTTATCTAGATTCATAATTTTATTTCTTAAATATTTGTGCGTATCAAAAGGTAGAGACGTAGTCATGGCGTCAGCTGTTTTGCTTTGTTGAAATCCATCTAGCTAAAGTTTTGAATTGTAATACACGTGATTTTATGTTATCTCTATGTGCTGTTGTCATGCGTCAATAGTTATTGGAGCACCATGGGCCGTGAAAACAAACCCCCACTCTACCACCTCAAAGGTTACTGACCGTGGGGTCAATGACCTCTGAGAAGATGGTGAGAGGGTTTTGTTATGGTGGCACGTGATGCCCCTCAGATATAGATATAAAAATGATTTTTTAATTTTTTCCGAACATGAATAATTCAAGGTTGCTGACCCTAAAAATAAAGTAAAATACATAGCTGTAGATAGAGTAATATATGCATACATAAACACACATTCATTGTTTACGTATAAAAACAAACAAATGCATAAGTATTCACACATTGTGTACTACAACATATTGACCTTGGTCAAAAGTGCCACATAAAAATTGCTCACCAGCTGACTACTGTTGGAAATACATCTCAACCTAGACCCACATTGTAGAACAACCTTCCTGCTTGTAGTTTTGATGAAGTCTGACAGTGAAGTCGAATCTTCATCCCTTAATAGCCTAGCTCCCCCACCAAAAAATAAATACTACATACTATTCTCACACTACGAATAGCAACTTGATACTCTTTGCAGGGAAAAATTAATAAGTGTATTTTGAGAAGCATATTATAAAATAAAGTTAAAATAAGCATAATTGATGAAGAAATCACATGCTATTCTCACGCTAAGATTGTCAATCTGACTCTTTGTGCAAGCAATTTCATGAAAAAGACATATGTTAGGGTGCTAACGTTATAAAATTTAAAATTTTAACGTGAGGAATCTCTCTTTCTTTCTCTCTCTCTTTTTCTATTAATATATAAAAATATAAAATAATATATGTGTATAAGTATAATTAAACATCTTATTTAATGCGCACTACAGTTTGCGTTAAATAAGATGTTTAATAAATTTTATGGATTCCTGTTATATTTGTACGCTGACCCTGGCTTATTGAATGCGCATCCAAAAAGCCAAATTTCTATAACATATGCGTCAATGTAAGGGAGGAGGTAATAATATGACACTGCCACACTCCCGCGACGTGCGCTGGATACTAAACAAAGGCAGTATTACCAAAAGCGGTGTAGCTTCCATTCAATGAGCTGGTTGTGTATACACACATATATGCATATATGTATATATATATATATATATATATATATATATACATATATGTAGGTCTCTTTCTGTCTCTCTTTTTATTAATATATAAAAATATATATGCGTACATATGAGTCTATTTCTGTTCGACTCTCTTTCTCTCTATCTCTCTCTTTCTTTATTATTGGTAAATGACTGTGGAGTCTCATATTTAAGGTGCTTTTCTACTTGTCATTATTATGAGTTATTAACTACGTGAAATTCAGATCTGTATTATTATGCTGTTTCTCCACTTACTGGAAATCATTCACTAAGTTATTGATGGACCAACAACTTCATAGCATACATGTTATGCTGCTACTCCACTAGCATATTTAATACTACATCACTACTATTTCTTTGAGCGCTACTATTTTGTTTTCCTGGATTTCTGGAATTTTGATAATTCATTCTATTTATTTAAATAAATATGCAGTAATTTAATGATATTCTCACTACGATTCTTGAGAAGATGGGTAAGCTGGATAAATTGGACTTAATGGAATCCTCTGTTTCCAATGTGAGCAGTCTGCTTACTGTGCTATCTCATAAATTTTCTGTTCTTGATTCAAGAGTGAGTGCACTTTCTACTGCATTTGACAAGCGAATTACTGAGAATGAAGCCAGACTTGACCAGGTCTGTCGTGAACAGGAAGAGCTGAAGGCGAGAGTTGAGAGTGTGCTTGCTACTACTACCAATACAACAATATCTGAAACAGACTCTGTTATTAATATGGATCATCTTAGAACTCGATCACAGCGATGTGATGCTTTGAAAGCACAGCAGCTTCGTATTGAAAGGGCTTCTAACTTGGTACTAGGTGGTCTTGTGCCGTCGGAATATTCTAATCTTAAGGCAGGTGTATCTGCTATATTTTCTACTTTGGATGCTAGTTTATCAATTGAGGAAATAGAATCTGTACTAAGACGTTCGGTTCTTGACTCTTTCACCTCAACTTCTTCTACTACTGCTGTTATTAATACTGGTACATCATCTGAAGTGTTTATGTCCCCATCAACACGGCAGCGTGATCACCGCTTCTCAACTGTGCCACTGATTGTAACAATGAAGAGTCCTGCACTTGCACGTGGGGTTATAGCTGCTAAGATTAAGGCTAGGAGACTTTATTCTTCTCAGGTTGATGAGAATCTTCCTTTTTGGAGCTAAATGCGTCACTGCTCTTTCGCCTTCGTTAATCAACATCAACGAATTCCTTCCTCCCTCACTGCATTAGCTGAAGTTGAAGGTGCTAACAAAAGCTAAGGACAAGAGACTAAATTTTCTTTTATTCGTGAAAAATGGAAGAATTTTTGCGAGAAGGAAGAATGAAGATGCTTCTACGCAAGTTGCTTCTATCGAGGACCTAGATGCTTTTTTAGCCAAGGTGATGCTGGTCGGCGTCAGTCGAGCACTGTAGCTTCTAGTACTGGGGTGAGTCCACTTTCTCCTCCACTCCCCTCTGATATATCACTCTCTACTAATAACCCTGCTTCATCACTCATTAATAATCATTTCACTGCAAGGAATGGTCTCAGAGTTTGTCATTTCAATGCTAACTCTATTAGAGCACACGTTGAGATGATAAGACTCTTTTTGGCTTCTCGCCCTTACTTCCATGTTATAGCTATAACTGAGACCAAGCTGGTCCAGATTGTTGGTGACTCTCTGATAGAGCTTGATGACTACGTGCTTCATAGGCAGGATCGTAACACAAGAGGCGGTGGTGTTGCTTTATATATTCACAACTCTATTACTTCGCGGCGCCTTTGTTGTTTTTCTGATAAATGGAGTGGTAAGCCTGGTCTTCCCGAATATCTGTTTTGTGAGGTTAATTCTCTGGACTTGGCTTCACCTATCTTTGTTGGAGTAGTCTACAGGCCGCCACATGCTCCCTTCTTGGCCAACACTGATTTTATACCTGATTTAACATCGTATATGCACAATTATAGTTCGAAGATCATCCTTGGTGATTTAAACACTAACTTGTGCGTTGATTCCGATGACTCTAAGTTTCTTCAAGGTCTGATTACTGAGAATGCACTTTTCTTGGTTCCTTATGGCACAACTCATCATTATTCTTCTGACACCTAGCTTGATTTGTGTCTTGTCGATGCTAACGACATTCTACTTGACTTCTGGAAGATTGATATTCCATTCATTGACGGCCACGATTTCATAGCTGCGACTGTTAAGTCCTCTCTCTCTAAACCTATGCTTAAAGACTTTATCTTTCTGGATTATAAGTCTGTTGATGATGTTGCACTCCTTTAATATTTTTGCACAATTGGTGCCTGTCAGGAAGGTCAGGCAGGGTAGAGCTCATCGTCTGTGGGTCACCTCTGAACATCGTCGCTTGATTAATAAGAGAGATCGACTTTATAGACACTACAAATATACTCGACTGTATACTGACTTACAATACTATAGGACTGCTCGAGACAAGGCACATGAGTGCATTGAATCAGTTAAACTTTTATATTACTATGACAGACTATCAGGTATTACGGACTCGCGACAGATCTGGAGAGAGCTCAAGAACCTTGGTATATGTTCTACTGATAATAATTCGCGACATTCATTTCCTATAAATGAGCTTAATCTTTACTTTGGTGGAATTGCGTTTGATCCACTTGCCCCTTCTGTTTCTGAGTATGTGAATACTATTAATGTAGATGAGCCTTATAAGCCTTTATTCAGGTTTGATGAGGTTACTTTGGAGGAGGTAAAGATGGCAATATGTCATTCTACTTCTCAAGCTAGGGGGTTTGATGCAGTCCCACAGTCTATTGTCTATGGGGTATTTCCAGTTATTTGGCCCTTGCTATGTCGTATTTACAATGATTCTTTTTGTGAGTGTGTGTTTCCCTCATGTTGGAAGATCTCGTTGATTACCGCAATCAACAAGGTCTCTTCTCCGCGCACTATAAGTGATATACGACCTATCTCCTTGTTGTCATTCATGTCCAAGGTTCTCGAGCGTCTCGTCCATCAACAACTGTATTACTACTTGTCCACCAGACATCTGTTGGATTCTCATCAGACTGGATTTAGAACTGGACATAGTACCCAAACAGCTTTGCTCAAACTAACGGAGGATATTAGATTCGACATGGATAGACGTTATGTAACTATGCTTCTATCATTTGATTTCAGCAAGGCATTTGACACTGTGTGCCATGCCACTCTGCTTTGGAAACTAACTTCTCTTGACGTCTCGCATACTGTTGTCAGGTGGTTTGCCTCTTACTTATCTGAAAGACGGCAGTCTGTTGTTGACTCTGATGGTGATGCATCTGACTTTGTCACTCTGAATATGGGAGTACCCCAGGGTTCTGTGCTTGGACCACTTTTATTCTCCATTTATATTAATGACGTCGCTGCCAACTTTTACACGGGTGTACAACATTTAATATATGCCGACGACTTGCAAGTCTATGTGCATTTTCCGATTTCTGAACTTAGCACTTATATTAATCTTATGAGTGATCATGCTATTCTCATTTCAAATTGGGCCTCAAGTAACCATCTGAAATTAAATGTTGACAAAACAAAGGCAATAATTATTGGCTCTTATTTTTATATTAATATGCTGTCCTCATCACCTGTGACTGGCGTTCCGTTGAACAGTATAATTATTAAATTTGAATCTTCTGTTCGTAGCCTGGATGTTTGGTTGGACAGTAAGCTTAACTGGAGAGAGCACGTTACACAAGTGTGTAATAGGTCATTTTCTCTGATTTACAGACTAAACTTATTTAGAAAGAGCACTACGTTTGCTCTTCGTATACATCTTATAAAAACACTGCCGTTTCCACTTCTGGATTACTGTTGTCTGGTTTACAGTGACCCCTCAGCTGAGCTTAACCAGAGACTTCAGAGGATCATCAACTATGGTATACGTTACATCTTCGGTGTAGGTAGGCGTGAGCACATCTCTGCTTATAGGTTCTCATTAGGCTGGTTATCCACTGCGGGTAAGAGAAACTATTTTTCTTGTACATTTTAGTATAAGATGTTCTTATTTTGTACTCTATCTTATTTGTATTCTACGTATCAGTGGAGCCGGCCGGTGAGGTCCTTGAGGGGTGATGTTAAACCTTTGACCATTCCTTTTCCATTCACTTAGTATCGCCTACGATCGTTCCTGGTCACGTCCCCGCGGCTATGGAATGATCTTCCTGCGACTTTACGCAACTTATCCTTGCTTACGACATTCAAGACATCCTCATTTGCACATTACCTTGCCTTGGAGAGTGGACCTCTGCTTCATGCTAATTTACAAAACTGTTTTATATTGTATTGATTTTATTGCTGTAAAGTTTATTTCATTGGTATATCTGCTTGCTACTGTTTTCTTTTTTACTGTTTATTACTATTATTATGCTTTATATTAATTTTATTAATTCTAATGTATTACTGTAAGTAATGGGTCAACATAATGTACATATGATAAATTTGGTTATCTATCTATCTATCTATCTATCTTTACGTACACATATATATGTGACATTTCACGTCAACTGTGAGAGCAAAAAAATTAAAATTGCTGAAACTTTGAGAATATATTATTTTTGTTACCCAAAATATGTAAAAAAATTTTTAAGGATCTAGATTGAAAGAATCAAGGGCTATAGATACTTCAGATTTGAAAATTTTTCAAAATTTTTGGAAAATTCTCAACTTTGTCCTTTTTTTTGTTGAAAATTCTGATGTTTTAGAGAGAAATTTAAAACAATACTTCTTGTTGTAAATGAAGAAAGGAGTCAGCATGGGTTTTTACAGACCTGAATTTTGAAGTTTCCTATTGGTTCTTATATGTATTACATAGTAATTGAAATTACTCATTGTTCGCCACTTCAGAAATTGCTTTTTAAGGGCTTATTTTCTTCCATTTTACTTAAACTTTGAAATAAATTTTTGATAAAAATCAGAGCAATCAATAAAGAGTTATGACAGTTTAAAATATATATTTTCACGTATAATTTATTTTCAATATAAAAAAAAATCATACATATAAATATATATTTATATTCAATATTAAAAATAAATTATATATGAAAATATATATTTTAAACTATCATAACTCCTTATTGATGGCTCTTACTTACATGATCAAAAATTGATTTCAAAGTTCATGTAAAATGAAAGGAAATACGCCTTTAAAAAGCAATTTCTGAAGTGGCAAACAATGAGCAATTCCAATTACTATGTAATACATATAAAAATCAATAGAAAACTTCAAAAATCAGGTCTGTGGAAAATCATGCTGGCTCTCCTCTTCATTTACAATAAGATATTGATATGAATTTCTCTCCAAAACATCAGGATATTCAGAAAAAAATGACAAAGTTGGGACTTTTCCAAAAACTTTCAAAAATTTTCAAATTTTAAGAATCTTGATCTTTCCAATCTAAATCCTTGAAACTTTTTTTACATATTTTGGGTAACAAACAGAATATATTCTTAGGATTTCAGCGATTTTTATTTTCTTGCTGTTTCAGTTGGTGTGAAATGTCCCATATATATATATATATATATATATATATATATGCAAATAAGTCATGCATTAAAACTGGCCATTATAATATTTTAAAATATATTTATTTAAATTACATTACCAATAAATATAGAGAATTAATAATACAAATATGATAAATAGTGTTAGGAGCCCAGAACATAAGAAGAAGTATAATTACTCCACCTCTTGCAAACAGCACATTTTGACATTCATTGTAAATACGTCCAAGTTGCGTATATAACTATATGCAAATGATATGGAACTATATATTTATCAGAATTGAATATATTATATTGAAAGATATTTATTATTCAAAGATTATTATTCATAAATTATCAATCACTATACGCAATAAATATCGAGAATTAATTATAAAAAATAAGAAAAAGTGTCAGGGTATTATAAAAAAAGAGGTATACCGTTATTTTGACAGTAGATGTGTATGTCATAAAATAATACACAATTTCTTTCTATATTAAGAAGTATTTTCGTCGCTGCTGCTGCTGCTATCAGCCGCTCGAACCCCTCACGACCCCACCCCATTATTAAGACATTCCGATATTTTCAGCTAAATTAAGCTGGAAAAATGATACTTTTAGCTAATTTATTGTAAATTTTAGCTACAACCAAAACTTAGCTAAATTTAATTTTAAAGTTAGCTAAATTTATACGAAACTTAGATGGAAATTAGCTTAATATCAAGTAAAACTTAGCTAAATTTAAATTAATTTCAAGGAATTTTAGGTAAATTTTGGTTTTATTTTAGTTGAATTTTATATGAATTTTAGATCTATTGATATTATATGGACGTAAGCCTCAAATAAATGTTATCTTATTACCTATTTTAGCCTCCTCAGCCTTCTAGTTTTGTAAAAAAAAAAAATTTTCCCTATGATTTATTGTTGAGATTATGAGATTCTTATTTTATGCATATGTACAACTTGTGCGTAAAACTAATTACGTTATTTTACTTTTAAAACTTTTAACAGTATTAAAAAAAATTATGTCAAGTATTTTAATTTAATTTAATTTTATTTTTTTAAGATTCAAAATTAAGATTCTATTTTAGTTAGTAGATTCCACAATTTGCTTGAATCAATTAACGAATTAATTGTTTGAATGAAGGATATAAATTTTACAAGTAAAAATGATTAACATGAATTTCATAAAGAAATTTTAAAAATTATATGAGTTGGTTAAATATTATATACATTTAAGGTTATTTTTAAATTGTGTTGCATTTAATTTCTTTTTTTCGAGTACACCGAAAAATCATTTATTGCATTTAGATCGGATTGTATTTAGAGTTATAATGAAGGTACAGAGATTTTTTATGGGTCTTATTGGATGATAAAAATTTAATAAATAAGAAATAACATTATGAAATTTTTAAAGAGAGTTGAAAAAGTTTCATGTCATAGAAAAACTAGATATAAAAAAAATTTAATACTTTTTTTCATTCATTTTATTTAAAGTTGCATCGACATTTAGGTCATTTGCAAATTTTTTCACATATTACATATTGCAAATATGAGTTATTTTATAATTATAATATTTTTATAGGTACTTTAAATTTGTAACATAGTTATTTAAATTTACAATACTTAGTTTGTATTTGAAGTTCATAATATAATTGTATTTTATTATAATAAGTTCACTTTTTTTGTATTCTTAATAAGTTTCAGCACTTTTCTAATTTCTGTTCGTGAATTTAGTATAGTCTTGATATTTCCTAATAAGTGTAGTTTCTGTCTTTTTTGAGAGAATTTTTACCAGTTGATGATCAGATGTTCTAGTAGCGAAGATTCAATATTACATTTAGTGCATTTAGGTGGTTCTTCTTTGTTTAAGAGGTGAGAGTGAGTGAGTTTACTGTATCCAATCCGAATTCTAGTAATGGTTATTTGGTCTTTGCGAGTTAAATTTGTTGTTGGGCTTTTGTTGGTTGTGTTTTCTCTGATTTTATGTAAGTAAAATCTTTTGTCTTCTAATATTTTGTTTGGAATTTTTTATAAATTGTTAATAATTATTGAAAGATTATTATTTAGAATATTGAATTAGATACTCACGTACATTCTGCTCACCGGTTCTCATAAAACTAAAATATTACTTGTTACGCTAGAGGTTTAAGTATCAAATTATTTTTACAAGTTTCGGCAAGTTAAATATCATATTTTTATACGCATTATCATTCTTAAATTTATGATCCAATTTTGGTATAAATAGACAACGATTTAAAAGTTCTGATATTATTCTAAGTTTTAACATTCAAAGAAGAATAATGAAAAAGAGAATGAATAAAAAAGACATATATCTTAATAGCTATTTTACATGTGGCTCTCCTTCGTGAACCACAAATAAAATTATTTTGTAATTACGTATAGCACAAAAATTTTGATAACTTGCTCTATACATGAATTGTCAAAACAAATTTAATTTATCATAGGACTTTGTGGGCTACGCACTTTAGCCTACATATTTAAGCGAAATATTTTTACGGATAATCAGATATTTAATATAGTTAATCGATGTATTAAGAGCAGAGGAATGCAAGATGCACCTTAAGTCAGGTGTCTCATGTTACATCATCGTCTCACTACTGGTAAGTTACATATATTTTCTATCATGAACCCAAAAACGAATCTAGAAATGTATTTCAAAATCACGGAATAGTAACCAATAACTGTTCAATAATAATTTATATCTTTTTTATTTATGCCCGGAGAATTTTGTGGGATGAGCCTTTTATGTTTTGAATAAAATAATAAATCCAAAAATATGTTTTACAAAAAAATATTGATTTCCAATATCGAAACAATACTCAATAACTTACTTATTTACGGTCAACAAATTTTGCTAGATGATACTTTTATATTGTAAATATAATGATAAATCTAAAAATATGCTTTACAAAAATTATCAATTTTCAATATCAGATCAATAATTTATAGATTTTTCATTTATGGTCGGAGAATTTTGCGGGATAAGACTTTTTTGTTGTAAATAAAAGAATGAATCTAAAAATATATTTTACAAAAAAATATTGATTTCCAATATCGAACCAATATTCAATAAATCATTTATTCACGGTCAAAACTTTTGCTAAATAATACTTTTATATTGTGAATATAATGATAAATTCAAAAATATGCTTTACAAAAAATATCAATTTCCAATATTAGATCAATAATCTATAGATTTTTTGTTTATGGTCGAAGAATTTTGCGGGATAAGACTTTTTTGTTTGAAATAGTGTAAGTGTAGCAGATATATTAAAAAATTTTCAGACCTGTAAAACTTGATGTAGGAGAGTCGTGGAGATGAATTACTGATGAATCTTCTATTAGCAGAAGAACAGCTGCCTAGTTCGAGAAATCCTGCGTTACTACCACCCACCGAAAAAATACGAGAAGTTATAAATTCCCTAGATAATCAGGTAACTTTTAATCATAGTACTCCAAACACGATGTGGAAGGGGGTGATTGCTGATACTGCACTGCCACCACCATTCCCACCTAATGAACTATTGCCTAGCTGCTCCCACTGGAACGACCAGGATATACAAACGTCGAATAAGATAGTTGTTCCAGAAACTATATTACCTACAACATCGACGCCAGGTACAGAAGATCTCGACTATTGAGATGTATGTAACTTTATAATTGTACTAATCCTGATATATTATTGCACTATATTGTAAATGAATGTATTTAACAGGGAGATGGCACTTCTGCTCAGAAACACATTACCATTCACGAAGAAACGTCACAATATTACAAGCAGTCTTAGCTTTAAGGACGATAATTAAGAGTGTCGATATTACCTCCAACAGCTAATGCAAATGTATATGCTTGATTGGAGGCCGTGATAAACGATTTATATCATCACGTGTGTGAATATGCACAGCTATCAGATTATATCGGCATGACTATAAGCTCTGAAAGTTTTATGCACGATCCTTTATGGACTTCTTTTAGACTACTTCGTGATTTTTCACCAGTAGATTTTCTCGAACTGATAGTTAGTATAGCGCAAAGTAATGATGGTTTCGAAATTGACAATGTTTTGAATGTTGGAGTCAGTACTGTGACTAAACCAGGGGGCTAGGGTCGTGTGTCTCTGACTAGCTAATCAGTTTTCAAGAAATCCATTCTTAATATTAAAAATAGCAGCATGCTTTATCTTTCACGCTTGCTAGTCGCTGCTCACGTATACGCCATATGTGGTCAAACGCGTAGTGGAATTTTCCATCGCAAATGGAATAAAATTTTGCTCGTGGATATGGGCCGCTTTATGAACGTGCACGTTTCGTACACGACGCTGGTAATGTCGTTAGAAATACTGTAAATATGATGTATTATGAAAATTCCAGACATTACCTAATGATTTCGAATTCATTCGAAGCAGCTGGGAGTCAAGGTTACTGCATGCTTTGCAATAAAAAATTCAGTCATCAGAAACATCACAAATGCGAGCGAAAATTCTATAAATGTTTGCAGAAGCCTTCTTGTGATCTAAATCAGAAAATAATGTTTTTAATGCAGCAGAGATTTTTATGGTGCTGTTTGATTTAAAAATAATAAAAATTTAAAATCTTTTGATGATTCTTGGTCGGTATGTTAGAGTATAAAAATTTGCCGTGCATATAGTAAAACAGTGCGAATCAACGTTAAAGAACCATGTAACTGTAATACGATATTTTCAAAAATATGTAATGGTAAGAGGCCAATTGAACACCTTTGGTATATGCAGCCTATTGCCGATAAAAAAGGATTCATGATAAAAAAAAAACATTTTTTCATTGTGAATGTTGTATCCTTATATTTGTAAATATGGGCGATATTCCACTGATCATCCAACTCTCTACGTGGGCGAGGATGAGTGTCGCACTCTTTGGGGTCAAATGACATAAGTCACATTGAAAGTCTTATTAAATGTAAAGTATTAACAACACAAAATTTATATCATGTTGTACTCCCTGTTAAAATGCATAATAAGCTTTTATTTCCACTATGTCGAACATGCGTTGAATCAATGTATAACACAGATAGTGATCATGAAAACGTTGATGATAAAGTTTTAACCAGTACGTGGGTGGCTGACGAGTTATAAAAGCCGTTCAAATGAGCTATGTAATCAGAAAAATATTTAAAATATGGTCTTATGAAATTCTTCAGTACAACAAAGACACGGGTCAGTTTATATTGATAAATTTTTCGTTGAGGAAATGTACGCGTCTGCTCGCTTCTGATTTTAGAATTGAATTCTAAAGGAAAAAATACGTCAAAAACTATATCTTAGATATTTTTTACAACCATTTTGTATCTCCTCATACGGACTTAAAAAGATTAACTTGGAATGTTGTATGTATTTATCATTAAGGATATCGGGTAGGCAGTTCTATGGGAATAGAACCACTAATGCTACCTAGGCCAAAGGCCCTTTGCAACCCCATAGTTTAGTCCCACCAGCAACCCTTCACCACAACCTTATAGATGGGTTCCGGGCATGTGCGGTTAGACATAGTTAGATACACAATGTATCATGATCTCTTTATATAAAGAAATCACATTATTTAAGGGGAGTGCCTTGATTTTGTTAATGTCAGGGTACTCCATTCCTATGTGTTTTATCCTAGTTGTCACTAGTTCCTCACACACATAGAGGATGTACTGAGCCGTCTCCAAGGCAGCCCCGCACCATCTGCGTGCAGGAGAACCAGCTACTTTCATGTTGTACATGTGGTAATTTAATTTACCATGCCCTGTCGCTATTTGTTCGACTATGTTTATATCTTCTCTGCTTAGGTCCAGACCCTGTGCCAACCACGCATGATTAGGATTATCACCAAGCAGAGCTTTAGCTTGCTTGCAACCTGATGTATTCCTCCAGGTTGTCCTATGTTGTGTCTCTCGCCATTGACACATTCTTTCCTTAATTTGGCTCATCTGAATTCCCAAAGCAGGCTCAGGGCCAATTAGTGGTGTTTTTGCAGACAATTTTGCTAAGTCGTCTGCTACTCTGTTGCCTTTGATTCTCACGTGACTGGGAACCCAGTAAAGTCTGAGTTTCCTGCATCTTTCGCCTGAAGTATTTAGTGAGTTAATGCATTCCTCTACCAGGCTAGACTTAGTTTTGTAGCTTTTTAAGGCCATGAGTGCCCCTTTGCTATATGAACAGATGTTCACTATGTCTTGGTTGTTCGCATCTAGTGCCATCTGAGCAGAGATCAGTATAGCCACCAGTTCTTCTTGAAAAATTAAAGCCTGCTTGCCTAGCGGAACCATAGTCCCCTTCCTAAGCCTCCTTCGATAGATGTCTGCTCCAGTACCCGTTGCGGATTTTGATCCATCCGTGTACCAGATGTCGCCTGAGTTCGGTATTCTATCGTTACCTTTTTCTGACAGCCAGTCTTCTTTGATTGGGAAAATCACCTCGAATTTATTGTCGAAGTGATATTTCGTCACCATCAGATCTGACCTCATCTTTAATAATACATCTTGTTTAAGGCAAGAAGGGTTAGTGTGTTCACCTCTCCCTGTCCACATATTGATAGCAATCAGTCTGCATGCAGACCTTGTAGCAGCCTCTTGTACATACAGTTGTAAGGGTGCCCCTCCCATCAAGAATCCCAGGGCTTCTATGGGAGTAGTCCTCATTGCCCCTGTCATGGCTCTCAGGACAAGTCCCCTTAGCCTATCTAGGAGCTTCGCAGTTGTTGTTCGGCTAATGCGTTTTCACCATACCACTGCTGCGTAGGTTAGTCTAGGAATGAGAATTGTCCTAAACATCCACAGGATGGCTGAGGGTTAAAGTCCCCAATTCCTTCCAATAGTTCTCCTGCTATGCTAAAACAAATTGATGAGCTTCCTGCAACACTCTTCTACCTGGGGTTTCCAGTGTAGCTTGCTGTCCAGTATCACCCCCAAGTATTTGGCCTCGGATTTTATTGTTAATACTTGGCCTCCTAGCCTTAAGGTTTTATGCAGTTTACACTTGTACCTCCTCGTGAAGACCACCACCTCTGTTTTACTAGGGTTGATAGACAGTTTGTTGGTTTTACACCAGTTCCAAAGTCTGTCCAGTGCTGCCTGTAATACATCTGCTGGCAGTTCAAGGAAACGCCCCCTCACCACTATCATTATATCATCGGCATATCCAATGACATGGCATCCGGTTTCCTTAACACAGGTTAAGGCACCTTCTGCCACCAAGTTCCATTCTAAGGGGGAGATCACACCACCCAGAGGACAGCCATTTGCGACCGTACCCCCGACTGTGGTGTCACCCCTGGTTACTTTCAATAATCGGTGACTTAGCATGTCACGGATCCAGTCCGTGATCATGTCCGGCACTCCTTTATTCTCGGCTGCTTTGCTAATAGCCTCTGTTGGGGTATTGTTGAAAGCTTTCTCTATATCCAGGAGGGCTCCTATGGCGAATCCTCCTGTTTCTATTTCTTCCTCGATTAATGACACTGCTTTGTGCAGTGCCGTTTCGGTAGATTTGCCTTCTGTGTAGGGGTGTTGTTCTGGTGATAGCAGATTCTGCGTGAGAACCGTCTTCTTGATGTATCTGTCGATGAGCCTCTCTATCGACTTGAGCAAAAAGGACATCAGACAAATTGGTCTGAAGTCCTTTATCGTGGAGTAGCTGCTTCTTCCTGGTTTAGGAATGAAAACTACTCTTGAATTCCTCCGGTTTTCGGGAGTATAGCCCAGCAACAAACAGGCTCTCGTCGGTCCCACGAAAGGGTCGAGGATAACCTCTGTGCCCTGCTGAAGCAGGACCGGGTACACCCCGTCCACCCCGGGAGACTTAAACGGCCCAAAGGAGAACCAGGACCATCTGACAAGGTCTGGGAAGACAATCCCGACCGCAAGCTTCACCCTAGCTGACACATCAGCGGGTCCACCGCAACCAGGACCCCAATTCACCCTTGAAGGGTTATCAGGTTGATCACTCTCCCCACCCTCCAAGTTAATAAAACCCGGAAAGTGCGTTCTCATCAGGCAACCCAAGGTCTCCTTGTCCGTCACTGAGTAACCACCCTCTGGAAGTCTAATGGCACCCAACCATGCCTCCGGATTCCGTGCAAACAGTTTGTCCAGTCGAGATGCCGGACCTTATTCCACTTCCGAACAGAACTTCCTCCATCCTTCCGTGTGGGCCCTCCTGACCTCTCTTCTGTATTCTTACTGTTTGTCTCTCCACTTCTGCCAAGGTAACTCTTCTTTGGATGTCTAAGCCTTTTTGAACAATCTTTTGACTGTCTCCTTAAGAGTTTCCAGTTTGTGATTCCACCATGGAGACTCATACTTTGTCCTTGCTTTCTTGAGAGGACAGCTCTTAGAGAATGGTAAGATGATAGACTGTTGGAGCATTTCCGCCGCCCCTTCTATCTCTTCCCTGTTCCCAATATTTTTAGAGAATTCTCTCATTGCTATTGAGAGTTATTTTTTGTATGTACCCCAGTCCGTATTCCTTGGGTTCCTAATCCATTTGACCTCCTGAAACAGAAAACAAATATTAATCGTGATCTGTGCATGATCAGAGAGCGTCGGTTCTTCCGATACTCTCCAATCCTGCACAGCATGAATAAAGTTTTGTGAACACAGTGTTAGGTCGATCTCCTCTCTTCTCTTTATATTAAAGAAGCTAGGTTCCGAACCCCTATCAAGAATATCTAGTTCAGTGGTGGCTTAGTACTCGAGTAGGGCCGATCCTCTAGTATTCGTGTCCGTGCTGCCCCACACCGTATGGTGCGCATTGGCATCCCAAAACCAAAGGGAGCCCCCTCTCGCCACAATAGTCCACTAACTTAATTACCTCTGTTGTAGGAATTGCTTTCACATAAGGGAGATGTACTGAGGCTAGTACTACCTCCTTTGAAACACCTCTAATGGAGAGTTTTACCTTAGTAGTCACTACATCTCGAGTAACGACTGCCATTAGTGGCGTGTTTTCCAGACCTTTGATCCAGATACACGCTCTGGGTTTGACTGCTGTTAGATCTTTGACAATTTTGCCACCTCTTCCAAGTCCTTTGATAGAGCCTTTGACGGTCCATGGTACATGTATCAATGATACATATGTGTGCGCCGCAGACTGACTCCTCGCAAGAAGAGCTAAGGAGTCTTTACTGTGGTGCAAGTTCATCTGAGTAATTTTAAGGACCCCCTTTATTTGGAAGTTCCCCTATTGATTACTTGATGCTTCCACGGTCTTGACAGAGTATCTAACTTCAACTCTGCCCATACCGTAGTAAGCCTTGTTGTCTGATGAACTCAGACTTTTGATAGACGATTCGGGAATGCCGACAATAAGCATCATTCCCTCCTCGTCTGACTTACCTTCTGACTGCTCCTTTGGCCCTTGGTCCGGTTGCGTCTTCTGCTGGTCCTTTGGTTCTGCTGGACCCTGTTGTTGTTGCAGTATGCTTGGCTTCCGGGATTCCGAGACCGCGCACAGCCTCCAGTCATCCACTTTGAGTGACGGATCGAGCCTCCCTATCCTCTTCAGCGCCACTCCTGCTTCTACCTTTGTAGGTAGAAGGATCGTGGCCCTAATCAGACGCTGGAGGAGCTCAATCCCCCCTACTTTGAGGATATGAGCACCGGGCGGACTCTTCTCGCCCATCTGCCGCACGAACCACTCCCTACTAAATCGGTCCACTGGCACGACGACCATCGCACCGTTCTTTACCATAGAGTCTTCGAACCTTGGCAGTTCTCCGTCCTCTATTTGGTCGACGCGCTCCTCATTCTCCTTCCGAAGATTCGTCAGATCACTTGACGAGAAGCATTTATCTGGATACTCCACCGAAACCAAAACTACTGTGAGTGGGTTTGTCCTCTGTGCAATGGACAGGGAGCCTTCTCCCGGTCCAACGTTTTTTTTGGGGGGGCCTTTGCCCCTTCGGTAAAGTATCGCTTGATGTTTTGGGTCTCTTGACTCCTTTGATATGAGAGAGGGTCAAGGGCAAAGAGGAGGAGGGCGTGCCTTCTTGACGTTTTTTTCTCCTCTGTCTGTTTCCCATTCTCTTTGTTTTGTTGACAGTTCCCCTTTCCAGGTTCACCAGCATAGTTCCGGTTCCTCTTACCAGGTTCAACAACGTAGTTCTGGTTCCCCCTTCTAGGTGCACCAGTGTGTTATGGGTTCCTCCTTCCAGGTTCACCGACGTTTGGCAGGCACTGGTTGCGCTTCTGGTTGAGTCACCAGCTCTTGTTAAGCGGTTCTCCTTCCTTTCACACTACCAGATTGCGTAAGGTTTTTGTTTTTATTTTGAACATTCATTTTGAGTCCCACGAGTAGCTAGGGAAAGGTTGGTCCACCTCCACAAAGCCTCACACGCAGAGGTAAGGCATTAATACTCGTTGAGGTCGCCCGGTATCTACGAGGCACCGTTTGAGACCCACTGTAACCCCTGGGCCACGAACAACATCGGCACGGTTCGCATTACACCTTCAGTCAGGGGATGATGTATTTCATTAACGCCCGATATCTCTCCACAATCAGAAAGAGTCGGGGGTTGTTTCTAAGTGAACTCGGGCTGCTGAGCCATCCTAGATTCAGCTAGGCGAACCCTCGGGCTGACGATGCCGAGCCGGATTTCCCGCGCCCCCAACGCCCATACCCTAGGCGCCCCGCGGCTCTCACCCCCTAGGACCCCCAGAAGCCGTCAGCACCAGCAGCACGAGTGCCCCCCACCCCACGTCCTCGGAGCTTGCCTAGCAGGATGAGACGAAAGCAGAGAGGCACCAACCCAGCATCCCTCGCACGAGATGATCTTAGGCTCCCAAGCCTCCAAGGCTAAGCTTCCCCACCGTCCTTTTACGAGGCACCCTACAAGGTCCTACAACCCCTAGAGGAAGATATTCTATGTAAATTGGACTCAAATTAATCATCAGTGACACTAGTAAGCCCCGGTGAGGTATTTTCAGTTAATTTTAAGATATTGTCGTATTGAATTGATTTTCGCTTACGTACACGTTTTTCATCGAATGATCGATGTAAAGGGTTCCTAGCACGTTTTTGTTTCAAAGTTGCATCTCTTTTTATCATCTAGCAGTAATCTGTCAATATATTTATGCCCTACCTTCCTTGAAATCTGCTTTCAAATTCTTTCAAGTATTGGTGAAACCTTTCATCCTGCTCTTCACTAAAGTCATCGTTATTTTCAGGAAATTAATCAATATGAGAATCAAGAAAATAAAGTTTGAAGTTCCTTAGGCAGCCTAATTCCTGGAAATTACGTGTTATTCTCTTCACATTATTTATGTAATCCACATCTTTTGTGTTACGCAAAAATTCTGTTGACACCTCTTTCAAGCTAGACCATGCTGCTTCCTCTACATCATTCATACTTTTGTTTAAGTTTTCATTTCTAAATAAAGAACAGATTTCAGGACCATCAAAAATGCCTCCGTTTAGTTTAGTGTCTGATTTCTGATGAAATACTTTTTCTAAGCATTGAAAACATTCGCCATCTTTGTTCAATGCCTTGGCAAATTGTTTCATCAAACCAAGCCTTATATGCAGGGGAGGTATTACAATTTTTGACAAATCCACGAAAGGTTTTTTAAGATTATTCTGTTTCCAGGTTTAAATGACTCACTTGATAACCAAATTTTTTTTCTAGTGATTTGTTCTATTTCTACTATCGAACATACACAAATAAAATGGATACTTAGTGAATCCAGATTGTTGTTCTAGTATCATAGATTGAATTTTTAAGTCCTCAAATATTTCCCATTTATTGTCCTTGTATTTTATTTTCGTCAAGAGCACTAATTAATTAGAATACTCTTCTTTCAAGAATGTTGAATGTGCTAACAGTATACTTGTTTGTAATGTGAAGAAAAATAACTTTAAAGCTGCGCTTTGATGAATCAATTGATAGTCGCTAATTCTCAGGTTTGTAAACGTTTGGTTTAAATTCATCAAGAAGTCTTTGACATTGGTGTAGTATAGTGGACTTGAATCTTCCTAGAAATATTTACGAAAGCCTTCTTTTCGATTGCGGTATATGCTTATTTGAGTAGCTTTTGTCAACATATTTCTCCCCTTTGAGTATAAAGCTAGTAATT